>LPNX010405035.1:1063960-1111223 GCA_001517045.1 Pseudotsuga menziesii
TACTATTGTGTTGGGAGGTCATCTTACTGTTTTGGGATCACATCTTGTGGTGATACTATCTTAGAGGAAGTTGAGGGGTTTTCTCCATTTATGGTTTCCCCTCCTAAAAGCTTTGTGTCTCTTGTCTCTTGTGATGTGCTTATGTTATTGCTGTGCTTGTTATTCTCTCAGTGAAAAGATCCTAACATAATGCTAGCTTAAATGTTGAAAAACTAACAACTATCGAACCCAAAGGAATATTCGATGACCGCATTATCTCAGTTGATTCATGGGAATATCCGGCTGACTTCTTGTTTTTACAACCCAAGTCATAGCTAGGAGGACACGCACTGATCCTGGGAAGGCCCTGGTCAGCTACAACTGATCCTTGCATTAGATTTCGGTCTGGGTCTATGACCATATCAGATGGAACCGAGATAAAGAAACTCATTCTCTGTCCTCTAGTTCGACTAAGTCTAAAAGCTGAAACTCCATTATGTATGGAGATAGAGGAAGAGGAGGGAATTCAGCCACTATTAACTATAGGGAAGACCTTGAATTTTAAAGATGAAACCGAAGACGATGCTATTATTAATTTCATCAGTGAACCCACTTCTGTCAATAAACAAATTTATTAGATCCTGAATGGTACTCTAGGTAAAGAAGAATAATAAAATCACACAGAGGAGACATTATTCAGTGATATTCATATAGTTCCAATGTTGACAAATTCAAAAAGTGTTCCTGTCGAGATAGAGCCTGGAAAAACCCTAAATATCAATCCCAATCTTTCTCTGGATGAATAGGAATGCCTAATAACTCTCTTAAAAAAACATAAGGGGGAATTTACTTAGGAGTACATGGACATGAAGGGAATCCCTTCTAATCTGTGCACCCACCACATTTATATCAAAAGTGACTCCCACCCTATGTGCTAGTCTCAACAAAGAATGAACCCAAATATTAGGGACATACCGAAGGAAGAAATTCAAAAACTCTTTGAAGCAGGATTTATATATACCATCTTAGGCAGTGAGTGGGTGTCTCCACACATGATAGTACCCAAGAATAATGGTAAATGGAGAGTCTGTGTGGACTATAGAGAGTTGAACAAGGGAACACAGAAATATCACTTTCCCCTTCCTTTCATTAACTAGGTACTTGACACCTTATATGGGAATAAGTTATTCTCCTTTCTAAATGGGTTTCACGGGTACAATAAAATCCATATTTCTCCCAAAGATCAAGATAAAACTACCTTCACCTATCCCTGGGGTACCTTTGCATACAGGGTGCTTCCCTTTGGCTTATGCAATGCACTAGCCACATTTCAGAGTGTTGTGATTTGCATATTTTTAGAAATGGTTAATGATAGTATGGATATTTTCATGGATGCTTTTACTCCTTATGGAAAGGACCTTGAAGAAGCATTGAAAAATTTGGAAAATATTTTAACACGCTATGAGAATACCCAGCTATATTTGAGCACTAAAAAGTGCCATATGATGATGAGTGAAGGGGTAGTGCTGGGGCACTGTATCTTTGCTGATGGCATCTAGGTAGATCCCTCCAAAATCAAGGTAATTAAAAATATGCCCACTACTGGAACTCAGAAAGAGGTACGTAGCTTCTTAGGGCATCCTGGTTATTATAGAAGTTTTATAGAAAACTTTTCCAAACTTGCTTCTCCTTTGTTTTCTTTGTTAATGAAGGATGTGCAATTTACTTGGAATGATGCATTCCAGACAACGTTTGTTAAACTTAAGGAGAAGATGTCTACAACTCCCATCTTAAGGGGTGTTAAAATATTGTAACTTCGAAGAATATTCTATATGTATCCTTTTGTGGTCCCCGATGGTCCTACCAGGAGAACCACTTGTATTACATTGTACCCTGATGTTCCTAATCGGAAGAACTAATAAGATTCATGAGGTAGTCCCCTCTAATTGTAAAGGTGGGTCATCAGCACCCTAGTGTGGTTACTTGAGCCTACATGTGTAACTCAAGCCTACATGATTTAACTTGAGCTGACATGTCAAATGAGTTAACTTAAGTGAACGGATGAATATAAATAGAGGTGTAGTACTCCTCATTTGAGACACACACACTCACTTGGAATAGCGCACTTGTGGAGGAGAGGAGTTGCTGGAGAAGGAGGAGAATCAGGTTTTTGATCTCCTTGTTGGTTTTACCTTTTTCCCTTTTTGGGGCATCTGTATTGAGGAAGCTTTTGCTAGGTTTTTCCCTTTAGGGTTTTCCCAGGATAAATCTATGTTGTTCTTGTGATACTGTTTCTTTCAGTGATCATGTTTTATATGCTTTTATTATGAAAAATGAAATGATATACTGATGTCTTAGTTAAGCATATGAAAATTTAACATGGTATCAGAGCTAACCTGAATAGGGAAGCTTTCACAAGTTACAGAAGCTAGGTATTCTTATTTTTTGATTCTCTCTCCACAATCAATCAGCAAAAGAAGGCTAGGCTGACTCTCCTTTGAAGGGTGCATCGTTCTGTTGAAGCGGAATTCGATTCCAAGCATTTTCATTTTTTGATGTGGAAATTAGAGATTTCTACAGAAGAGGAATTTTTGAGTGAGACTAGCATAGGATTTTTCTCCTCATCAAAACTGAATTTTAGAGACCTGGATCAATATTTTTGGTTGGGTGAATCTCCGGGAAAGTCAAGCCCTAGTTTGACCCTGAGCTAGAAAAACCCTAAATACTAAAACTGCTACGTTTTGGCACATTCGCTATATTCTGAGATTGGCGAAGGATCAGGAGCTGAAAATTGAAGGAGCCAAATATAAAATCCTGATGAACATTTTGTCTAAACTTCAACCTCATATTCGTTGTATTCCAGGAGATATGTTCTCTCCAAGTTAGGGTTCCAGCCTCTTCCAGAATTCATCCCTAAACAGGACTCCTGGGGAGAATTGCAATATCTTTGGATAAAAAGGTCCAAATGGAATTCTTGAAGATTTTCCAGAAAGGGAACGGACTTTAATTTCAGTGGTGTGAATATCAAACTCAGAAGATGAACCAGTGACACGTGGCATGCCGTACAACTTCGCTGTTCTGAACAGTCCTGTAACAGGTCACCTTGGGAAAAGGATCATAAATCCAAAATGGTGAAACCAATTCTAATGAAACCTGCGATGGTGGATCAGGAACATGTGAGGTTACCAAAGTACAAAAGTGTAGACATATAGGATCATAAATTTCAGAGATATCATAGAAACAGTAACAGGAATTTCTGCAGAAGAAATTGGAAAATTAGGGCTTCCTGTTCCGGGAGCTTCCCTCCACTGTTTTCAGAAATGGAGTACATTGGACAGCTCCATTTGAAGAGATCTATCTTTCTATGCAATCATATCTGAAATATTCCAAATTTTAAAATTAGTGTTTCTGTGACAAACCCTAGATCATCCAACTCCAGAACCAGGACGGACACCTCAAATCGGTAAGATCTAATCCTTTGCTATGTTCATTTGAGGTTCTCATTTCAAAGTGATCTATCACATCAGATTGATGATAAGATTGGTGAATTTGACAAATTCCAAGCCTAGAAGCATATGATCTCTCTAAAGAAAATGGATTGGACACCTACATGAGCATAGAGTTTCCAGTTTCAGAGGGAGATGACGCTAGAAGCCTTTGACAAGAAGAACTTGGTCAAAGCCCAGAAGATTATTGATGATTCAGTCTCAAATCAACTTGTTCTACAAGTGTCTTCCCTAAAGACATCGATGAGGTTTGATTCCTTAACCAATATTTTTGAAGGGAAGAACATAGATCGAAATATGACCTTAAGAAACCAGCTGAAGAAGAAGTGAAGAATGCAGAAGTGGTGATGGCCACCTTGAATGGCCAACCAGGATCATGGAATTCATTCATTCAAGGAATGTGTTCCAGAAGGAATTGATTACTTTCAGCAGACTTTGGGAAGAAGAAGAATCTCATCTCTAAAGATCAAGCTCTCATCTTCCAAAGAAGATCCCTCAATCAATGAGGAATATGAAGATCTCAACTCTTGAAGAAATTCTTATCCACCTCAGCATTTGGATAAGAAACGATGCTATCATGAATGAAGAAGACGATAAAGTTGAAGACTCAAGAAGGAATATACCCATGAA
The DNA here is from genome assembly GCA_001517045.1 of Pseudotsuga menziesii. Classification (NCBI taxonomy): domain Eukaryota; kingdom Viridiplantae; phylum Streptophyta; class Pinopsida; order Pinales; family Pinaceae; genus Pseudotsuga; species Pseudotsuga menziesii. The sequence goes on from LPNX010405035.1 coordinate 1,068,076, forward strand.
ACAAATAAAGATAAGTATTCAATTGTCATTTCATGATATTGTTTTGTTATACATTTGATTATATTCAGTGATGTGTTATGCATGATAGATTGTTTGCATTAATGACTGTATACTACTAATATGCATGTGATGGGTAAGTAGCTCATGGTTCTATACAACTCTCCATTGCTACTTATCAAACCTCTTTGCTGACATATTGGATTAGTGCACAATCTCAATAATGTCATGGTAGAGATGGAAGGAATCTAGAAATTTTATGTGAGATATGGATGAATGTTGTATTAACTAAATAGTTGCATGATGCATAAGAATTTGTCATTATACATATGTTTTGTGAAATATCTCTAACCATGAAAATGGTACATTTGAATTGTAGGAAAGTTCATGAACAACCTCCTACAAGAAAAGAAGGATGAGACTTGTTCTGAAGAACAAGTGATGACAATTCAAGATTCACTCCAATAAACATGAATCTGAAGCTCCCAGGGTCAGAGACACCATGACAGAAGAAAGAGCTTCAGAGAATGGTAGATCCACCTTGAAGGATGAAGACCACCATGGGTACAAGAGATAACTCAAGATGAAGAAAAGAATGCTATAAAAGAAGCTATGATCAAAGAGTAACAGTTGATCATGGGGAATGATGTATACGATATGATGGAACAAGTGTACAAAGCAAGGTTCATGATTCTCCCCATAAAGAATAGACTATGACATCACATACTCTTGACCAATATATGTCAAGCATAGAAACACCTGTACAGAATGAAGAGGGAAGATGATGCTCCACTTCAGGGGGAGTGACTTCAGAAAATTATATCTGAGTTCGACATGGCATGACATGATGGATATCTTTGTGATGGATTGAGACTTTACCAAGAGTAAAGTAGGTTCCAACCTTCAAGGTTGAATGCAAAAGAATAGGATATGTTCATGACTTGAGAAGACAAACTCATAGAAGATGTTGTGATACTAGAATGATGTTTGGGATATAGTACTCCAACCAGAAAGCAAGAATGTGGTATCTTCCAAATGGATTTGCAAGATAAGATATGTTGCTGATAGAAGTAAGGTAAGAGTTGTGGCTAGAGGTTTCTATCAGAAAGAGGGAATTAATTCTGAAGAGACACTTACTTCTGGAAGCAAGGTACATTTCCCTCAAAACTATCACGGTAGTTTCTTCGATGATGAAGTAAAGACAAGCCTTCCTTAATGGTATGATTGAGGAAGAGTTTTACACCGAATATTCACAAGGATTTGAAGCTGAAGACAGAAGGAATCAAGTATGCAAGTTGAAGAAGGCCCTCTATGACCTGAATTAAGCTCCCAGAGCTTGGTATGGAAGAATAGATAGTTTCCTGATGAGCATGGGATTTGCCAAGAGTAAAGACGATCCTAACCTTTCCTACAAGGTTGTAGAAGATGTACCTGTCATTATATTACTATATGTGGATGACTTATTCTTGACAGGGAATGAGAAACAGATCATGGAAAGTAAGAAGAAACTAGCAGAATAATTTGAGATGAAAAACCTTGGGTTAATGCATTATTTCCTAGGTCTGGAAGTATGGCAAAGTTCAGAAGGAATCTTTCTCAACCAGGGAAAGTATGTGGTAGAGATATTGAAGACACTCAAATGCAAAGTCATGTCCACACCCATGTACTCCAACCTGAAGCTGTTAGCTGATCACTCATTAGAGTTAGTGGATGTGACTCACTACAAACAGATCATTGGGTCATTGATGTACTTAACAAATACCAGACCAGAAATTTGTTTTGCTATGAACACCTTAAGTCAATATCTTGTTCAACCAAGATGGGTTGACCTAGTAGCTGCAAAACATATCTAAAAGGGACTATAGACTTTGTTCTATACTATGATGGTAGCCATGAGTATGGATTTTATGGCTACATATATGCAGATTGGGCTGGAAGTATCTCAGACATGAAAATAAAATCAGGTATATGCTTTGAGGTCTGCTATGAGTTCATGGTTTAGCAGGAAACAGTCCAGTGTTTCTCTTATCATGGTTGAAGCAGAATACATAGCAGATTGCTCTACTATGTTATGAATCCATATGGCTTCAGAAGCCGATATCAGGTCTCCTTGACCTGAAGATGGATACAACAATGATTCTATGTGACAACCACAGTTGTGATGACTGTTGGGGCGCGCACCCTAACGGTCCTTGAGATGGGTAACTCCGCGGTTTTGGTAAGTTTGTAAGCGAAGTTAAGACTCAAAATAGTCTTAGGGGTGTCAGGGTTAAGTCAGAGTCCTCTTTTTGTAATAAACCCATGGTTTAAGTCGAGGGTTTAGGGTTCGGGGTGCCCATGGTTTAAGCCCAGGGTTTTGTAAATAGTGTGCTGTATAAATATGCACTTGTGTAAAGAAGTGAGGTTAGTTTTTTGAATGTAAGAAAGTTAAGGCAAAGCTAAGGCTATTTTGTAAGTGAAGGATAAGTCCCAGCTGAGTGCATGGACGACCTCTGCAGCTGTGTGTGCAGAGGGTTTCTAAGTGATTAAGGAAATCTGCAGCTGTGTGCGCAGAGGCCTGCTGCTGTGTGCACGGCTTTGAGGACTGAAGAGATCTGTAGCTGAGTGTGCAGATCAGAATTGTGATTTTGTAGAAAGTTGAATAAAACACAGTTCTATGGACGTAACCCCTACAGTGGGGGTGAACCACGTTATATCTAGTGTTGTGCTTCTTGTGTTATTTCTATTCTGTTCTTTTATTGCATTGATAAGTATAGATATATTTGATAAGTAAGATCGCTACATAATAAATAACTTCACTGTGAATTCCTAGTAAAGGTTAAGCAAGTCACAGTGTTATTTAACTGCGAAGATATATATATAAGTATATGTGAATGATTAAGCACTGTGTTAATTGATTATAAGTTGATAAGAGCTAAAGGTACAGTAATCTCCCTCTTATGCTTGCAGAAACCTGATTATGCGGCATCCCATAGCTGTTTTGGGTGAGACTGCAACCTGCTTGCAGGTTGTTGCCGAAAGGACCAACACTGTGGGTATTTTGTTGGTGCGAAGCTAAAGGTATAAAACCCGGGTCTGCCCTATAGCCCAACAAAGTGGTTCTGTTGCTGGTTGAACTCAGTATCTGTGCAAGAAGGGTTTACTTCATACCTCGAGGGCTATGATCTGGAGACCCTCTGTGAAATAAATCCGTGATTGGTTGGATGAGACTTATCTAAAATTTGCTGAGTAAGAAAACAAAGATCTGCATTGTAGCGCAAATTAATTTTTACAAAGGTACGTTTTTTGTGATGTTTATGAAATTTTCTTTGGTAGTATCCACATAGAGTTGCACCAGTGGGTATCCAGGTTGGCCGAGAGAAGAATGAAATTCCATGGAGGTCAGTTTCCTGCATGGACCCCCGCAAGAATCAACTTGTTGAAAGGAGTAAACAATGGGATCTCTCGCGATGTTGATTTCTGGACGACGCGAACGCTTGAGGCATTCGTGACGGAGTTTGCCATTGGCACGAGTACTTCCTTTAGTTAAGCAGAGTGACAGTTCTTCAAAGGACCAAGGGGTAAGTTTTTAACTTCATTTAGTCTGAGGATTAAGATGCTATTAGCTGAAAAAGGAATATTGCTTTTTGAATCAGACTGTTAGATTGTGTATTACTAACCTATGTTTGCAAGTGAAAACACCTTTGACGAGTAAATTGGTTTGCTACAAAGTGGAAAAAGGTACAAGAGAACTTTTGATTCATCTACCCTAGGCCCAGATACTGAGTCTACCCCTTTCAGTCCAGCAGCCTCAGAGCCCGAAGAAACCCCTTCTGTTGGAAACCCCCCTGTAACCCCACAGCGTCGATCTGTTATCCCTGAGAATCCATCGTAGACTGCAAGTAACCCTAGTACTAGTACTCCTATCACAGGTTAGTCTACCCCAGTAAGTTCCCCCCCCCCTACTTCCCATCCCCCCCCCCCCCCCCCCCCTATCTCTACTATGGCCCACATGACTGATGATATTAAGCTCCCTGTTTTCAAAGGAACTGGATCAGAGGATCCAGAACAGTTCTGGTTTTTATGTGAAGCGGTGTGGACTGCTAAGAACATTACAGATCTAGTTGTAAGAACCGTGCGGCTCATTATTTCTTTCAGGGACCGGGCTTTGACCTGGTACATGAAATTTTCTAGTACTCAGAATCCTGCCCTAGATGATATCAAAGAAGCAATAATCAAAGAGTTTAAGAATCCCAAATTAGAGTCGCATTGTATCACTGAATTAAAGGAGATTCAACAGAATCAAGGTGAATCAGTGTGGGACTTTGATCAGAGGTTCAAAGTTTTACTAGACTAAGTCAGTTTCACAATTGGCCCCACATAGCACAAGGAATGGTTTATTGCCGCATTACTACCACACATCAGAACACCCCTCATGCAACAGAAGGTTGCTGACCAACAAGAGGCTCTGGAAATCACGATGACGCTTGAGACCGCACCTGTTAAAGATAATTCTGGTATTGCTCAAATCCAATCACAGCTCGCGGCCATAGCTCTCGAGCTCCGCGATATGAAGACAGGAAAAACTGGTCGTGAATCGGTTTGGTGTATACACTGTCCAATAGAAGGTCACAATAGGGAACAGTGTCCTGTGGTAGGTAATTACCTGAATACTGGAACGCCAAACCCGTTCAATCCCACTGTTCTATATTGTGAGATCTGTCGGACAACTGGCCAGCATCTCCCAGAACATTGTCATCTGCTCTAGAGGTATGTGCAAGTCCCCAAGAACACATACTGCAAGTTTTGTAAGTCTGTCAGACATAATGAAGACGAATGTCGTAGTTATGACCTTATGCGAGAGCGCACCTATGATGCCTATCGGGTCCAAAATGAGGGCCAGGGCAATGATGTCTATGATTACCGCGGTGGTGCATCCAATAGAGGTGATTTTGGAGGTCGGGGTCGGGGTGGTATGGTTGGAAGAGGTAGAGGCCAGGTTGTCTGCTACAACTCTAACCAAGCTAGGAATTTAGCTAGAGTTGTCGGAACCCAACTACGACATGTCAGTATTGTCGTGCAGTCGATCATGTGATCGAGCAATGTCCAAAGATGATAGCTAAGATTCAGGAAAGAAACGATGGTCCTACTCAGAATATCCAGATGATTTTCGTCAAGCCTCGACTTGCCACAGCCATTAATTTTGTTATGTGGAGTGGAGCTACGACGCACCTACAGAATGCAGAGAAATAGCCTGACGAGGTTTGGGTCCCAGAAGAAGCCCTAAGAAAACACGAGACAGCCATGGAATCCCAGCGTGAGGATGTTGCCCCTAGCACAGCAGTAGTACCTACGCAGCAACTTCAGCAGGAGTCGCAGCTACAAGAAGCCTCGCCGGATAAATTAAGTACCCTATCCTCCTTTTTACAAAGCTGTATGAAACTCTTAAGGAATTAGAACGCTCTAAAGGAGTTGCAAAAATTTCTTGCTGTCTGTGAACCTCAGGGAAGAGTTGATAAGGAGAAAACTGTTAATCGTGTCCAAAGAACTGGTAGGGAAATGAGATTGAATGCTCAGATAGGAGAATATGATATGACTAATGTCATTTTGGATTTAGGATCAGAAGTCAATGTTCTCACTAAGCAAAACGGGGAGCAAATGGGGAAACCTGCCCTTGCCTGGTCCCCTATACAGTTGAAGTTAGCTAATCAGCAAAGGATTGTGCCCCTAGGGAGATTCCTTAGTGTTCCAATAGATATTGATGGGGTCAGTACTTTGGCGGACTTTGAAGTTATTGAGATCATCGATGACAGCAATCCCTACCCAGCCCTGTTAGGAATTGAGTGGGTAATGGAAAATACTGCAGTCATTAACCTTAAAAAGAGACAGATGACCTTTGAAGGAAAGGGTTTGAGAGTTATAATACCCCTAGACCCATCCCAAGGGAAAAGATACATAGAAACACTCAATGATGAAGATCAGGATGTGTTGGACCAGATCTATAATATCACCGCGAAGGAAGACGATTATGAGGATCCTCCTACCGAAGGTTGGGAGTCTGGTAGCTCCTGTATGACAGACTCTAAGGATGACTTAGAAAGTTGGAAGAACCGATTGTATGAGCTACAAGGACATCGCGATGCCTGAATTACCAAGTCCCTCAGAAGGCTTAGTTCACAGCCAAAGACCTTACCTGCATCAGATGGTTCGACACACCCAGAGGAGTCCATTGTGCCATTATCAAAACAGATACTGGAGTCACAGAAACTAGAGAATCTGGATTCAACATTAGCAGTCACCAGGTGGACTACCTATAAGAAGTACCTTCCAGATTGGAAAAATTGTCTGAGATTTGTGGATCAGCTCCAGAGAGCGCGCAACATATTGAATGGGCAGAATAGGGCGCAGGAACATTTGGAGCATTGTCATGGGGCATGGAAACTGGTACTTCGTATAGAATGGGTACCTCGACTGGGTCATACCCGCATATTTGCAGCCGAAAAATAGGACAGAGAGGTTGGGCCTTGGCACGCTAATGTGTCTCGTGATAAAGAAATAACCCAATCCCCTCCTCGCTGGCAGGCACAAAAAGATAAGGGAGCGAAGCTCATAGTTTGGTCGCAGAACTTGCCCGCATATGTCGAAGGTTATTATCATGATGAAGGTCCTTATTGTGACGCAGCTGTGGTACTAGTTGCGCCGCAGCACAAAAACCGACCATTGGAACACTGCCAATTTGGTGGCGCTAGTACTTTATTTTCCTTAACTACCTGTCCTAAGGATATCCGCTGAAATCTCGTGCCATGGAAGCAGGATCTCTATCATATTTGGTGCCTTCAATGCACATTTATGATTGATTTGATCTATGGATTGTATAAGAAGATATCCGGGCATGGGCAAATCACATTCCGCAGTTTCACAATTGAACCTATGTCTGCTGATCAAGAACTTCAGGACTTATTGAGAGAATTTGAACAGACATGTCTAAAGAACATTTTACACCCCCCACCTACACTAGTAGCACGTGAGGAGACTTTACCAGCAACGCCTCTACCAATGCAAACATGATCTACCAAGAAACAGTTCAAGCCTGAAGTTCGTTCTAAGCAGAATGAAGATTGACATAAGCAGTCTAGGCAAACATCGAAGGATCCCGGAACGGATTTTCCTGGGTCAGTAGAAATCCCAAGTGAAGGAGAGGAGAACATTGCACCACGGCAGCCACCATATGTCCCGCCTCTGCGACCAGGAGTTAAACCACCTCGGTGGAACAAGTAGTTCACAATAAGCACCCCTTCACTGCCACCAGGTGTGCAGCTGGTTGGGACCATGACAGGAAATATAGACTGGCTTAAGTATTCCGACCATGATACAAGTGATCGTGGCAGGTTTCCACAATTTTCACCAGAAGCATATTTGCATCTTGTCAAGTACGATGAGAATGGGGCGACATTATTAGAAGTTAAACGGTGGGCTGCCGGCTTGGATCAAGCTGGTATGCTGAAGATGCTCGACGTTCCCCATTTTGGTCATGGTACACAGGTGACCATAGTGGTCAAGCAGCTGCTAGCGCTAGTTCATGATGGCCATCTATGGATAGGAGATAATAAAATCCCTATCAATGGTGAGCTCATTCGGAGGATCATTGGTTTACCAATAGCAGGCACTAATCCGGCGACCGAATTTCCATCGAAGCATGAGGATACGAAGCTCGCACAAGCCATGAAGGAATGCTTCGGCCTAACAAAGGGAAAACATGGGTATCACACCTCCACCATTCAGGAACATCCCATTCGCTTTGCAGTGGATTTTTTAGCCTGCAAAGTCATACGGAAGTACAGACCAACTGAAGTACTTGCCCCGGTTATCTGAATTGCTATAAATTGCGCCAAAGGTTACCACTGCAATTGGGTAGAGTATATTGCAAAGGAATTCCTGGAAGACGCTCGTAATGTGCAGGAGAAAGGTATTCCCTTCCATTACTCATGGTTTCTCGTCCTCATTGCAATGGTAGGATGGAAAGAACTTATTCAGGCATAGTTTTCTGCGGCACCAGCGCACATGCCTGGCACAACCAGGTATGCATCGCTGTAGGTTTCACAGGATAAATCACATCAATAGATCACAAATTATGTATTTGCTTTTTATATAATAGATATCCAGTTTCAGATCGCCCAAACCCCACGGCTCAGTAATAAGTTATTCTCTCAATATGACGGTGCAGTCGCCTTCAGTGCTGACATGCATCATACTTTCATACAGGCTCGCGCAGATCCACAGAACCAATGGTTCAAGCTACCATATGTAGTCACTGAGGGTGATATCCGAGCAGTAGTTCAGCACTAGCCGGTTGAATGGTTGAAAGATGTAGGGGAAAAACCTCATATTCCAATCCCCATAGCTACCAATGTAGGCGCAGGCCCTAGTCACCAACAACAGCAAGATCCCCTGGAAGACAGCAAGGACCAGACTGAGTCACAGCAAAATGACAGCAACCAGGGTGGAGAAGTGGAAACTGATGAAGAAGAAGGCCAAGACTCGGTCAAGACTCCTCCAGACCCTAATAGGCAGGACAAACGCAAGACACCAGAAGTAGAGGAAGTGAACAAACTGCATCCTCGAAAGAAAGTGAAGGCATTAAAGGAAAAGAATATCAACGGCACACCCAGCTTGACAAGTGAGGAGCTTGACTCAGCTTTGTTGAATTCCATGAAAGTTCTTACCAAGAATTGGTCAGACTTTGCAGCTGTGCATTTGGATGCCATCAATGGTGTCGCACAACACATATCGGAGCTTAAGGACTTAGCAACACAATCAGTGACCAGCACTATAACCAGCAGTACCCCGGTAAGTGCACAGCCCACTCTAAGGCAATGGCCAGCTCATGAAAATAAGGGCCAAGTATCCACTGCTGCCCTCATTATAACTGATGCAGCATCCCGCACAGAGATGAGCATGACAGTAGGAATTGATTAGACCAAAATGACCATGACAGAACTACATCTCTGCTAGTCAGCTATCGCAAAGGAAATTCAAACCCGAGACCATTATTCGCAGATACAGTTGGACGATACCAGGAAGCAGAATGATAGACTTGTAGTGCAGCTGGAAGCCATAGAGAAGCGAAAGAAGGACGCAGAATGTAAGCAGATTACATTAGTCTAAATTTTGGATGAAGCATGTCGCAGTCTCCCTAACTTCGATGTACAGCTGGTGGAAGAGCAAGAACAAAGATTAGCAAGGTTGAAAGACTACGCCTAGCAATGTCGCAGTACAATCGAGAAGCTTAAAGCCAAGCGTGAGGCCCAGATAGCAGAGATTCAACTTTGCATCAAACTAGAAAGCCCCCCAGAGGTTAGGGAGCAGCGCTAAGCAGATATTCAGGCCTCCGCAGTAAAAATATCAGAGATTGTGAGCAGCGCAGCAAAGATTCTAGAAGACATTGTAGAGGCATGGACCACCCTGCAAGAACACCCATAAATTAGACAGCTGGAAGAAACCATCAGGCAGCGACAAGCAGAATTGGACACAGTGAAAGTGCAAATCAAGACTCTGTCGCCTATAGAGAAAATGTTGAAGGTCAAGCGAAGCAATGAACTTCAGCAGGAAATTGAGTCATGTAGGGAAAAAGCAACAGTAGTGGAAACTAACATGCAGCCACACATCAACAAATATTTTGAGTTGAGTACTGCTGCGGATGCCCAACTCAAAGTCCTAAAATAATATGAGGCATATGCGCAAAAACAGGCTGGGGAAGCATCAGCAGAAGTATTGCAGGAGTTGATCGAAAAAGAACAAGCAGCTGACAATATTATGTGCAGACTCAACAAGCAGTTCACCCTCTTCATCGACAAATTTTGAGGACTAGAAGAACAGTAGAGTGTCCCAGGATGGGACACTGGTGAGTCTTAGGGACCTGTTGGGGCGCGCACCCTAACAGTCCTTGAGATGGGTAACTTCGCAGTTTTGGTAAGTTTGTAAGCGGAGTTACGACTCAAAATAGTCTTAGGCGTGTCGGGGTTAAGTCAGAGTCCTCTTTTTTTAATAAACCCATGGTTTAAGTACAGGGTTTAGGGTTCGGGGTGCCCATGGTTTAAGCCCAGGGTTTTGTAAATAGTGCGCTGTATAAAGATGCACTTGTTTAAAGAAGTGAGGTTAGGTTTTTGAATGTAAGAAAGTTAAGGCAAAGCTAAGGCTATTTTGTAAGTGAAGGATAAGTCCCAGCTAAGTGCATGGACAACCTCTGTAGCTGTGTGCGCAGAGGGATTTTAAGTGATTAAGGAAATCTACAGCTATGTGCAGAGAGTCCTGCTGCTGTGTGTGTGCCTTTGAGGACTGAAGAGATCTGCAGCTGAGTGCACAGATCAGAATTGTGATTTTGTAGAAAGTTGAATAAAACATAGTTCTGTGGACGTAACCTCTACACCGGGGGTGAACCACGTTATATCTGGTGTTGTGGTTCTTGTGTGATTTCTATTATGTTCTTTTATTGCATTGATAAGTAGATATATCTGATAAGTAAGATTGCTGCATAATAAATAACTTCACTGTGAATTCCTAGTAAGGGTTAAGCAAGTCACAGTGTTATTTAACTGTGAATATATATATAAGTATATGTGAATGATTAAGCACTGTGTTAATTTATTATAAGTTGATAAGAGCTAAAGGTACAGTAATCTCCCTCTTCTGCTTGCAGAAACCTGATTCTGCGGCATCCCATAGCTGTTTCAGGTGAGACTGCAACCTGCTTGTAGGTTTTTGCTGAAAGGGCCAACACTGTGGGTCTTTTGTTGGTGCGAAGCTAAAGGTATAAAAACCGGGTCTTCCCTATAGCCCAACAATGACAAAGAACCCTGTGTTCCACATAACACGTAGAAATCCGGTATTTTTACATACAAGATAAGATGAAGATAATGATACTGTAGATGCAGATGATGGTGATTTAGTATTTCTATACTGAATATAGAGATGATGATGTTTCAGTATTCCCATATTGAAGATATAGATGATGATGCTTTTAGTATTCACATACTAGAGATACAAATGGTGATAGATCAGTATTCAAATATTGAAGATGTAGATGATGATCGTTTGGATGATGATGTACCGACGAAGCCTTTGCCTCGAGTAGAGTTCGAACACTTTCAAGACAAGCTTGGTGTTGTTCAGACAGACCTTCCTCGAAAGGGGGAGTAGTGATGTTGCAGTGGGATTGTATCATCCCTGGGCATTTGCCCTAAAGTGATCCAGAGACCTCGATCCTCGAGAATGAAGAGGGATTGTGTCATCCTGGGACATCTATCCATAATAGATCCGGTGACCTCGGTCATCGAGAATGTGATGGGATTGTATCATCCTTGGGAACCTTCCCTAAAGTGATCCGGAGACCTCGGTCTTCGAGAATGAAAAGGGATTGTATCATCCTGGGACATCTGTCCATAATAGATCCGGTGGCTTCGGTCCTCGAGAATGTGGTAGGATTGCATCATCCTTGGACATAGTCCTAAAGTGATAGGGAGTGATTATCCCGTAATTGTATCCGGTGACTTTGGTCGTCACGAATGTGGTAGGATTGCATCATCCTTGGACTCAAGTCCTAAAATGATAAGGAGCGATTATCTCGCAATTGTATCCGGTGACTTCGGTCGTCGAGAAAGTGGTAGGATTGCATCATCCTTGGACTCAAGTCCTAAAGTGATAGGGAGTGATTATCCCATAATTGTATCCGGTGACTTCGGTCGTCAATAATGTGGTAGGATTGCATCATCCTTGGACTCAAGTCCTAAAGTGATAGGGAGTGATTATCCCGTAATTGTATCCGGTGACTTCGGTTGTCGAGAATGTGGTAGGATTGCATCATCCTTGGACTCAAGTCCTAAAGTGATAGGGACTGATTCTCCCGTAATCAATCCGGTAACTTCGGTTGTCGAGAATGTGGTGGGATTGTATCATCCCTGGACTTTAAGTCCAAAAGTGATCCAAAGACTTTTTGTCTTTGAGTTGTGCATTGCAGGTTGTTGTTGATGATGATGATGCCGTACTGATCGAAATATCAGAGTATGATGATGATGATGTACTGATCGAAAGATCAGAGTATGATGATGATGACATACTGATCGAAAGATCAGAGTATGATGATGATGATGTATTGATCTAAAAGATCAGAGTATGATGATGACGCACTATGATTATGATGTTTCTGATCGAAAGATCAGAGTATGATGATGATGATGTACTGATCGAAAGATCAGAGTATGATGATGATGTTTCTAATTGAAAGATCAGAATGTGATGATGATTATGATCGACAGATCAGAATATGATGATGATGATGTTGCTACTGATCGAGAGGTCAAAGTACTGAAGATGTTGCTGCTGATCGAAAGGTCAAGGTGCTGAAGATGTTGTTGTTGATCAAAAAGTCAAAATGCTGAATATGTTTCTGATCAAAAGGACAAAATGCTGAAGATGTTGTTGCTGATCAAAAAATCAAAGTGCTGAAGATGTTGCTGATCGAAAGATCCAAGTGCTGAAGATGTCGTTGCTAATTGAAAGATCAAAATGTTGAAGATGTTGTTGATCAAAGACTGAAGATGTTGTTGATGATGAAGATTGAAGATTGAAGATGAATACTACATGATGTTGAAAAGATTCCAATGATTTATAGATGTGTTACCCTACTGATGTTGATGATGTCCCCTATCTCTACTCTTGTTGTTATTGATGTTGCTTTAGAATACATTTCTTGTTAAGGGGGAGTGTTAAAATATTGTAACTTCAAAGAATATTCTATATGTATCCTTTTGTGGTCCCTGATGGTCCTACCGGGAGAACCACTTGTATTACATTGTACCCCGATGCTCCTAATCAGAAGAACTAATAAGAGTCATGAGGTAGTCCCCTCTAATTGTAATGGTGGGTCATCAGCACCCTAGTGTGGTTACTTGAGCCTACATGTGTAACTCAAGCCTACATGATTTAACTTGAGCCGACATGTCAAATGAGTTAACTTAAGTGAACAGATGAATATAAATAGAGGTGTAGTGCTCCTCATTTGAGACACACACACTCACTTGGAATAGCGCACTTGTGGAGGAGAGGAGTTGCTGGAGAAGGAGGAGAATCAGGTTTTTGATCTCCTTGTTGGTTTTACCTTTTTCCCTTTTTGGGGCATCTACATTGAGGAAGATTTTGCTGGGTTTTTCCCAGGATAAATCTGTGTTGTTCTTGTGATACTATTTCTTTCAGTGATCCTGTTTTATATGCTTTTATTATGAAAAATGAAATGATATACTGATGCCTTAGTTAAGCATATGAAAATTTAACAAGGGGGGCCAATTGGGCCCTTCTTTTTCACATTTCTTCAAATGCCTTTGACACTACCATTGGAGCAGTATTAGGACAACACGATGGTCAAGCACCTTATGCAATCTATTACATTAGCAAAAACTTGGGCCCTACTGAACTTAATTATATTGTTACCGAGAAGGAGTTTTTAGCAATTGTCTACTCGATTAACAAATTTAGACACTACATCACTGGATATCCCACCTTTGTACACACTGACCACTCAGCCATTAAGTATCTAATGAATAAACCTATTACAAATGCTAGGGTAACTAGATGGCTATTATTATTACAGGAATTTGATATTACCGTTATAGATAGACCTAGAAAATAAAATGTTGTCGCTGATTTCTTATCTCATTTTACTAACAGTGATGATAATATTCCTGTTGAGGACTCTTTTCCATATGAACACTTATTTGCAGTTTTAGCTTATTGCCCTTGGTATGCAGATGTCGCTAACTACTTGGATGCAGGGAAGCTTCCGACACATTTGTCAAAAAGAGAGAATAGGAAAATCATTCAACAAAGTGCCCCGTATTGTTGGATAGGTGGTCATCTCTTCTACATGGGCCCTGATCTTGAGATCATAAGATGTGTAAGAGAAGAGGAAATACTCCATATTCTGAAGGCCTACCATGACAAGCCATGAGGGGGAGATTTTGCAGATAGGAGGTCAGGTCATAAGGTGCTGATAAATGGCTACTATTGGCCAACACTTTTGAGGGATGCAAAAAAATATGTCTAGTCTTATGACGGGTGACAAAGGATGAGCCAACCTAACAGATTGGATCAAATGCCTCTTCAACCACAGTTGGTGGTTGAACCTTTTAACATATGGGCCTTATATTTTGTTGGCCCTATCAACCCTCATTCCAGGAAGAAATCATACATCTTAGTTTGTACTGACTACATGACAAAATGGGTAGAAGCTGTGGCTTTGGTGAAATCCAATGAACATGATGTAATTGATTTCCTGTATGGTGAGATATTTACTCATTTTGGTGTACCTAAGGAAGTGGTTATAGATGGAGGACCTCAGTTTGTGTCACATAAACTTGAAGCTTTTCTACAGAAGTACCATATCCAACACCAGATAGCTTCACCATACCATCCCCAGGCCAATGGCAAGGTGGAAAGCACTAACAAAGTTATTGAAGCTATCCTTACCAAAATAGTTAGGAGCCATCGTAGAGCTTGGGCATATAGACTTCCAAAAGCATTGTGGGCATATTGTACTACTTGGCACAATACTAAAGGTTTCTCTCCTTATGAATTGGTGTATGGAAAAAGTGTTGTCTTCCCCATTAAATTCGAAATAAAAAACTTGAAGACATCTACGGAGGTAACCTTAGATGTGACCGAAGCCCTGAGGAGTAGATTGAATCAATTGAATGAACTTGATGAGAAACGTTTAGCTATTGTGGATCAGACAGTATTAATTCAAAAATAGAGATCCAACTGGCATGATCAATTCATCAAAAATAAAGTCTTTTGCGAAGGAGACTGGGCATTATTATATGATTCAAGATTAAAAAGGGACTTCAAAGTTAAGTTACATACAAAATGGTTGGGCCCATACCTAGTAGACAGAGTATTTGACAATGGTAAATTCCACCTGGTTACCATTGATGAGAATCACACACCATTATTTGGTAATGGTCATAGGCAGCAAATGTACCATAAACCCATTTCGAAGGACGCATTCACTTCATAGATTGCAGCTGATCCAGAATACTAGTTAGAAAAAGGGAAGGAATCTTTCTCTGCCCCTGTCAATCTTTAGACAATCGTTGTGATTCCTACACAAATTTTTGTACATAAATAAATTGATTTTTTTATTTTTATTTTTCCTTTGCGTTTGATCCATTTTTTTTCCTAGAACATGTACAAGGATGTACTTGAGGAGCAATGGTCATGATTGGACCTAATGATTGTGAGCATCCTTTTGTGACTTTCTACTTCAGAAGGAAACTCCTTGAAGAAAAATTAAACAATCAACAGTCAGTCGCAGCTACAATTCTTATCAAAATTTTCGTATTTTTTCTTTCTTTCCCATTTCGCGTAGCTGCAACACCGTAAAATCCTGTCTATTTTTCACAGCTACAACACCATATAAATTTTCCTATTTTTTCGTTTCGCACAGCTACAACGCCGTAAAATCTTGTCTATTTTTTGTAGCTGCAACACCGTAAAACTTTACCTATTTTTCCGTTCCACGTAACCGCAACACTGTAAAACTTTGCCTATTTTTCCATTCCACACAGCTGTAACACCATAAAACCCTTACTATTTTTCATTTATTCGTAGTTGTAACACCATAAAAATTTTCCCATTTTTCTATTTGGCACAGCTACAACACTATAAAACCCTTCCTATTTTATGTTCTGCATAGCTGCAACACCGTAAAATATTGCCTATTTTTTCGTTTATTTGTAGCTACAACACTGTAAAATATCAGCCATTTTTTGACTCACGTAGCTGCGGCTCCATTTAAATTTTTCCCATTTTTACCTTTTCTGACAGCTGAGACTCTTCTAAACTGGTTGGTTTTTCTATGGCTCACAACTATGACTCCTCTTATATTGGCAGATATTTCTACAATTTTGTGGTCGTGACTCCTCCAAATATGGCTAGAATTCCCGTGGCCGATAATTCTGACTTAATTCACAGCTTTCATTATGTTTTCATCAGGATTGACAAGATGGTTTTTGTTCCACGAGGAGAAAAGATCATGATAGCACGCCTGCAATAGTGCTTAAACTTAAATGGCTACATTTCACATGTTTTATTACTCTCGAAGGTCACGGGTCATAGCATATTTACAAAGGTATGGTTCTAATTATCTACTTGATTAAGCATTAACTAGATTTCAAAATATTAATCACACCTACCTTTTTAAGCCCATCATTACACATGTATACCATTAATTTTCAACTCACACGAATTAATGCTATTTATTTTTATCCTATAAGCATCATCCTTTCCTAATTTGGAATAATTTTTACCAAGAATTCCATGCTCATGACTATCTCACCTTTCTGAATTTACCCAACTACAATCTTAGTTGTTCATGCATACTCTGTGCTTTAACCTCCATTGTCGGGACTTGCAATTTGTTGGGTTGATAAAGAATCTAGAAGGTAAACAAACATGGGTATCGCAGCTCAGCATGAACCTCCAAGTATGCAAGAACTAAGATGAAATACTGAAGTTTTCTCTATTTTTGAAGCTACGGGATGGACTGAATTTTTCCAACGCCTGAATGGGTTCCATCGAGAGATAGTTTTAAAATGAGTCTTACAAAAACCCACTCAAAGTTCAGTGGGTTACATATAAAAGTCTTTGAAGCGATAGTGGCTTAAGTCACTATCCTTCCTTAGGTAGGAAAAGCTTGGTTTGGTCAAAGAACTCCCAATGTCACCGTAGTATAGGATTTTCTGTTGGAGGGGGAACAAATTTGTCCATCAAAGTGAGGGATATCATTACAATCATTGCCTCGGCCATGGGATCAAGTAGCAGTCTTCCTAAAAAAGTATATCACCTATGAAGGTAGGTATCAGGCTATTTATTATTTTGAAATTCCTCTACTATCTCATCTATGCCATAGGGCCTTACTTAATATTCCATTTTATCTATTTAAATACCTACACCATATGGTGGGGTTTGTCAAAATATCCAAGCATACAAACTCCTCCCTTACCCATCATTCCCTAATCAAATTAAAAATCTTAAGGGCCTTAGCTCAAAGGAACCAAACATGGGAGAAAATCATAGGTCAAACTCAAATAAACAAGGAACCCACCCTTTTGGCTGACGTTCCAATAGAAAAGGAAGTGGAAGTACTTGTACTCTTGGGGGATGTTCAAATCCAAGAGGAGCATGTAAATGTACAGTTGGGGGGAGATGAGGAACAAAAGGAGGACCGGAGTCCCTCCAATTTAGTTGGGGGGGGGGGAGATGAGACTGGATCGGATGATCAATCACATGACCAAGCAGAGGAATTGGAGGAAAATATAAGAGAAAACCGTATGGAGAGATTAAATAATGTAGGAGCTCTAGCAGTAGAGGATAAATTTGGAGCATCATTAGATGTGCCAATAGCTGAAGCTGAGGATGTTAGAGCCACGGTAACAGAAGAAAATGCAGAGGTATTGACCATTGAATCTTCCCCTGAATAGGGGGAACTCTAATTGAAGAAGAAAAGGAGGATGTTGAGATGGGAGACATCCATTCCACATAAAATGTAAATATGGAGATTCCTACACAACAAAAGAAAAGAAAAAGATCAAAAGAGAAGGTGCAAGCACCACTACCAATAAGAAGAAGAAGAACGAGGTCAGTCACAATAGATGAAGCAACACAGGAAAGATGGGAAACTCTAGAAGCACGGATTGAATTCCCCATTCTAAGACCCAAAGAAAATGATGCCCCACAGGAACTAGTTGCAGAGGAACCTCAAATAGAGGGATTTTGGCATGAAAATGGTCTACTAAAGGAATAAGTACAGATGCTTCAGAGAGAACTAGAAAACTAGAAGGAGGCATGCATGAAGTAGGTAAAAAGGAATATGCACACATTGGTTGAAGCTGCAGACCAATTAGAGGGATCACCTCCTGCTAAGGATGGTGAGGAGGAAGAGAGAGTGGTATACCCTATGTGTGGGGAGATCTTTAACCATTCAGGCTACAAATTCATAGTTCGTTCCTTTGTGACACAACAACTTGTACTTGTAGCTGCAGAAGAACAATCACAAGAAGCACCTCATGTGGAAGTGAGAGATGCAGAAGAAACATAAGTGCTCCTGGGACAGTCTGATGGGAAAGACAGTAAAGTTTCCCAAGAGAAACCTCAGCAAATGGAAACAGTAGATAGGAAGGGTGTTGATACACAAGAACCAACATCCTTGAATATTTTTGTTGAAGTTGCCTCCCAAATTAGGGCATATGAACCAAAGACTAAAAATATTCTTGATCTTAAAGAATAAGTCTATGCTGTGACTCCTAAACCATCTCAGGGCATATAATTAATAGAGATAGAACCTCAGCAGTAGGATAATTATTAAGTTAACTAGGATGTTGTCACACAAGAACCAACATCTTCAGAAATTTTTGTTGAGACTCTCATACAACAAGAAGAAACTAACCCCGAGATGGACATAATTCTTGATTTGAATCTAGGAGAGGATGAAAAAATGAAATCACATTCCTCGGGGGATACTGAAATTCTAGAAGAACATCTTGATATTGTATAAGACATGGAAGTAACTCAAGAACAAACCCAACATCATGAATAAATAGAAGAGCATGGCTTTGATACACAAGAACCAGTAGCCTTGCATCTCCCTGTTAAATCTGTAGCTAGCAATCAGGCAGAGGTGGAGATTGAAATTTAGGAAAGGGTTGTGAGACATGAACCAACACCTTCAAAACTAGCTGCTGAGGTTATTAAAGGATAATTCCAAGAAGAGGGTGATTTTAAACAAGAACTAGCATCCCCGGAAGTTGTTTCATAGGAACCTATACAAGTTGAGGTTGCTAGAAGAGAATTCCAAGAAGAGGGTGATGTTACACAAGAACCAAAATCCCCATAAGTTTTTTTAGAGGAACCTATACAAGTTGAGGTTGCTGTAGGAGAAATCCAAGGAGAGGATTTTTTTACACAAGAACCAGCATCCCTGGAAGTGATTATAGAAGTACCTATGTAGGAAGTGCATAATGCTCAAACTAGAGCATCAGATGGCAAGGTATGGACTCAACTTTCACAAAACTTTGTCAATATGGATTATGATAATGAAGATCATACTAAAGATGAAGGAATCTAGATGGAGAACTGAAGATCTATCACTCCTAAGAATAGAAGTGAGGAATTGGAAGAGTCCGGTGGAGAGTCATCAAGAAGTAATGGCTCCCCTTGCTGAACATAGGAAGACCATTAGGGACTTGAAGGAAATATGGGCAGAAGAAATAATGTTCCAAAAATTTTGTTGGGAAGAGATACACAAAGAGATGAAGGAGCTGAAAAAGTTCAAATCCATGCAGGTGGAAAAATACCAGCTGTAAACTCTCTCCCAAGAATTGTTAGGTACCAAAGCACCATCCTCCTCTTACCCTGTGTTCTTATTTGAACAATTCATTTGGTTTAAACTAAAGGTTGTAAAGGAAGGGAGACCTTATGAAATAGAAACCTCAACAAAAATTTTGTAAACATTTCTAGAAAGGGATTTTGTTGAGCAGAACTTGTTTTGTGAGATTTATTTACATGATCCGGCTTGTCCCTTGGACCTCCATTCGAATCCTGCCCCTTTATTAGGTGATGTTCAGCTGATGGATTTTGCCTCCTTTTTTAGCAATCATGTTCAATGGGAAATATCCTTCCAAAATTTTTCTCATAATGAGTCCCACTCTAACCTTTGGGTTTGATGTGAACCTCAATTCCCTCGTCTTCTCCTTGCTACACATCAATATAGGCTTACATGTCCCATCCAAACTCAGCAGATGGTGGAACTTCAAGAAAAGGTTATATCTACCTGTGTCAGTCATATTTCCAAGCATTAGCAATTGGATTTGGAAGGAAGCCAACATAGATGGCAGGCTGCCTCTTCAACCTTGAGGAATAGAGATCCCTACTGTTACAAGAATTTTAAACATGCACTTTCCAGGGTTGAGGGATATGTGGGATGTATGAAGGAATGTGGAGTCAATTGGCTGGGACTCAAATTCAAATTTCCTCTCATCTGGTGGTCAGCAAAACCATACAGGGAAGATTTTTCATTGACAAAGGTAGAAGAGAATAGGTGTTGGAGATATTGGGTTGTCTATAATGTATTTTTGGAAAAATAGGGAACACCTGAACTCTCTTATAACTTTTCCTTTCTCTATGAATGAAGCACAATGTCAGGTTCAAATTTAGACTAATGGAGGTTGTTGCATAGGGACATGCAACAGGGCAGTTGGGGGGAGATATTGGGCTCGAAAATGACCCCTTTTTGCCTTATCTTACTCCATTATATGCACCAAATAGATGTTTTCTTTCACTTGATCCCTCAATCCATACAGGTATGGTTAATTATTGTCTTATCTTATTCATAGTTATGATTGTTGGAATCATGACTCTATATCTTGGATTATAGTAACATAAGGTGATGTTATAAAGATAATTCAAAATGTAAAGGATATAGGTGTAGCAGGACAAATGAGTCAAGAGAGAGATGGACGTTCATTGTTGAATTGATCACCACCTATTCCATCTTTGTACAAAGGATGTAGTCAAAGGTTAGTATTCCACGCAATTTGTATAAGGGTGGCTGCAATAGGCTCGGATGCAATAACGCGCCACTACACGAGGGTAGCTACAATAGACGGAGCATCTTATAGATTGATCTTGCTATCTCATTGTTGGCTTGAGTTATAGAATTCCTATATTTTCTCATAGCTATAATAATGTATCATGAATAGGGAATCCTGAAGATCAGATATCTTCATCGCTTCCCAATATCTATGGGTAGGAGTTACGATTGTGAATC
Organism: Pseudotsuga menziesii; assembly: GCA_001517045.1. Taxonomy (NCBI): domain Eukaryota; kingdom Viridiplantae; phylum Streptophyta; class Pinopsida; order Pinales; family Pinaceae; genus Pseudotsuga; species Pseudotsuga menziesii. Next base: position 1,088,924 of record LPNX010405035.1, read on the forward strand.
TTTAAATATTGTAAACTATCCCAAGCCAGGGGTTGGAATTTAATTAATGTTATTGTATAAGCCGTGACAGAGACTGTATCTTCATTTTATAATTTAATACAAGGAGCAGGATTCTTCTGATCTCGGTGTTTAACATGTGTTAATTTTCTATGTCTCTGTTTGAAGGCTGGGCCCACCTTCCTACAGACATTACCAAGTTAATTAGGTATTTATTTCCTCTATCATGTGGTGTGGATGTTACAGTAGATTCATTCTTTTATAATAGCTGCAATAGTAATGATTTATTGTCTGTTCCTTCAATTGATCAGTAATTGCATTCTTTGTGAGCTGCAACAGAGTGGTGTGATAGTCGACTGTGTAGACTAATTTTCTTTATGCAATTGTGTGATAGTTGTAACATCCGAGCTCATCCCTAGTATCTTTAAATTGATGTCTTTCTTGATTTTTTCTAATTAATTCCATTTGCAGTTATAATTGTTGAAGTTCAATTTTTGTATTTCTGATTCCTTGATCAGGTTGAATTAAGATAGTTATAATGGATTTATAGATGGCTTGGTAATTTATGATTTAACTTTCTGCAAAAGTAAATCTATATGTTCATCTTTTGAATCTCTTATTTCTATATTAAGGTTGTAAGAAGGTATATGTGGTTTTGTATTCTTAAGAAGGTAAATTAGTTTAAGTTAATCATGGGAAGAGTTGGGCTGAACAGGAAGGTAGGATAATTCATTTACAGCATCAACTACTTATTTTTTAAGCATATACAATGCACATTATCTTCTAAATAAAGGACTTCCCTACGTTGACAATTTATATTGAACATTATGTATGTTGGTTTCAATTAACTTGCATATAGAGTTCCCAATAGAGCTGTTCGAAAAATATCTAAATCCTTTGTTGTAATGTAACTGATGAAGAAGATATAAATAATGAAGATAAACTAAAACTGGAAGATATTCCAATCCTAAGGGGGCATTTAGATGTATTTCCAGAAGAAGTTTTGGTACTTCCTCTGGAAAGGGCATTAGATTTCACTATTGAGTTGGTACCTGGTGTAGTACCTAGCTTAAAATTTCCTTATTAGATGAATATTTTGGAACTTAATGAATTAAAATCACAATTAAAGGAACTTATTGATAAAATGTATATAAGACCAAGCGTGTCTCCTTCGGGAGAACCTTTCATTTTTCGTTAAAAAGAAGGACGGTACTCTATGCTTATGCATTGACTATCGTAAAATAAATAAAATGACCATTAAAAATAGATATCTATTTCCCTGCATAGATCATTTGTTTGGTCAGCTACGTGGAGGAATTGTATTTTCAAAGATTGATTTACAATCTGGTTACCATCAAGCCCGGATCAAAGATGAAGATATTTTTAAGACAATTTTTAGGACTAGATACATGCATTATGAGTTTGTTGTCATGCCATTTGGGCTCACTAATGCCTCAATTGTATTCAAGTGTTTAATGGATAATGTATTGCATAAGTATCTCGATAAATTTGTAGTTTTTTTCATTAATGATATTTTAATTTATTTTAAGTCTAAAGAAGAACACGAGGAGCACATAAAAATTGTTTTACAAGTATTAAGGGAAGAAAATATTTATGCTTTATTAAGTAAGTGTGACTTATTTAAAGATAAAATACAACATTTGGGCCATGTAATAACTAAATAAAATATCTCTGTTGATCCAGAAAAGATAAAAGCAACTAAAAAATGGCCGGTCCCAAAGGATGTGACTGACATACGATCATTCATAGGCATTACCGGTTACTATCAAAGATTCATTGAGGGGTTCTCAAGAATCACAAATTCCATAACTTCTTTATAGAGGAAAGGAAAGAAATTCAAGTGGAATCAAAAGTGTGAAGAAATTTTTGAGAAATTAAAAACATTATTAACTACTGCACTAATCTTGATAATTGTTGGTCCTAATAAGGACTTTGTCGTATGCACTGACACATGCAATGATGGCCTAGGTGGGGTATTAAATATAGAAGGACACATAATTGCATATGAGTATAGGAAGCTTAAAATTCATGAGAAAAACTACACTACTTACGATTTAGAGTTGGCTGTTGTCATACATGGTTTAAAGATGTGGCTCCATCACTTAATCGGAATAAAATCTATGTTAATGACAGATAATAAGGGTTTACAATATTTGTTGGATCAACCAAATTTAAACGTAAGGCAAACTAGGTGGCTAGATTTCCTTATGAGTATGATTTCAAGATCCAACATATTAAGGGAAACAAAAATAAAGTCACTAATACTCTAAGTAGAAATTCAAGACCGAACTTTGTGGCAGTAATCAACACTTATAAAACAGATTTAAAAGATCAGCTGGAGAAAGGAGTAAAATTGGATGAAAATTATCAGAAATTATAAGCTAAAGTGGCAAAAAATTTAAGCAAAAGTTTATGTATAGGGTATAGTCTAAATGACAAAGGATTAATGCTTTATAAAAAATAGGTTGTATATACCTAATGTACCTAAAATTAAGTTGTTTATTTTAAATGAAATACATAAGAATCCTTACTCATGACATCCTGGCTATCAAAAGACTATAACCATGTTACGAAAATATTATTTTTGACCAAAGATGAAGAATGAACTGGAAGAATACATTGCAAAGTGCTTTTAATGTCAACAGGTTAAGACTAAACACCAGCATCCAGCCGATTTATTACAACCATTACCCATCCCTATTTGGAAATGGGAAATAATGAGTTTTGATTTTATTACAGGTTTACCTAGAAATCAGAATCAGAATGATTCGATTATGGTAGTCATTGATAAACTAAGTAAAATAAATCATTTTATACCCATAAAGACCACCCACAACGCTTCTAATATTGCTGATATATTCATGAAACAAATATTTCATTTACATGGGATACTAAAAGTTATAATTTCTGATAGAGACCCTAACATCATCTAATAGTCTCATGTGGAACTCCTAGTTTTTAATTCTACTTAACTATGGAAGGAAGTAGGATCTATGATAAATATCTTAACAGATATTTTATTTCACACTCTTGGATGCCAAAATGGCTTCGTTTGAAGGAAAAACCATTTCTAAGCAGTCATCAGAATATAAAGAGTTCTCTTCCCAAATAGGAAGATAAGATTCTTCCAATTCCTCAGAGACTGTAGAAGGATTCGGAATTGGATCAGCAGTAGTGTTAATGATCGCTTGGTAAGCCACTTCTACTACCAATAAGGGTACCAGAGGTTTGTGATGGGTAGGAAGGACCCAAGGATCAGTTATATAGACAACCATTGCAATAGACTTACCTACACTCATGGAAACTAGATAATTTATCGGGGCTAGGATATCAAATGTTCCCATTAACGATGAATACATTCCATCCCCCAAACTCTCTATAGCAGGTTTGACCTGATCAACCAATGGTACTATGGATTCATTCATTTCCAAAGGACCCCTTTGAGCGAAATTGAGTTGGTTAATAGTAGCCAACTTCCATTCATGTGGAAATACCACCACTCGAAGAACAACCGAAGCAATCATGCACATAGCATAAGTCTAAATTCTCCCAGAAGAAACTTATAGTCCAATGGAGAATCAATCACCTCCATTTCAACAGATATCATTTTCTTTGCCAACTTAATCTAAAAAGCTAGTAGGATACCATGCAGGTGGAAAGACCTCTCGTCAAAAGCGGTAAGTAAGGTGTTTGATAGAACTAGATCCAGGGAACCCAATGCCTTCCAGCAAGAAAGGGATATGACACATGCGGAAGAACCCTCATCAAAAAATATGCACCCAATGGTTTTTAAACAATGGATGACATCTGCTGATAAGGCCACATGATACCGTAGGCGCATCTTAACATCTGAAAAAAGTTAAAATTTCCCATCAGACTCGAAGAATCCATGCTTCCTAAAGCTTCTAAAAGGGAATCCCGTAGAGCAAGATGACTCTGAAGAACTTCCAATAGATTTTCGATTGTGAGAAGGTTAGATGTTTCCCCAATATATTTTCCCTTCTCAGGAGCCTCTGTCTCATAATTTTTATTTCTTATTTGGAGCAGGGTGCTAGATCATACCATGTTGATATATTTTTTGTTCAAGAGGGGCACTTGAAGTGCCCCCAGCTACATTACACACAGAAGTTGAATTCTGTCCTTGGGGAAAAGGATCCTTCATGACAACTAGTTGTTGAGTCTTAAGAAGCTTTTGATCTTCTTCCATGAGAGGGAATTGATGAGTCAAATGATCTCTCTAACACAACTTAGAGGTAAATTTCACGTTCTTCTTTTCTTCCCCCCCCCCCCCATCAGCATTATTTTTGGGTTTAGGATTGTTTTTTTTTCCCTCACCTTTCTTTCCCTTCTTCTTTTTCCCACTAGGATGTTGATTGCCCTTTTGAGAGGATTGCACAAAAAAATTTGCATTTTTGGGTGAGGGGTCAGCTTTAGCTACCTATGCTATATATTATTTGTTGGACAACTCATGGACTTTCTTGGCTAAATATTCTACAATGGTAGAACTCATTGAACCAACAATGCCATTGGCATGGGGTCTAGGATTCAGTTTCTCAACACTATGGGAATACCGTGGTTCCTCAGGTATAATTTCATATAATATCCCAAACTGGGCATATATAAAATCCAACTTCTATGCCTTGAGGATGGCCTCTTCGTCAGTGGTCACCCCTGAAGTGGATACATCCTTAGATATATAAGGAAAAAAATAATTAAGGAACCACTCTAACAGAAACTCGGGGGGGATGGTAGATTTTATAAGCCTCTTCCTTCTTCGCCACTCTTGTATATGATCTAAAATGTGAGTGGATTTGTCTTTCCTAAAGGTAGACCAAAGTTCTGTGCCGATATCATTATGTTGTAAGGGAAAGTATCCTATGGCTAGGGTTTAAGAGGCCGTCGACGTACTGGGGTTGAAAGGTGGATGCAAATGGTTCTGCAAGTAAATAAAAACAAGTTCAGAGATGAGAAAGGTCCACACCTAACTAACTGAAGGCTGGTCCAAGCTTTCTCTTCAATCCTCTTCTTGCTCCTCTCGATCCAAGAGACCTGCAAAACGAATTATACCTTCCTCAAACCATTATGACCACATATAAAACAATGATAATCAAATCAACATGGATAAATTATTTGAATAACATCATCATATGATCATAAACAGGGATTCAATCACACATTGAACAATGATTTGGGAAGAAGAAAGACATCACATCTTTATTAATCCTGAAAACAAGTACAAGTATACCTTCTCTTCAAGTTTGGCACCTCACAAAACCTCGATCTGGTTCTGCTCTTTTTCTTCTCCAAAGAACTCAGCCTCAAAGCTCTGCAACACAAAGGGAAGACCTCCAGGGCAAACGTGTGGGCAAAGAGAGTCCCAATTCCTCTAGCATAACAATGCATAAATTCAAAGTCCCTTCTCATGGCCTTTCCTACCTCTATTTATATGGGTGAAATAAGGTGGTTTCGCAGGTTGAAGAGGTTACAACAGTTAAAGAAATTAAGTTAAATGACTTAACTAATCTCCAATTAACGCGTGTTTTTATGTTTAAATGTTAAGAGACACATTCGCGGGTATGTAGTAGAGCAACCCGCGATTGATTTGCAACTATGTATACGGGCAACCCGCGAATACATAGATTCACGACTTGCTACAAAGGAGACTCGCAAATGACTCACGAGTTGTGTAGAAAGATAGTCGTGGATACATCCTAACATGGAAAACATGGAAAAGTAACTAGCTGGATAGAGGTAGAATGTATTTCATAATAAGCCAAGCTATAGTGTTCTGGGCAAACCTCAATCCATAGATGTCCTTTTGTGTGCCAACATGAGGAATGTCGGCACTCGAACAGAGAGGTGCCATTCTGGTGTATAACACATACTGGATAGGAAGTTGGAAGTGGTTCAAGAATACCTTCTCTAAGTCCCAAAAACTATCAAATGCAGCAAAGGGAAATTCAATATACCATTTTGTTGCAATACCGGTTAAAGTATTTTGGAACATCCTCAACCAAACAGTTTCATCGCTTAGTGAGTTGTAAAATCACTTTAAATGGAAAGTGGTGACATGGGCCCCTGGATCACCCAGTTTTTCCTTCGAAATTTGGAATGTCCCAAGGTAACTTTGTTGGAACAAGTGGCCACATAGAATTATGTTTCATTGAGTCAATCCTCAACTTGTTCAAGTCTAGCAAGTTCAAAGTTTCCAAAAAGGGAAGTCCGTGCCTAACTGGAGCCTGAAAAGTACGCATTTGGGAAGTGGAAGGAATTGCCCCCTGGTTCCCAAATGTGAAAGTACGGTTTCCCACAGCTACTGGTTGTGAATTAGTTGGAATACTTTGAAATGGATTCCACCCATAAGCCAGTAGATTATTTATATGCGGTGCAGTACAAATAGTTTGATCCCCTCGAGATGAAACTGGAGTCTGAAATACTGGAGCAGGTATCCGTCCACTAAAAAGTGAGAAAGGAGAGCTCATGAACAAAGATTACACCAGAGTTTGGAAACCTTGACCATAGGTGTTTGTATTTCCAAACTGAATCCCCACATATGTAGGTGTAGGGCCCACATAAGGAGTGGATGGGGAAATGTGCCACCCATTCCATGGATATCCCTGAACAAATGAAGAGGATCGAAAAATAACATTCTGAGTAGTATGCATAAAATAGTGTGAAGTAAAAGGAACACTGGGAATCCCAATGATAACCTCACCAGAAGGGCCTTCTACATTCGAGGAAGTAGGTGGTTGAACCACCCAACTACTAGGTGCTGAAGGTGGAGCAGGTTCACTTGGTCTATGAGTACCTCAAGGGGGAGGCGGCATTCCTCCATCCAATATGGCTGAGGTGGGAGTATATATACCCTTCACTGAGATTTCCATAATGATGCTCATGGGAACACCAATCACATCTCAAGTAAATGGAAGAACTTGGATGATCATAAGACCATTTAAGTCAGTAAGAGAGGGGTTAAATTTTATTGCAAACTCATCATATTGCAAGTTCTTGATCTCTAATACGGTTGTATCAACCTAGTTTGTCCTAATTTTTAGTTCACCTGGAGCTTCGCTTACTTTTACTAGTTGAAAAGAACCGTCTATATCTAATCTTCGCCTCTGAGCAGGTAATGAAGGCTCCATTGTAGTAGCTGGAGGAAGGTTTTGTGACCTTCTTAAACTTATAATAGGTTGGTCCTGCATGGTTAAAAAATTGACTCTTCACACACCCTAAGGTAGACTAAATACAAACAAACCACACAGTATTCACTACAAAATTTCCTCAAGCCAGAGCAGACACAAAGGATATAAGATATACTTTTCAAAATAAAGCTAAGAGATAGTTACTTGGAGTCCCTATAAACTTTCTTATTCACAAGTGTAGGAATCACCCAACCACCTTCGTAAGCCTTCTACTGGGGCTACCTTCCAAGCCCATCCAATTTCAACCAGAAATAGCCTTTTGGTGTACTTGTGTATGACCCCTAGATGTCAAAGAGACTAAAGCCTACCACAACTATACTGATATTCTAGGGGGATAGTCGCAAGCATGATTCATACACATGGGAAGGGTATAAAATCCCAAAACCCCATCAACACTAGCACCACACAGGGCCCAAGAGGTGGTATTGATAGAATTCCCCAGATGCGCAAAAAACTTGGTCTACACTTTGACAAGGAATTAGAGGGTTATCTCCTCAGTCCAAGTCTCCACGTGGCCTTGTGCTTAACTCCCATTTGAGAGTAGCTTCCTAGATATAGCCAACATAGAAGAGGATTTACCTAGTGATTGGCCAACTATGATTGCAATTTAGTACTTGTGGAGAGTTAAAAATCCCTATTCCACAAGTCTAGCCTAAGCTAGTAGGTGTAAGAGCCTAAAAAGAAAAACTTACTAATAATTTTTAAATTATATCATTCTTTTTAGTAGGTTTTTTTTAGTCAAAGGTAGATGGCGTGAAACTTATGTGACGTTATAGACTCGATAAGAAAAACCAAAATGATGCATAAAAGTAAATTCAAAGTAAATTGCAACTATTAAGCTAGCCTTTATTTTTCTTTTTATAAATGTAAGTTAAATGAACTTAAGCTAATTATGAGAAACTACAATACTTTTTAATAATTTTTTGAAATTTTCTTTGAAAAATAATGAAAACAAATACTAAATGCAACCTAATGCACAAACAAATTGTCTTTTGTTTTCAAATAAATTGACTACTCTAAACATATAAGCAGTGAAAATGAGGCAAAAGGATCCCAAAGTGACCTACTTCAACCAAGAGGAAGAAGACTAGAACAAACGGTGGCTTGGAGAAACTAACAAACTTGAAAGTTTACTAGATCCAAAATGAAAAAGTGACAAATTGAAACTACAAGAAGCAGCACAAAGTATAAAGCATTCAAGGACCTGATCACTAACCTAGAACACATGTAATCAGACTTATAAAGCAAGTAGGAGGACCACCTACACCCACTAATGAAAGACAATCAAATACCAAAAGCTCAAGAACTTAATGAAATATAGCGAAAGATGTAACATACAGACCTCAAAGTCACAGAGTCAAGCCATAAATAGAACCTTACAAGCAATCAAAAAACAAAGCAAGGACAAGCCAACCCTACAACGCCAAAAGACTGCTACAGGAAACACGCGATTGTCTAGTATTACAACCCGTTTGTGTTGTTCAAAGTTTTTCAAAATAAAAATATTAACAACAAGGATCTAAACAAGAAAAAATATGAATCAAAGATCACTAACAGACTGAACACATCCAGAATAAAAATAAACAAAGGCTAGTAAGGGGACCTAAAGAATGAAACCACACCAGGTTTGACTCCCTAGCGGAGTCGCCAATTTTATTGTATAGGACAATACACCCTTATAACCTAGGGTCTCAGGTTACCAACTTACTAATAGACTTGCAGACAATCAACTTTTACATAAAATGAAATAGGAATAGGAAGAGAGTTTGGCATACTCGGTTTATGATGGCTGATCCAAGCGTTGTCTTTTCCTGCTTCAATATTCTCTAAATCTTCTAGGGCTGCTTATGTTCGCCTACAAAGAGCCAATTCTTCAAGCAATATCTCATACATATTATATCAGAGGTTAGACGAAATGCATATTAACAACATAATTGAAATAATTCATTAACCAATATACATGACAATTGAACAATATAAAGATTGAAAGAAGAATTCTCTTTAATAAAAAATAGTGAATAGGTGAGAATACAACCCATATTTTCACACAAGGACTACTTTGCAACCAAGTACATTGAGCTGTGCTGCTCCAAGAATCAGAAGGTATACCACCAGCATAATGTCTCTCTTCTATAATTGATTGATTAGGCCCATCCCAAGGCCTCTATTTATAGATGGGGAAATAGAGAGGTTTCGAAGTTTAAGAAAGTTAATACACTTGGGATAGTTATGGATTAAGGTCCAACTAATATCATCTAATCACAATTTATATTTTTTAATGTTCAATTAAAATACAAGCGACTATTTATATAAGCAAGGCGTGTATGACATGCTTGTTTTTCAAAGGAAACTCACGTGTTCGATGTACACACGGGTTGCAATGCAAATAATCACATGTCACATGCAATTTTCAATGCAAAAATGAGCTTGTGCAACCCTAAACTCAGAATAAAAACATATCATGCTAGTATGGAGATCATGTTATATTTTTATCATTCAAGCTAGTATTATCTTAGGATATTTAACTGAGAGAATAACATGCACAACAATAAACACAAGAGATAAGAGACACAAAGAATTTTCCTCGGGGAAACCATAAAGGAGAAAACCTCGCAACTTCCTCAGAGATAGAATCGGCACCAAAAGTAAAACCCGAAAACACAAAGATGATCTCCCGACAGTAGTAGTCTCTCTCTCTGATCCCAACTTCTTCTCTCTCACCCATGAGCCCCAATGAGTGAGTGTGTGTGTGATAAATAGAGAGGCTCTCTCTCTATTCATATTCTTTGGTTCACTTAATGTCCACTTTAACACGTCGACCCCACTTAAAAATTACTTACTAGGGCCGAAATCTCTAGGAAAGTCTAATAACCCTAGTGCTCCACAACTGTGGGGACTTTAACCCTTGATCAATAGGAGGGTTACCCACAATGACTTTACATGACTTGTTTACATTATTGATTCTCCTGATAGGAAAATCATGGCATGAAATGACTCAAATACATTACAGACACTTCCCAAAATAAAAATTGGGGAACAATACATAAGATATACAAATGAACACATTCCAAAGTTACAAATACATCAACACTCCCTCTTAACTAGGAAGGTATTCTCTCGACACAATTTATCAACACACGTCTTCTTCTCTGTATAATCTAGATCATCATCGATTTCTGGTCATCTTCAACTTCAATTCATCTTCATATTGATCTAGATCATAATCACTGGATCTACATCATCATCATTAGATCTGGATCATCACTCGATCTGGATCATCATCACTCGATCTGGATCATCACTGCTGGATCATCATCACGGGTGCTATCTCTTGATTCTTCTCATCACAGGAATTTCTATGGATCCAGCACTTTTAATTCTGGTTGTAGGATTAGCCTCCATGTAGGTCTTCATCTTCTTTAGTACTTATATCTTACCCAATCAGAAAGGCTCATCCAACACTTATATCTTACCATGGGAGGGCCCGACCTGCCCCCATGTCAGAATAGCATGCCCAACACTCACATCTAACCATGGGAGGAAAACATCCACCACCATGTTAGAATGGCCTAGCCCTTACATCTGATCATGGGAGGGCCCATCCTACCCCCATGTCAGAATGGCCCTGTCCTTACATCTGACCATGGGAGGGTTGAGCCTGCACCCATGTCATAATGGCTCTACCCTTACATCTGACCATGGGAGGGCTGATCCTATGCCCTTGTCATAATGGATATACCCTTACATCTAGCCATGGGAGGGCCCATCCTTCCCGCATGTCAAAATGGATCTGGCCTTACATCTGACCATGGGAGGGCCTAGCCTTCCCCCATGTCAAAATGGCTCTACCCTTACATCTGACCATGGGAGGGCCCAGCCTGCCCCCATGTCAGAATGGCTCTACCCTTACATCTAATCATGTGGGAACACATCCCATAGTCACATGAGAATGGCCCTCAGCTTCAAGTTGAGTATTCCTGGTAAATGACCAAGTGCCTCCATTCTCCCAGAGAATGGCATTCAACACTTATATCTGATCATGTAGGAACCAATCCTACAGTTGCATCATAATGGCTCAGCACTCATATCTAACATGGAAGGAACCAAGCCTCTCACCATGATAGAATAGCTCATCCCTTACATCTAACCATGGAAGGAACTAATCCTCTCGCCATGTTACAATGGCTCACAAAATTTTCACTTCCCCTTGGAGGGAACCTCGATCTGGAGAACACCAAGCTTCTCCTTGAAGTATTCAGACTTCACTCTGGCCAATGGCTTAGTCAACACATCCATTATCTGTTCATCCATCGCAATATACTAAATCTTCATTGCTCCTCTCTGCACCATATCCTTGATATAGTGATACTTGATCTCGATATGATTCGACTTGACATGGAACACTGGGTTTCTTAACAACTTCACACAACTCTGGTTGTCACAATATATACAAGTAGCATCCAAATGGAGATCAAATAAATCAGATAGTAGCTTCCTCAACCATACTGCCTCACAACTAGCTGAACAAGTTGCGGCATAATTTGCTTCAGCTGTACTCAGTGCCATGCAAGACTATTTCCTTCTAAACCAAGAGATCACGCCTGATCCCATATTGAAGCAGCACCTAGAAGTGCTTTTTTTATTGATGGCACTATCTACCCAATATGAATCAACATAACCTTCTAGGTTAATCTTCTGATCAGCCCTATACTTGAGCCTGTAATCAACTGTAGCCTTTAGGTGCCTTAGAATATGCTTTGCAACAATCAAGTGAACATGTCTCGGATCTGTCAGGAACTGGCTCAAGGTGTTCACAGCAAAGCGAATATCTGGTCTCATATTTGTCAGGTACATCAAGGACCCAATCATCTAGTGATACATCGTGGCATCAACCAAATCTAATGAAGCATCACTGAATAGCTTCAGGTTTGATGCGATAGGTGTGGTCATGGCCTTGCGGTCCATCATCCCTTGTCCTAGGGATATTCCATCTGCATTCTACCACACCTCTATGCCTAGAAAGTAGTGCATCATATCCAATTCCTTCATCTTGAACTTGGTAGCAAGTCTCATTCTTGCAACTTTAATGAGTTCCTCTTTTCTATCAGGAATAAGTCATCAACATATAATAGGAGCATCACTGGTCTTCTGCCTTCAACCTTGAAGCAAAGGTTGGAATCCACTTTACTCTTAGTATTATGTCCTAAATGATCGGGATGGATCATCCCGCAAGTAGATCATGTGTGTTGTAGGTAGCATGGTGGAAAAGGATCAAGTAGATCAAATTACAACAGTGAAGGGTCAAGTAGATCAGAGTGCAGTTGCAAAGGATAAAAATAATCAAAGTGTATCTACAAAAGGATCTAAAGGATCAAAGTGCTGCTACAAGGGATCAAGAAGATCGAAAGGTTGTTGCAGAAGATCAAAGTGTTGCTGCAAAGGATCAAGAATCTCGAAGTGTTTCCACAAAGGATCGAGAAGATAGAAGTGTTTCCGCAAAGGATCAAGAAGATCAAAGTTCTTATGCAAAGGATCAAAATACTACAAAGGATCCAAAGATTAAAGTGCTGCTAGGAAGGATTGCAAGGTTGAATTGTTGCTACAAAAGGATAAAGTGATCATGTGATGCAGAAGATGAAGACATTGAAGAGTAATTGTTCCAATTATTCATGAATGTTGAAAACTTCCTATGACGTATAAATGTATTACCTCGATGTAGTGTTGTAATTATTGTCTCTTTGTTCTCCTATAGTGTATGATGATGTTGTCTGTAGAATATACTTCTCGTTCAGAGGGAGTGTTGAAACATTGTAACTACAAAGGATATTCTAAATGTATTGTACTGATGTAACCCAAGGGAGATGTTATTATTCCTCCGGTGGGGTTGTACTATTGTATTTGGTCATCATAGAGTCATGAGATAAAACCTCCACTTTTTGTTGGGTCTTTAGCACCCTAATAAATAATATAATATAATGTTTTGAGTCTTCCTAGGTGAAGTCGGCCCAAAAATTTTAGTGGGTTCGACTTATCTAGGGTAAAAGTCAGTTGACTCATTGTGTATAAATAGAGGAGTTGTGGTTCTTATTTGAACACAGACTCACTCAATTGAGTAGCGCATAGGAGATAGAGAGTGATGCAACATAAGGAGGAGAACACATGTTTATATGGTTGTCTTTTATACATATTATATAGAGGAAGTTTTATTGGCTTTTCATCCCCTTAAGGGTTTCCTAGGATAAGTATTGTGTCTATCTTGTGATTGTGTTTCTATCAGTGATTTTGGATATGTTTCTACAATGATATTTGGATTCAATAGTAATGAATCTAGTCAAGCATATGAAATCTTAACACTACCCACATATGATGAAATTTTCCATGCTTTCCCTCTCTAGGAGCATCCCACTTGAATACCAAATCATCAATATGGAACTGTTCTTCTTTAACTTTCCTATCAAAAGTATTTGTAATATTTTTTGAGATATATTTGTACTATATCATGGGTTTTATCTCTCATGTCATTCAATTCTTTTATTTGATTTATCCTTTAGTTGGTACTAGATATGTCCCACAATATTTTTGGATTATGGAAACACATATGAACAAAACCCATATAAAGTCAAAATTTGAGTCTTTCACTACAAATATTAATTCCATACATGGAGCATTCAGGCCAAGTGAGGGGAAGCCCACAATAGGTATAATTTTTGCATTAAGTTTTAAGATGGTATGGAAACGCCCAAGAAACCAAGTGTCAGGAATTTCTAAATGTGTTTGTAATAGTTGGAAGAGTTGCATGGAAGGAACACCGAATTGCACGTCATAAAAGAGTATTCGTTCTTAAAACAACATATGGAACAAATTGTTGGCACTAAAATTGGGGTAGTTTTACTTATTCTGGTTACGATAGTTATTGGTTTCTACAGTCAATTAAAAATACTAGAAAATATTCAATATCTTTCTAGGCATTCAAAGATCATTTCCAAATTGTATAGCATGAAATTGACGATATAGACACTTGTTCACTGGCTTAGAGGAGCTTGTTTCAGACACAGCAGAGATCTATCAAAACCATGAACATTCAAATTAGCCTAGTATTGAGCTAGAAAACCTTGAGCTTTATATTTTCCTAACTTAGCTACAAGGGAACAGTGTGAATTCATTATTGCACTCGTATCATTGGCTTTATGAAAAGGAGAGACTGTAGAAAATACAAAGTGTATAAGAACAAGTTCAAGGACATTTGTCAGTGTAAATAAAGACAAATTAGGTACATTGGTTTTTATTTAAGAAAATATTGCTAAAACTACAATGATTCCAAGATCACATAGAGAGGCATTCAATGTATTGTGATATGGACATGGGAAGAAGTACAATTGTCATTATGATATTTTCAATCCAGAATAATAGGGTCTGTTGGCACCAAGATTTTGAGCCCCCAAGGTCAAGCAAGGGGATGTCACTTCCGGGCAATAGCAGAATTGATTTAGACCGCACCTATGGCCTTACGCAGTCAGAGAGGGATCTCTCATTTTTCGCTGGAGTATCTCCACGTAAGGTTGTCAATCTTGTGTGTCACTAGAGTCTACTCTGCGTAGGATTTTCAATCAGCATAATCAAGGGGCTAGGATCTTGAATGGGGCAAAGTATGTTGAGGAAGGTGTATGGTGGGATTATTGAGGGGCACGGGACCATGGGAAAATGTAGTTGAAACCTATGCAAGAAACTATTACAAATGGAAAGAATGACGTAAAATTGAAAGTGGAGGCAAGATAGCTGATGATTCCCCAATCAAGAGATATTTATCGGATGATATAGAGGACGAGAAGGGACATACCATCGCATGGAGCACCGATGAGATGAATTCCATCCAAATTTAAAAGAACCATTGATGAATGCCTTGAACAGTAACTGGAGCATAACGAGTATGAATTTCGAACCACTATACCCTAAGTTGCAAGCATGAAAAGTAATTAACAAAATGGAGTGGAAACAGGAAACACATTTACACGTAAACTAAAGTACTTATTGGGAAAAAAAAAACACAGGAATCTCTGCTATGAGTAATATTCTTTCACTGCAATTTATTCATACATAGGTATCAAGCTTTACAAATGGGAGCCTCAGCCTGAAATTGTTTCCCAATCCAATTCACTAACTCCTTTCTCCCTCTATCGGGAGTGTTTTTATACAATCCTAATGCTGAGATTACCGAATTAAAAGCTATTACAAGTCGTCGTTAGGCATTGAATGTGTAAAGAGTGGACTATCACCACATTTTACAATTATGCTCGACAAATGTTGTCGCACTGGCTATCGCATTTGGCTTGAGTAAAAACTTGACGTGCTCCGCTCCCATGACTGATGATGAGGATGATGCCTCTCTCTCTACTCGAAATGTGTGCTTGCACCGTGTTCAAATGCAGCTTTCTGCATGGGCACACACTGGTGAGGTATTCGGCATCCTTCCCCAGTCTAGTCACATCCACCACCTCCTTCCTTGCTAGGTAACACTATTATACATGGGCTCCAGAAGAAGTGCCGCATTGCTTCTAGTTGATATGGACCTACGAGGTGGCTTATTATTCTTATACTCCTCACCTCTAGTGAGGTGAATTCTCCCGCAAGAAATAAGGTGTAGAAGATCTACACCAGCCCCACCACCCTTGGAAAGTGGACTTCACAAACAGGGTTGTTAGGGATTTAAACCCCTGACACTCCCATCTGAATGAATATTTTCACAGAGAATAGCCAATGGATGACCATTTTTGTGAAGGCTTTGGTGGGTGCGATGGTATCGGGGGTTCCTAGAAAAACACGTACATGGAGTAAGTGTCTAGGTCTCATGTCGTTGGAGATGCGTATATCACATCTAGGCCCTGATGGTTGGTGTCACCGTTGGCATGAAAATTACAAAGTGACAAGCGAGTGTGGAACCTGGTCACCAACCACCAACAGCCCCAGATGGACAAGCTTCTCGAACCAGATCTTCATCATCAAGCTTTATCATGCTTCTGCAGCTTCATGGAGAAGTAGAACTCAGCTTCTGGAGATATGTTAGCTCACTCTTGTTGAACTGAGGGAAGTATTTATAGAGCTTTAGGATTGATCTTTACATAGGCTGGTCAACATCCCTACATATTTGGTCATCGAGTATATCTAGTCTCAACATGTGTGAAGGTGTGAGCAGAGTGATCCTTTACTTGCTGGGGATCTAGTCATTTCGTTTCATTAGCTGTGGAGTATTACTTTCTGCTGTGGGAGGTAGTAGTGGATGCCTTCTAGTACAGTAGATCCATGTTGCATATTTCATGAAGTGGATGCTCCCACGTTGCTTTGGATCTACCTTGTGTGAGCAGTGGATTCATCTGCTACATTCCTCATTTCCATAGGCCAGCTCACACAAAAGCCACCTATCCTTAGGGAGCATAGTTATACCATAGGGATGAATCCCTTTGAAGTGAACACATGCCACACCTGCAAACTAGGAAAATTGTGCGACTGGATGAGACTTCCACCTCAGGCATATCCTGAATGGCATCAGAGGAATCGACCAATCTGCGATGATGCAGATTACATGCATGAACGCCTCCTCTATTGTCATCTCCATACTAGATGGGATATCTATACTTCTAGACTCTTCTCAACCATCCGATTAAAGGAATATTTTATATCCATCATCCACATTCCATTCATTCTACCGCCAACGTTTCTCTTCTGAACACTATGGGCAGTTTTGGATCGTGACACGTTCTGAGCCATCGATCGAGATCGACCCTTCATGCAACCGTCGATCTGAGTGGGCCCCACATTTTTTCACAATAGGAAACTCAGATATTCATCCTTGCTAGTTCACCTTGTGAAATGAACCGTAGGCGCAAATCTATCCCCTTCTTCATCGCGGGTGTTGATATTTGTGACCTCTACACCTTTTCTCGATTTGAGATTGTGGTTTTACCTGCACAAGTATGGATCGTGAAATCACTTTAGGCTATAGAACTACCCCATACTTCATCTCAACCATCGAAAGCCTCTGGTTTTTAATAGGTTTCACAATCTAGGATAGAAACTTCGATCGCGCATGTTTGCTCACGCAAAGCGGTTCGGAACTGTTGATCTTTCTGTGATCAATCACAGCCTTTGATTATGAATTTAGGCCAAAGTTAACAACAAACCTACCACTTTCCTTGTTTAAGGGTGGTTGCATGAAATTCGAAGGGCTAGAACCCTTACCAAAATTCTGTCAGGCCCTTGAATCAACTATTAAAAATGGAGTGTTAACAACTGGCTCTATGAGGGATGCTATCCTCCTAGCAAGATAGCGAAGAACCCCCGTAGACCAAGTGCCAAAACCATTGGGTCGCCTTCAGTATTTCTTCGACATCACTATTCTGCTCCATGCTACTACTTCAGCGAATTTAGGCCACTCTTGCAAATCATGTTGGTGACTGTAAACCTATGCTGGTAACTGAAAATGAAAACAAACTGAAAACAGTAATGAAGGAAATGCTCAATAACAGTTGAACCTATTTTCTCCTACCTACTCTACCTAACTTTGTACACAAGTCCAACTAAGTGAAATCAGACTTCCAGTGAAGCCAATCAAGCAACTTGCCTAATATTCTTGTTCTTTTATGGTGCTTAATGGACAAAAATGAAACAGATAATGGGAGAAGGAAATGATAAACAAACTGATATTTAAGGCAGAGATGTGACCAGTCATTGCCTTCACCTAGACCCTCTATGTATTCAGCTATGGGGTCATATAAATCATAGCAACCTCCAGCACGCTCTGTCACTGGCTCATGGGAAACCTTCCCATAGATTCCCGCTTCTATGGAGCCGTCAGGCTTGTTAGAATAATCAACCCATAGTTTACCCACTTAGACATTAATTTAATTATTTTTGTCTTATTAGCCTAGTTCATGTGTCCCACCTTATGCAAGTTGTCTTTTACCTATCCAAAAGAATGTATGAGCTACCATTCCACCACTCTTTAGCTTTCCTAAGCCATTTTGCTAATTCGTGAGGTCCATGACAGATTTGGGATCATCTTTTTACGCCTATGGGGGATTTGCTTATTTTTAGTAAGCCTGCTTTATGCTAGATTCGAATTGCTCCTCATGGATTCGAATCCCTGATGTATGTTATTTATTTAGCAACCTATTATGTTACAGGGTTGGCTATTGTACACTGAGTTAATGCAATTTAGTGTTCAGCTCCAATTTCAGTCTCTTTTGTGAGTGATTTTGCATGATCAATTGTTAATTGTTGTGAGAAAAATTAATCTATCACTGGGTTCAATTTCCACATGGTATCAGAGCCATTGTAGATTGTTTTCTCTCCTTCAAAATTGTTTTGCAGGTTCGACATCAGTGACTGGGAGCCTTCTACTGACAGCCGAGATAGATTTTCCAAGCTATGGATCAATCACAGAAAACTATCTTGACTCCCTTCAATTTCGTTGAGTGGAAAGCAGAGATGGAGATACTGTTGAGAGCGAAAGGCCTCTACAGGGTGACTATGGCAACAAAATCAAAGCCCAATGCAGCTGTAGAGAAGATAAAATGGCACAACATGAGGGATGAGGCTTATGGCCTTTTGTGTCTGAGTATTTCCAGAGACCTCCTTTTCCATCTTGATGGATTGACATCACGGAAAGAAGTATGGGAGAATCTTGCTAATATTTTTGGAAATACAGATGAGATGAGGGGACATCAAATCGAAAATGAGCTGATTTCTCTGAGTCCAAATAGCTTTGAATCCCTGCAGCTATATTTCTCCAAGTTCAAAGCACTAGTTTTGCAACTGAAACAGTGTGGGATCAAAAAGAAAGATGATCAGATCGTCCTAGCCATCCTCTCGAAGCTAGGCCCTGACTATTCAGTCTTTGTTTCGACCTTCTATGCCACAAAACAGACAGCTCAAACCTGGAAGATGCCTAGCCTTGCAGATTTCATGGAATCTCTCACACAAGAACAAGATAAGCTGGTGATGATGGGAACCATCAAACCATCCAAAGATCAAGATTTTATTGCTGGAGATTCAAAGGTGGATTCAAAAGGAAAAAAGAAAGCTAAAAAGCCACCTGAGCAAAACAGAGACAAGAAATAGTCTCCAGAGGAGCCACAAGGTTCCAAGAAGAATTACTAGAAGAAGAAAAACAAAGGTGAAATGAACAAGTGTGCATACTACAATAACGGAAATCACTTTGAAAGATCTTGTATGAAAAAGCAAATTGATATGCTGACCGAACTCCTGGAGAAGAATGGCATCTCCCTTCCAAATGGCTCAAAGAAGAGAGAAGGAGGATCAAGTTCAGATGACAGAGAGAGAGTTCATGCATTGGTTGTTGGCACATCGAGCTCACCCAATTTTATCATTCATTATGGAGCTTCAAGACACATGGTTTCAACCAAGGAGGCCTTCTCCTCACTTGACAAGTCGAAAGGACCATCTATAGTACTGAGAGATGACTCTCTCACTGAAAGTTTGGGCAAAGGAAGGATAGATCTTGATCATGATCAGTTCAGCAATGTGCTGTATGTGCTTGGTCTCACCTCCAACCTCTTATCAGTGTACCAGATGACTCACACTAGGTCTCCTAAGAAATTCATATTCTCCCCTGATGAAGTTGACATCACAGAGATCTCAAGTGGTAGAGTCATTGCAAAAGGAGTTGCAAATCATGCTCAAAAGGTATACATGTTCTCAGACTTCCTACCCTACTCAAACCCCTCTTCTCTTTTGATTCATGTTAATGAAGCAAGCAAGCTTTTGCATGAAATATTTGGCCACCTAAATTACAAGTATCTATCTGATCTTAGTGAAAAAGAGATGGTCATAGGGTTTCCCAAGATAAAATTTTCCAAAGGAGTCTGCTAAGGTTGTATTCTAGGAAAACACCCAGAGCACAAATTTGAGAGAGCTAGTCATGAGAGAACCTCTGCACCCCTCAAGCTGATCTACAATGATGTTGCTGTCCCATTCCCTCATATGTCCATGAGTCAGGCCAAATATGCATTGAATTTTATTGATGACTTTTCCAAGTATTGCTGGGTCTACTTCCTGAAACACAAGTCTAAAGTTTTTGGCCTCTTCAAAGTCTTTAAGGCTTTGGCTGAAAACCAGTCTGGGAGGAAACTCAAGGTCCTCAGATCTGACAATGGTGGTGAGTATGTCAAGTCTGAGTTTATTAATTATTTTGCAGATGCATGTGTTCATATGCAGCATTCTATCACTTACACACCACAGCAAAATGGTGTTCCTGAGAGGAAGAACATATCACTGAAGGAGATGGCAACATGCATGATGGAGGCCAAAAATTTGCCACCAAAGTACTGGGCCGAAGCTATCAACTGTGCAGCCTATATCCAGAATAGGGTGCCTCACAAACAGCTTGATGGCATGACTCCCTTCGAATCATGGAATGGGCACAAGCCAGATGTGACCCATTTCAGGATTTTTGGCTCAAAGGCTTGGGCTAGAATTCCAACAGAGAAGAGGAAGGATTTGCAGCCCGAAATCCAAGAGTGTCTTTTTGTTGGATACTCTAAAGATTCAAAAGGGTACAAGTCGATAAATTTGAGTACAAACAAATCCTTCATTGAAAGGTGTGTTCAGTTTGAAGAAGAACCCCTTGCAGCAGTGGAAGTTGGAGAAGCCTCTTCTCCACCTGAACCTCAAGAAGTAAGTAAAGAGTTTGTTGAACATGCTGATTCTGATTTGTCTGATGGAGATGAGTTTATTGTAGACCCTAACAGCCCTACAAGGACAAAATGGGCAGCCAAGACACTGCATGCAGCAGGAGAGCTAGCTGGGGATCCCAATGACCCAAGGAAGACTAGATCTCAATTTGAGGGTGGTCTATGCATGAAGGATCCTATGTTTGCTGAAAATTTTTATTTGATGGTGGAGTCTAATCCTAAAACATATGAAGAAGTAGCAGGAGATCCAATATGGAAAACAGCCATGAAGGAGGAGTTCATCTCACTCCAGAAGAGCAACACATGGGAGCTAGTGGATCTTCCTCCAGGAAGAAAGTTAGTCCAGTGTAAGTGGGTCTATAAGACCAAATTTGCTGCTGATGGTTCACCACTGAAGTACAAGGCCATATTGGTAGCCAAGGGCTACTCACAGGTTCATGGCATAGATTACAATGAGACCTTTTCCCTAGTGGCAAAGATGGATTCCATCAGGCTAGCTCTAGCCATTGCAGCCTCAAGGAAATCAGAGGTACATCACATGGATGTAAAATGTGCCTTCCTAAATAGAGATCTCACTGAGGAGATATATATGCAGCAGCCTCAAGGTTTTGCTACTAACCCTTCTCTTGTGTGTAGGTTGAGAAAGTCATTGTATGGGCTAAAGCAAGCCCCCAGGGCTTGGTATGCCAAGATCAATAGCTTCTTGCTATCACTGAATTTTGTTCACTGCAAATCAGATCCAAATGTCTATTTGAAGTTAGTTAATGGTTCATTAATGATCATTGTGTTATATGTTGATGACCTCCTCATTACAGGAAGCTCAAAGGCTGATATTGCTTCCTTAAAGGGTGTTATGAACCAAGCCTTCTCCATGACAGATTTGGGGCTCTTAAGTCAATTTTTTGGGCTTGAGATTGCTCAAACCAAAGCTGGAATCAAGGTGCAACAGTCCAAATATGCCTTGGACTTGCTGAAAAAATTCAGAATGAAGGATTGCAAAGCAAGCAAAACTCCTTTCCTTTCAGGAGTGAAGCTGGAAGAAGCTGATTCTTCACCGATGGTAAACAATACACTGTATAGGCAATTGATTGGATGTTTGTTGTATCTGACACATACTAGACCTACTATTTGTTATGCAGTAAGTGTGGCTTCTAGATACATGGATCAGCCTCATGATATCCATTGGAAAGCAGCCAAAAGGATCCTTAACTTTGTTAAGGGAACAAGGACTGTAGCTAGGGTTTTATCCCTAGCTTGTACGAATGAGTACCTAATAAGGACAATGGATTCCTTAGTAGCAGTTCAATGATATTTGAATTAAAAGCTATAAGTGAAGTAAAAACTAAATTTAAACATTCATGAAGCAAAACAATA
>LPNX010405035.1:1111384-1129649 GCA_001517045.1 Pseudotsuga menziesii
GCCCCTTGATGTGAGAGGGTAGGAGCTCATCGTATGGCTGATGGACATCATAAGTCATATTTGGTTTTCCTGGTGTGTGGAGAAAAGAAAGAACCAGCTGAAGTCCAGAACACCGATCTCGAACCACCTGCAAGGACTGAAAAGTACATAACCTCAATAATGGATGAGGAATTATCTGATCATCTGAACGAGGCGGGCATTCCCATGCTCGTATCAGGATATAGCATAGTAATAACAATGAGGTCCAAAATAAGGGGATCTTAACATATACATGTCCTCAAATACTAAATGAGGAAGAATCTCAATAGATGGACGAGGCGGGCATTCCCATGCTCGTATCAAGATACAGAAAAATCACTTGTGAGGACCAAAATGAAGGACCTGTAGTAGATAATCACTGTGCATATCATGAGGGTCCTGAAGGGACACAAATCTGGAACATACTGCTGAGCTGACCATGTCTGAGCTGAAAAACTGATATACTGGAATGGAAATAGTGCTACTAAATGTGGTTCTGAAATAACTGATGCGCTGCTAGATCAGAGTGACAAGGTTCACACTCGTAATGGTACACTGATCTGGAACTGAACTGGGTACTCAAAGAAGCATAGAACTGAATGGCTTCCGAATGCAATCGCCAACGCAGCCCGGACATCCACGGGAACATATAACTGGGCGTTCCGAAGTGACTCACCAATGTGCTAGAGTCGGGGGAAATCTGGGGTCTTCGACAAATCATGGACTGGATATGAATCCTGCGCGATTCTCAACGATGCGATCAATGTGCTGAAGTCGAACATGTGAGAAACAACCATTCGGAGAGGCAATAATGATTCCTCCCGAAATGGTCCGTAGGCACACACCACAAATGGTGATGTGTCCAAGGCGCAGGGACCTCTAGGTCTATCTTCTGGAATAAAGGAGTTGTCGTCGACAGAGGGAGACCGTCAACTGTCAAGGCAATGATGTTTCCTTGACAGGAGCGCGAGGTGAAAAACCGAACTGTGATAGTACTGATGGTAAGAATGATAAACTGGTGGGACTAACTGGGCAAGTAGAGTGGGTGGACTCAAACTTCCTTTGTTCAGAGTATGATGGCAGGGATGATCGGGAAGCACATGAAACTGATTGGTGGTAAAGGTATCATAGCTGTATGGGATCTGGGAAGTTCACTGGGCTGAGGGAGACTCAAGCTGTGGTAACATGGTAGGAGATTGCAGAATACTCTGAACAAAGGCGACCTGATTGGAGGTGCTGCCGAGAGGATTGATCATAGCGCCAAGAGGCGCGGGGGGACTTCTTCATGGGTTGGGGAACTAGAAGAAGTGTGGATATAAAATGGTACTGTCATGTGGATTTTATGAGCCCATGAAAGTTCATGCTCGTGGTTACTTTCAATTTTAAGGAGTCTGAAAGCAAATAAGAAGACTCTGAAGTAATGGAATGGTACTGTCATGTGGATTTTACGAGCCCATGATAGTTCATGCTCGTGGTTGCTTTCAATTTTAAGGAGTCTGAAATCAAATAAGAAGACAGTGAAGTAATGGAATGGTACTATCATGTGGATTTTATGAGCCCATGACAGTTCATGCTCGTGGTTGCTTTCAATTTTAAGGAGTCTGAAAGCAAATAAGAAAACTCTGAATTGAGGGAATGGTCAGGCAAGGAGGAAGTGTTCAATGAAGGAACATGTATGAGTACCATGACTGAGGTTACTGGGGGGAACACTGATGGGCCTCCTTGCGGGGTGGATGAATGGTGTCAAAATAATGAGACATTTGCAGTATGACAGGAGTGGATGGCTCATGTAAAATAATTGGATGACGACCGATGTGGCACGAAAATCAATGCGGCAAGGTGTAGTGACGCATTGTTGTAATTGTATCACGTGAGAGCGAGAAATGATCTCAAGCATCATCACGAGCTCGGAAAAATGAATCCGGTGATATAAAAAGTGTTAAAAACGGAGAGCGGCCCAAGTGGCACGCAAACCGAAGCAACTATTGGTGTCTAAAAAATGATGTAGTCAAAAAGATGCAACGAGGTGACCATTGGGATGATCTCGTCGTGCTGATTCCAATGGTGGAAATGGTTTGGAAAATGGACTCCGTATGGGTCCAGAATGGTCAAAACAAGAACAAAGTCGACGGACTATAAATAGTAAGTGGGCCCAACATGACATGTCATGTGTACTATTCGAGGTTGATTGGCGATCGGAGTGAACCAGAGCTTGCGTGTGATTTTTGGATGATCTGACTGGCGGATTCGATATTCGGGAGAGCCAGGTAATCCGTTAAACTTACACCTGTTTTGTTTTTTTGGTTGGGAGGGTTGGTGGGCCCCCAGGGCAGGATGTTGTGCGGTCGACAGGGGTAGACTGCGGGTTTAGTGGTCAAAACCGCGGTCTCCGACTGCGAGTTTTGACCAGGACAGCCACGGTCTGGACCGCGACTGTCGGGCTTGACAGCCGCGGTCTGGACCGTGACTATCGGGCTTGACAGCCGCGGTCTGGGCCGCGACTGTCGGGCTTTACAGCCGCGGTCTGGGCCGTGGCTGTTTTGGGTTATGGATGGGGGGGAAGGTCTATTATTTGGACATGAGCCTAATGAGACTTTTTTGTGTGATTTGCAGGATGCCACGGGTGATATGGCGGGAGAGAGAGATGCTAGAGGACCTAGTGACTACCATCTGAGAGGACCGGCGGGTGCGATCCATGCTGGGTCTCTTCGGACTGCTGAAGTTCGCTAAGATCCCGATGATACGGTCAGCAGGGTTACTGCTGAACCGCTTGATTGATTTCTGGGAGCCCGAGACACAGGCGTTTCGGGTGCAAGGAGAGAGGGTGGACCTCACCCTGGTTGATGTTTATTTCTTGACGGGGTTACCCTGCCTGGGGAGGGTAGCTGATACACAGCCGCGGGTCTCCGCGGATCTGGATATAGATGACTTGGCAGTGCGATTCTGTAGGGCAGACGCGAGGGTGCATAGGAATGCACTCCGGATTCAGGACTTACGGGAGCCAGCAGTACGTGCGATGGCGGCCTATGTGGTACGGATTTTGGGATCCCAGGCACCTAAGAAGGTGTCCAGGGGTCAGATGCAGATTATAGAGCAAGTACTGACTGGGACATACTTTGCGTGGGGCCAGATGTTCCTGACCTACGTGCAGCGACAGTTGACCGCAGTGAAGGAAGCTGGCAAGGGTTCTGTTTTGGTTCCTTTCTAGTGGCATTCTTCATGGAGAGGGTCCCCACACTGCAGCCGCAGGTGCCGGTCAGAGAGGGAGGCTTGAGGGAGCCTCGGATGATCCGGTGGGGAGAGATGATGTGCCGCCGGGGCGGCGGGGACGTTGGGCGGTATTTCACTCGGGAGCTGTATATGCAGTGGATTCAGCTACCACTGGCACTGGAGGATTATCCTTACAGAGACATGGACTACATAGGGGATCCAGATGCGCCACGACCACCCGGACAGGCATGGGGTCCAGATGGTATGTATGATTTTAATTGTTTTGTCCAGTTTTTATGTTATATATGATATATGGTGACTGACAACTGGGTGTTTGCAGATGTGGGTCCGAGGCCGCCGCGAGATCATGTGCCCCGTAGAGGGGTTTTGGCCATGCCAGCTTTGCCTAGATGGGGGGTGGGTCGTCGCCCAGACCCTGAGGGGACATTGCAGGCATTACGGGTGCTGTTAGAGGGCCTACTGGAGGGAGTGACTGACCAGGGGTGGCGAGACCTAGATCCTGCTGTTATCCGGGATTGCTTGGAGGCGCCGCGCGACTTTAGAGCGATTGCGATCCGTGTGGATTTATTGGCAGACCATGCACGGGCTCAGAGGCCCAGGCGAGATGAGCACTTGCCTGAGGAGGAGCAGGGGGAGGAGTTAGAGGCTGCTGACACGGATAGTGATCTAGGGTATGATTCCCACTAGGGAGAGCAGGGGACTCTCCCTGATTTTTTGTAGCTACGGCTTGTAGTATATGAGGCTGGATGGATGTATATATATTTTTTTGTATAGCTGAGTACGGGGGTACTCAGAACATGTATAGCCCTGTAACATGTATATTTGTGGATATATATATATATATGCACGTGGATGCACTTTTTGTTGTGATATTGGCTTGGTTGTACGCACGTGGATGCGCTTTATGATGTTTGATGTGTGTATGTGTTTGCACGTGGATGCCAGTTGTGTATTTTATGTGATGTAACATGTTTTATGTATGATTTAGGCACGTGGATGCCCTTATGGATGTAAATGTGGTTTTATGATTTATGTATATGGAGGCAAATGTTGATGCAATGCAGTCTTTTTGGTGTTTTTTATATGGTTGGATGAGATGCTATGATGCATGATGAAGATGTTATATGGTGTGATTGATATGCCAATCTAGGATGTTATTGGCCATTTGATCTGCGACACTATTTTGAGCTCTGGGGACATGCGTGAATGTGATGGATTCAAACTGGCGGCTAAGTTGTTTTGTACGCAGGAATTTTCTAAAGAGGCAAGGATCGCGCACCTGGTAGCAGTTGTTGAGCTGGGAGACAAGTAGCTGGGAGTCTAAGAACACCTGAAGGTGACGTATGCCCATCTGGAGGGCAGCAGTTAGGAGACCGGTCACAGCATCATACTCTGCCTGGTTATTGGTAGCAGCGCTGATACATGTTCCGTCAAGGTGAATCAGTCTGTTGGAAGGGGAATACAAGACCCATGCGGCGGAAGCCAGATTGGGAGAACAGCGGCTTGCCCCATCAGCGTAGCCAATGTAACAAGGTGGAAGATGGTCCATCTGTGGGCATGCAAAGACGAGGAATGTTAGATTATGGTACAAAAGGTAAAAAAAAAAAGGGAGAGCAAACTGTACAATGCGGACCAATGAGGTCGCGGCTTCAGTTATGGGTAAAAACGTTTGAGGTACAACCCATTGCGGGGGTTGCGTAAAGGTTGGCCTTCAGAGTTAGCTAACACATATGCCCCCTTGCCGAGGCAAGTCTGCACAATATAAGGGCCTTGCCACATGGATTCGAACTTGCCTTTACCTTTTTTGTCGTTGGCTTGGTCATAGGCGAGGACGAGGTCCCCCTCGTGGAAAGTTCGGGGGTGAACATGTTTGTCATAACTGGCTTGGGAGAAGATTTTGGCGGCCTCGATGTTCTGGAGGGTGGTGCGATGATCTTCATCGGCTTGTTCGAGGGATAACAGACGGTGCTCAAGGGGGGAGGTATCGGGTAGAAGCTCAACGGCGATGTGTAAGGCAGGTATCTGACACTCGATGGGGAGGACAGACTCGACACCGTGAACTAAATGAAACGGGGTAAAACCAGTGGCGGTTTTGGTGGAGGTATGGTAAGCCCATAAGGCAGGGAATAGCATATGGTGCCAATTGGATTTATGCCGATCAACAGTATGTTGGAGTATGGTTTTGAGGATTTTGTTAACAGCTTCGACTTGACCATTCCCTTGAGGGTAGTAAGCCGAGGAGAACTGGTGTTGAAACTTAAGGAAGGTGGATAACTCATGCCACACGAAGTATTCAAAGTGTGATCCATGGTCTGAGACCAACTGTTTAGGGACCCCGAATCGAGTGATGACATGGTTGAAAAAGAAACGGGTAGCAGTCTCAGTGGTGCAGTTGAAGGTGGGCATGGCTTCCGCCCATTTGGTGAAGTAATCGACGGCGACAATGATGTACTTATGGCCGTTCGCGGATGTGGGTCTACACTCCATGAAGTCGATGGCCCACTTACAAAAGGGACCAACGGTGACGATGGGGTGTAGCAGAGCAGGTGGTGTCCGAGCTTTGGGGGCAAAAAGTTGGCAGTTATGGCAATGCTTGACCGCAGTGATGCAGTCAGTGAAAAGTGTAGGCCAGAAGTATCCGGCACGGACGACCTTTTGGGCAGTGGCCATCCCTGAGAAATGGCCACCGCAGGCCCCACTATGACAATCATTAAGGACCTGTTCAGCTTCCTCGTGTGTAAGGAAACGACGAAGAATCGTGTCGATTCCTCGCCGGTAAAGGACATCTCCAATGAGGAGGTAGCGAGAGGCTTGATGACGGATACAATGACTCCCATTACGAGTGACAGTGGGTCGAAACTTTTGCGTGCGCAGGTATAACAAGATATCACCGTACCACGGGTCTTCGGACGAGATGGTGAGCAAGTAATTATCGGGTAACTCCTCGGAGATAGGTGGGGCCGGGATGAAGGAGGGGAGATCCGTGATGAGTTGGGCAAGCGCAAGGGCTTTAGTGCTCTTAGGTGTTCGGAATGTGAGGTCATATTCCTGGAGGATAATGATCCATTTATCCACACGACCTTGCAGGAGACGCCGGTTTAAGAGATATACCATGGGGTTAGAATCGGCGACAACTGTGGTATGGCTAAGTAAAATGTAGTGTCTCAATTTTTGGATGGAAAAGACCACGGCTAAGGCTAGTCTCTCCTCATATGGGTAACGTAAGGGTGGGCCAGACAAGGTTTGGCTGACGTAGTAAATGACATGCTCTTGGCGTGAGGTGTCTTCTTGAACCAAGACTCCGGACACAGCATGTTCAGATGCTGAGACATAGAGGATGAAATCTTGAGAGAAATCCGAAGGGGAGGTTAAGGGGGCTTGTGTGAGAGCTTTCTTGAGGTCTTCGAATGCAGCTTCTACTTGCGCGTCCCAGATAAAGGGTACATGGGTACGGAGCAGGCGCAAGAAACCGTGGACGGTTGTGGTGTAATCAGTAACGAAGCGTCGAAGAAAATTGGATCGCCCTTGCAGACTTTGGAGTTGTCGGAGCGTTCGAGGAGAAGGAAGGTCTAAGATGGCTTGGACTTTCAGGGGATCAACAGTAATTCTTTTCTAGGAAATGATGAAACCTAACAATCGGCCTACCGGAACGCAAAAGACACACTTGTGTGGGTTCAAGTGGACATGATATTTGCGACAACGCAAAAAAACTTGCCCAAGGTCATCAAGGTGGTCTGATCGTTTTCGGAAACGAGCTGTAAGGTCATCAAGGTAGACGAGCAGGATATGGACCAAATCATGAAAACAATAGGACATGGCCCACTGGAATGTGGCACCAGCATTTTTTAGGCCGAAAGGCATGATGCGATAGGAAAAAGTGGCCCATGGGGTAGTAAAAGCGGTTTTGTACTGGTCTTCCTTTTGGATTTGGATCTGGTTGTATCCAGAAAAACCGTCCATGAACGAGAGGACTTCATGCCCCGCACACGCATCAATGAGCTGGTCAATGAATGGCGTGGGGAAATTTTCTTTGGGGCAGGCATGGTTTAAATCTCTGAAGTCAGTGCATACTCGAATGGTGCCTTGTTTCTTGTTGACAGGAACAGGGTTTGAAACCCAGGTGGTATAGGCAATAGGATAAATGAATCCTGCCATACAAAGCTTCTCAATCTCTGCTTTGACAGTGGGGAGTTTTGAGGGATGAATAGGACGCTGTTTCTGACGAACGGGGGGTACATCGGGCCATGTGTCAATGTGGTGCTCTATAATGGTAGGGTCAAGACCCGGCATTTCGGTATAGGACCAGGAAAAGACATCACGGAATTCTTTGAATAGTGTTTTGTATTCCTCAACCTCTTGCGCAGTGCAATATGCTCCTAAAGCGACGAGTTCGGGGGTGCCGTCGGGGGCAGCGATATCAATTTTGATGACAGGTGAGATGTTGGCCATGTTACCCTCTTCGAAGGCGTCAGGAGCAGGAATAGGGTCTTTGAACCAGTTTACCTTGGGGGGAAGGAATTCTTTGGACTCGACTGCAAATTGGGTAGCAGTTTTAGAGGAAGATTCATCTGGGAGGAAGTAGGAACGATGGTGCATGTCATCCCAAAGCTTCAAGAGCTTCCTCATCCGTACGGTGAGAGCTTCGAGAATTTCCTCATCCATACGGAATGTTTGGCTCATCAAATCGATTGACGGGGGTGTAGTGACGGAAGAGATCATATATATGGTATTAATCTCTTTGGAAGAGGAAGAGTCCAGGGGGTGGATCTAGATGGACAACCGGGATGGTGGGGTCGTCGTCGAGCATTCGCATGTACTCCTTTAATGCTGGTAACTGAGGACATAGGTGAGTCGGATGGCCCAACTCATCGCATAGCGTGCATTTGGGAGGAGCACGAAACACAGGGGGGTTTTTGACTGTCTTAGCGGGTGGGACAGCGGTGTAAGGTTGGGGGCCTCTGCCCCCAGTGGGTTTGGGAAGCAGAGGGGGGGGTTTTGCGGAGGATGATGGGGTAGCAACACCGGGAGGTGGTTGATTAGTAGTGACAATGGGTTGCACTGGTTGCAGGACGACATCTGGTGTCGGGGGACTGACGGGAGGCGAAAGATACCAAACGGGTAATCCTAAGGTTAAACCAGGGAGATTGAGGGTAGCCATGACTGGGGCGCTAGCCACTCCTGACGGAGGGAAGAGGAAAGGAATGGTATGAATGGGTGTAGCGCCAATGTGACTAGGTACCAAAGGGGGTTTAGGAAACAAAGGCATTTGATTAGTAGGAGTCTGCATGATGTGGGACAGGGTACATAAATCAGATACTTCGGTGGTAGGAGATGGGGGTGGAATAGATGGGAAGGTCGAGGTCATTGGCGCATCTGAGTAAACTCCGGGACCCACTGAAGACACGAATGAGGTGGTGGAATCCGAAAAAGGTTGTTCAACCATGGGGAGTACGGGCCCTATAGAAGAAACGATTGTGTTGGTGGCACCCAAGATAGGTTGTTCCACCATGGGGAGGACATTTTCAGGCGCCGCAGGGGCATTGGGATCGTGGTAAGTAAGTTGGTCAACCGTGACCACGCGTCCCTCATGGGGGGACATCATGATACGAAAAACGGTAGAAGCGACTGCCCGCATGGCATACATGTAGCTGCGGCCAAGTAAAAGGTTGTAATCAAGCTGGGCATTGATAACCTCAATGTTGATTAGGACGGTTTTGCCAGCCAGCTGGAGGGGGACATTGGTCAATAGGCCTTGTGGTTGAGTTGAACGGCCATCATAGGCTCGCAACGCAGTAGAGGACTACTGGAGAGGGGGGGATCCCATTTTCTACTAGATGGAGATTGGCATGACACATGTAGAGGCACCTTCATCAATAATGCATCGATGGACGACAAAATTCCGAATGGAGACAGAAACTTGGAATGATAAATTGGAAGGCAGGCAGGGTTCGGATTGGTCCAAATCAAATGCCATTAACTGCGAATCATTTGGATTAATAGCTCCAATGGCTGAGAGTAAAGTCTTACGCTGCGAAGGGTAGTTTTTTAAGACTTCTAACGCAGACATGGCTGCGGGGGATTGGGCTAGATCATCGACAATGTTGTAGTTAGACGCAGCCCGCGCATTGGGGTTGTTGTTGATACGGCGAAGTGGGAAACAGGCGGGTTTGGGAGCTCCATCTAGTGGAGGTGGAGGTATACGTAACGCTTGATCAGTGGGATGGGCGTTAGCGGGGTTATTGGCAGGAGGGGCCTCCGGGGTGGAGCCATATTGGTTCCGCCGAGTCTGGAGGCTGACCTCATCGGAGGACATCATCAACAGATGGTGGGTACCTGAGTCAAATATGGGTTGATCAGGAGCCGCGTAAGTGATTTGTTGGATGGGCGCATTAGCTGGAGGGGGAGCCAGTGGTTCAGTGTTCACTAAGCCTTGGTTTGGTAAGGGGTTTTGTAGCACCAAAGGTGGCTGCTGAGGTTGTGGGGGGTTGGGTGGTGCTTGAGGAGCCGCCTGTCTTTGGCGTAGTCTATCAGTAGCCAAAAGTTGTTCAACTCGCTCCATAAGTGGACAAAAATGTGTGTAGTGGCCATAGACCCCGCAAACAGAGCAAGGATAGTTCGTTCGCAAATTAGGGTTTTTGGCCTGCTTGGGCGGGTGATCAAGTTTTGGTTGGTAGGGGCCGCGTTATTATTAGCGGGGGGATTAGGGTGTTGACCAGCTTGCTTGGTCTGTTGGTTGTTCCCACGATTGCGGCCTCTGTCGCGGTTTTGTTGGCCCTGGTTGCATTGGTTGTTCTAGTTTTGCGGCGGGTTTTCTTGGGCGTAAACCTGTCCTTGGGTAGTAGGTGGATTCTGAGTTTGCGCAGGTGCTGGAGCATGCTACGGTGGATAATATGGAGGTGGAGGCTGCGCTGGTGCAGCTACTTGGGGGGTTTGTTGATAGTGCTGTGGAGCGGGTTGTGGATTTGCCGCAGGGATTGGCTGTGGATGATAATAATGAGGTTGGACTTGTGGTGGCGCAAGAGCTAGTGCAGCCTGCTGATGATAGTAGGGCTGAGGTGCGATCGGCCGAAACACTGAGGTGGACAGGAGGGTCCATGGGAATGGTGTTGATGTGGCATTTGAGCATACGAGTTGGTTGCTCCAGACTGGGATGTAGCCCGCGAAGGTTCAGGGCTAGGGGGAGGACGGGCTATGGAAAATGGTTGAGGCTGCGAAGAGAGATGGCCAATGATGCCGTCGGCAGCATGGGATGCCCCCGGTGCATCGTGCTGGGAGCGTTCGCCGCGGGGGGCATCAGGTATGATGGTATAAAGATAACCCGATTGGGCGTAAATGAGATCAAACTGCTGGGCTTTAAGGATAGCCTCTTCCTCCGACTGGGATCTTTCGGCTGCCACATCCTTAGCAATGAGTGGAAGGAGGGATTTGAGGAACCAATCTAGGAAGATCCGGTCATCTAACTTGATTTTGCATAGGCTACGGCGTCGCCGCCATTCGTGAATGTGGTTTGTGATATGGGTAGCCGTGTTCTGCCAGCAAGATAGGAGGATCTCAACGCCTGCGTCATAGCGGACAGGTAACTGGAAGAACTGTAGGAAGGTCGAGGCCAGGGATGTAAAGGTGGCATGGGTTCCATGGGGCAGCTCGATATACCATTTGGCAGCAGAGCCAGTGAAAGTGCACTGTAATAAACGGAGGCGAATTGAGTCGTCTATTATGGATTTGGAGGAACACCATAGATGGAAGGACATGATATGGTTCTGTGGGTCTTCACTTTCCTTACCCTTGAACTTAGGGATGTCTGAGGGGAGCTTGGTGGGCATGTGGGGCCACACGGGGTTGTGCCGGATGGGGTCGTTGGTTAATCTGGCTAGCTCAGGTAGATTGAGGCTAGCCATGTCTGGAAAACTCGACGAAGGGTGAGACACGGTTGTGGGTTGGATCAAGTTGGGGCCGATGCCCCCAAGTGGAGGGGTCATGTGAGGGAGGTTGCCCCCAAGTGGGGGAACTATGGTGGTATAGGACGGACCTGCACCCCCAGAGATGGTATGAGTCACTAATGGAGTGGGGACTGGTATTCCTACTGCGGGAATCGGTACTGTGAGGGGGACAGTAGAGGGGGCCCCCGTAGAGGGCATACCCAAAGTAGGTGAGGTACTGGGTGTCGTGGTGGATGTGCCACCAACGGTCCCTCCCATTAAGGGAGTGGGATTCACACCGGCCATGGGGCTAGTAGGGGCGGTGTAAAGGGTGTTCTCGGATTCAGGCTCTGAGTATGATGTAAAATACGGGGCGTCAGAGTTTGGTGACGGAGTCCTATGCCGCTGACGAGTGGAATCAAGTGACAAGGCTCGAGATCTACGATGAGTGGTATCAAGTGATCCGTGCTGTGGGGGCTCGCCTCAGAGGCGTCGAGAATGTCTCGAGGAAGCAATGGTGATAAAATGATGTCAAATCTGTGTAGGTTGAGATCACTGCAAAACAGCTCAAAAAACTCTAATGCAACCGAGTGTGCAGAAGGAGAGCTCAACAAATGAGGCGCTCAGGCCAACAACAACTCAAAACACCCACTGTAACTGTGTGCTACAATAGGCGGAGTATCAACATAAATGGTCAGAATACCAAAAAAATAGCAGGTTTCCTACAAAAATGAAAAATGGTGGACTCACTAAACCAAAAGGAGGTAAGGGAGCATGCAATACCTAACTAGTAGTATTATGACTCAACTAGACATATCCTCTGCAAGGTGATGAAATCCAAGTCAGACAATATGACGAGGAAAGTCAAGTGGCTAAAGTATCCCCCTACCGGGAGGGACACCGCGTACTCAAACCTAGAAGTATGGCAACTAAGATACCCCATTCATGACACATCCAGAAAGGTAAATCTGTCTCTTGGTCCTTTAACCGCAATATTCCCTATACAGGGATATTCCGAGAACTGTGAAAGGTAGCCCTTCAGTTACTGAATGGAGTTCGGTATTCCACTCAGACCTCCAGAACCAATCTCACGACTTCAACCCTCCTAAGGGAGAGGCCTTCTGATAATCTGGTTGTGACCGTGTCAAAAAATACTAGGGGATTTTGGTTCCCTAAAGGACAACAACTATGTCTCAAGTGTAAATAACCAAGGGGTGTTATTGGAATCCTATCCCCTTGATCCTACCTAACTACAAAAATTCTTTTATGTTCCCCAAGTGGGGTTAGAATGTTGGTTGAATTAAGTATTTTTTAAGTCTCACTTTGATTTAGGTGACAGATTGTGTGCTGGTGAGGTTATGAACTGAACCCAGAATAGAAGTGCCGGGGCAACTTCGTAAATATCAATAATGCTGAATTAAAGAACTTTTATCATGCCAAATGATTGGAATAAAGAATGCTAAATTTTTTTTAAAACAATGTTGTAAAAAGATAACAGGAATAATGGTGCAGAAAAGGCTGTAGGACTGCAGGAAATATGGCAGCAAAGGGGCTGGTGACAAATACAGCAAAAAATTTGCAGCAATCAGGCCGCGGGTTATGACGAAACAGGCGCGCTCAGATCGCGATTTTTTGGATAACAGCTGCGGTCGGACCGCGGGTTTGGGAGAAACAGTTGCGCTCAGATCGCGGTTTTTTGGCTAACAGTGGTGGTCGAACCGCGGGTTTGGACGAAACAGTCGCGCTGAGATCACGGTTTTTTGGCTGACAGCTGCGGTCGAACCGCTGGTTTGGGCGAAATAGTCGCGCTCAGATCGCGGTTTTTTGGCTAACAGTGGCTGTCGGACCGTGGGTATGAGGCTGAAAGTCGCGGTCAACGGCGGCCGAAAAGCGACAGCCGAAAGTAAAAAACGGAAAATAAAAAGACTAAAAAAGCCATCGGAGTCGCCAAAACTGTAGCTAGGGTTTTAGCCCTAGCTTGTACGAATGAGTACCTACTAAGGACAATGGATTCCTTAGTAGCAATTCAATGATATTTGAATTAAAAGCTATAAGTGAAGTAAAAACTAAATTTAAACATTCATGAA
Source organism: Pseudotsuga menziesii (assembly GCA_001517045.1). Taxonomy (NCBI): domain Eukaryota; kingdom Viridiplantae; phylum Streptophyta; class Pinopsida; order Pinales; family Pinaceae; genus Pseudotsuga; species Pseudotsuga menziesii. The sequence goes on from LPNX010405035.1 coordinate 1,124,640, forward strand.
GCAAAACAATAGAAAGTAAATAACATGAAACAAAAACAGTAAATAGTAAATAATGACCTTTATTGATGTTACCTCCAATGTGGAGGTTGGTGAAGTCCGTTGCGCTGGTCCGATGTCGGTGGCTCCGAGCTTCAAGCTGCTTCTTCTCTTTCTCCAATGGTGGAAATGGGCCAAAAGGGGGGCTCTTACGGTGAAAGTAGCTTCAATGGTGAGCTATGGTTTCATGAGCAATTTTGGCAGAGGCAGGATACTTTGATTGTGGATGTGGAATAAGGGGTTTCCACCCCTTATTTATAATTGAAAACCATGCGGTTTTAGGGTTAGGGTTTCAGCTATTTATGGTTTTTTCCTCATTTCCTCATTATTTTATATTTTTTTCTTTCTTTTTGGATATTTTTGCTTTTTTGGAGGAATTTTGGATATTTTTAGCTGAAAAGAGGGTTTTATGGCCTTTTGGAGGCATTTTAAGCCTTTTGGAGGCTTTTTGCATGGTTTTATGGGTTTTTTATGGAAATATGGTAGGAAAATGGACAAATGGGCCATGTAATGGGGCAGATGAGGCAGTGAACCATTTTTGGGTGATAACAAGGACACATGGGATCTTCTATAAAGAAAAATATGATCTTGATTTGATTGGATTTACTGACAGTGATTGGGAAGGTGATAGCACAGACAGAAAGTCGACATCAGGATATGTGTTCATGCTTGCAGAATGGCCAATCAGCTGGTTAAGCAAGAAACAAAGTGCCATTGCACTCTCATCTACAGAAGTACAGTACAGAGGAGTTGTTAATGCAGCAACTCAATGTTTATGGTTACAGGGTTTACTTGGAGAGTGTGGCTTCGAACCAGAGTACTCAAGTACCATATACTGTGATAACCAGAGTACCATTCAAATCTACAAAGATTCAGTTTAGAAGTAGAGAACTAGACACATTGAGATCCATATGCACTACATTAGAGAGCTTGTGCATGATGGCACCATTCACCTACTCTTCTATTGATCTTCAAAACAAGTAGCTGATATCTTCACCAAAGCATTTTGTGAGAAGACCTTCAACAATCTCAAATCACTGCTGGGGATTTCTGATCATGCTGTGAAGCATGAGTGAAGACAAGATTTCCAAATTTTGTTTACAGTTCATGTTTAAGGGAGGATTTTCCCAAGTTGGTTTTGCCTCTTTCCTTGTTTTAAATGGACATGCAGTATGTAAAGGGTGACTAAGCCTTGTTTCTAGGCCCTATATTTTCTGATATATTACTCATAATTCAGGCTTAAGGGGGGGTGTTAGAATAATAAACCCATAGTTTACCCACTTAGACATTAATTTAATTATTTTTGTCTTATTAGCCTAGTTCATGTGTCCCACCTTATGCAAGTTGTCTTTTACCTATCCATAGTGGTCAAACTTGCCTTATTTGACTCATGTAGTGCATGGGAAATCCCAAGGAATCAAATCTACTTTATTCCTGGCCTCCTAGGCACCCTTCTGCTTTTTGTGCTTTATTCCCTGCTTTTTCAGTGTTTTAAGGCAAATGGAAAAGCTAGACTAGGTGAGGTTGACTAGTTTTTTGTCCTACACATCCTCCTCTCTTTTCTCCATGCAAAAGCATGTATGAGATTCCATTCCACAACTCTTTATCTTGCCTAAGCCATTTTTCTAATTTGTGAGCTCCATGACAGATTTGGGATCAACTTTTTACACCTATGGGGGATTTGCTTATTTTTAGTAAGCCTGCTTTATGCTAGATTCAAATTGCTCCTCATGCATTTGAATCCCTAATATATGTTATTTATTCAGCAACCTATTATGTTACAGGGTTGGCTATTGTACACTGATTTAATGAATTTTAGTGTTCAGCTCCAATTTCAATCTCTTTTGTGAGTGATTTTGCATGATCAATTGTTAATTGTTGTGAGTAAAATTAATCTATCACTGGGTTCAATTTCCACAAGGATAACACTTGGAATATTATAGATGAGGACTCACAGGATCTTTTTCTAATGGAATATCCACCTCTCTGCCCAAAATTTTCGTAACAAGGGATTGATGTGCTTCGAGATGGAGGTCCTCAGCTTCTCCAGTGGAATCGAGTAGGAATACTCATTCCATGTGAAGTAGCATTCTTGAAGTTAGAGTATCAAAAAAAGTGTTTATCTATAATCCGCTGCATCCATCTTCATTTTTGTACAAGTTTCTGGCCTACACCACCTCCATTTCCTTTTGCTTTTGCTTGGAGGCCTTAATTATATGTCGTATAAACTCAAAAGAGGCATAACATAGGGGTAAGCTATCACCTCCCATGCCCTCATCGTATTTTCTTGCTATGACCTCCTGATTTTGCATTGCACTTTGATTCCTTTCATCAGAAGGTGTCGTTTCAATAGCTGGCTCGTCAGGTATATTCTACAGGTACTCTTCTTCATATTTGTTGTACACAGACACACCAAACACCTTCTTTAAATCATCCCTAGTTGACCAGAAGTGAGGCAGGTCTCCATCTTCAGAGAATAATCTTGTAGGACCATTTATTTCAGCCTCAGGCCGATCATCTTGTAGGGTCCAACCAATTTCTATGTATCTTTTATTTCACCACCACTTTCCTGATTTGACAATTTCTTGGACATCTTAAGGTTTTCCTCAACCTCCAAACAATCAGCAAACATCTGCTACATCGTGGTTGATTTTCTCTCCAAAAGAAGCAAGGACAGGTCAGGAGAAAAGGCAGCTACATAATAGATATTAACAGTGCTCTCAAGAGGTTGAACTTCCTTAGGCATATTATAATAAAATCTTGTGAGTATTTTGTTAAAACTCGATATGGCCTCACATTCATGTCTCCTCAAGGAATAAAACTCTGAAAGTATTTGCTCCAGTGGCTAGTTCCTACCCCAAAAACTCAAGAATATGCAAGAGAGATATTCCCAAGTGCGGATGGACTTAGGATGCAAGTGTTCAAGCCAAACTTTGGCATTTCCTTGCAAGGATAGAGCGAGTGACCGCATGCAGAAATCATCGTGTTCTATCTCAAAAAGGTCAGAGTAATGTTCAACGGTTTGTACATGTTTCTCAGCGGTCAAGTTTTTGGATTATCCATCAAACTTAGGGAGGTACATGTAATATTTCACAGGAAAATCATAGAAGATAGGAGGCAATTGCAGCGGTTTATATCGACTTCGAGAAATGGGGGAGACATGGTTAGGTACGATAGCTAAACTGTCGTCTAAGGTTTCATGAATTTTGCAGGGGTGTCCTTTGACATCGGGTGCCCTCGAATAAATATCTCAACTGGAATCGAATGTACAAGATGACACAACACTTTTGGTTTGTAAAGAAGAATAAACAGGAACATATTCATGGATTTTCTCAGGATTGGTTGGGCCATCGAAGGTTGTTTTGATAAATCTAAGAAAAGATAAGAGAAAACTTATAAGATAGGATAAGGCATCCTGGAAGAAATGTGGACTCGAGTGCTTTGACCTTCCACCATGCATTTCTGAGCTTTATGAGGGGTCCATTTTCCAGGCGGGATCGGCCAGCCTTCCTCGATCATTAGATTTATTAGATCACATCACCAATGGAGTCGCTGAAGTCTGAATCCTTCAAGAGTGGAGTCGATAGGTGAAAAGTGCTCAACCTTCTTGATGTATGACTGATTGTTCACCATCAACAGTCAAATCTAAGTCTTTGTCATTCTTCCCAGGGAGGATTTTAAATTTCGTCCCTGGCAATGGCGCCAGTTTGTTGGCATCGGTATTTTGAGCCCCCAAGGTCAAGCGAGGGGAGGATACTCGCGGGCAATAGCAGAACCACTTTAGACCATGCCTCCAGGCCTAGACAGTCAGAGAGGGATCTCTCATTTCTTGCTAGAGTATCTCCACATAAGGTTGTCAATATTGTGTGTCACCAGAGTCTACTCCGCATAAGATTTTCAATCAGCATAATTAGGGGGCTAGGATCTTGAATGGCACAAAGTATGTCAAGGAAGGTGTATGGTGGGATTATCGGGGGGCATAGGACCATGGGAAAATGGAGTCGAAACCTGTGCAAGAAACAATTACAAATGGAAAGAATGATGTAAAATTGCAAGCGAAGGAAAGATATCTGCTAATTCCCCAATCAAGAGAGATTTAGCGGGCGATTCAGAGGACGAGAAGGGACAGTCCATTGCATGGAGCACTGGAGAGATGAATTCCATGCAACTTTAGAAGAACCATTGATGAATGCCTGGAACAGTGGCGAGAGCATAATGAGTATGAATTTTGAACCACTATACCGTAAGTTGTGGGCATGAAAAGAAATTAACAAAATGGAGTGGAAACAGGAAACACATTTACACGTAAAAGAAAGTACTTATTGGGAAAAACAATAACACATGAATCTTTATTGTGAGTAACAGTATTTCACTGCAATTTATTCATACACAAGTATTAAGCTTTACAAATGGGAGCCTCAGCCCAAGATTGTTTCCTAATCCAATTCACTAACTCCTTTCTCCCTTTGTCAGGAGCGTTTTTATACAATGCTAATGCTAAGATTCCCAAATTAAAAGCTGTTACAAGTCGCCATCAGGCGTTAACTATGAAAAGAGTGGACTATCACCACGTTTTTACAATTATGCATGACAAATGTTGTGGCACTGGTTGTTGCATTCGGCTTGAGTAACAGCTTCATGTGCTCGGTGTTACCACCTAAGTTGTACTTAGTGGTTTTTATCAAGTGAGCCTAGTGAACCAGACAGGGTTAACTTGTTCGTACTTCAGAGGACCTATGGAAGTACTTCTGGGAAGTGCTTGTTGTACTATATCACATGTTCATACCCCATGAGGGAATTGTAATAAATGCTCTAGCATGATAGTGTCTATAAAAGACTCGGTCTCTTAGACTTCATTTGTCAATCCGATCAGTCCAGGGTGTTTTTGCCCTTGGTTATTATTGGTTGTTGAATAAACGACTGATAATTTCTGAGTTTTTCACTCCATACCTCCAAAGTTGGGGTGGTCGGCTT
>LPNX010405035.1:1135466-1161280 GCA_001517045.1 Pseudotsuga menziesii
TGGCAACACTCGGCTGCCATGATGGATGATGAGGATGATTCCTCTCTCTCTGATCAAAACATGTGCTTCCACCGTTTTCAAATGCATCTTTCTGCATGGGCACACACTGGTGAAATATTCGGCATCCTTCCCCAGTCTAGTCACATCCACCACCTCCTTCCTTTCTAGGTAACACTGTTATACGTGGGCTCTGGAAGAAGTGCCCCATTGCTTCTAGTTGATATGGACCTATCGGCTGGCTTATTATTCTTATACTCCTCACCTCTAGTGAGGTGAATTCTCCCACAGGAAATAAGATGTAGAATATCTACACCAGTCCCAACACCCTTGGAAAGTGGACTTCACAAAAAGGGTTGTTAGGGATTTAAACCCCTCACACTCCCATCTGAACGAACATTTTCATAAAGAATAGCCAATGGCTAACCCTTTCTGTGGAGGCTTTCATGGGCGCGATGGTATCAGGGGTTCCTGCAAAAAAACCTAGGGGGAGTAAGTGTCCAGGTCTCACATAGTTGGAGACACAGATATGACGTCTAGACCCCAATGGCTGGTGTCACCATTGGCATGCAAATTCCAAAGTGACAAGTGAGCATGGAACCTTCTCACCAGATCTTCATCGTCAAGCTTTATTAGGCTTCTGCAGCTTTGTGGATAAGTAGAACTCAACTTCTGGAGATATGTTAGCACACTCTTGTTGAACTGAGGGTAGTATTTATAGTGCTTCGGGATTGATCTTTGCACAGGCTAGTCAACATCCATGCATATTTTGTCATCGAGTATATCTGGTCTCAACATGTGTGAAGGCGCAAGCAAAGTGATCCTTTTCTTGTTGGGGATCTAGTCATTCAGTTTCATCAGCCGTGGAGTGTTACTGTATGCTATGGGAGGTAGTAGTGGACACCTTCTGGTACAGTAGATCCATGCTACATATTTCATGAAGTGGATGATCCAACGTTGCGTTGGCTCTGCCTCATATGAGCAGTGGATTCATCGACTACTTTCCTCATTTTCATAGGCCAGCTCACACAAAATCCACCTATTGTTAGGGAACATAGTTCTCCCACAGGGATGGCTCCCTTTGAAATGAACATGCACCACACTTATGAACTAGGAAAAATGTGCCACTGGAGGAGACTTCCACCTCAGGTGTATCCTGAATGGCGTTGGAGGAATCATCCAATCTGTGATGAGGCAGATTACACGTGTGAACGCATCCTCCACTGTCATCTTCATACTGGATGAGAGACCTATACTTCAGGAGTCTTCTCAGTCATCCAATCAAAGGAATATTTTATACCTGTCGTCCACGTTCCATTCATCCTGCCGCCAACTTTTCTCTTTTGAACACCGTGGGCAGTTTTTGATCATGACACATTCTGAGCCGTCGATCGAAATCGACCCTTCATGCAGCCTTCGATCTGAGTGGGCCCCACCCTTTTTTGTAATGAGAAAATCAAATATTCATCCATGCTATTTCACCTTGGGAAATGAACCATAGCCACAAATCTATCCCATTCTTCATCACGGCTGTTGATCTTTGCGACCTCTACACCTTTTCACGATTTGAGATTGCAGTTTTACCCACACAGGTATGGATTGCAAAATTAGTTTAGGCCGTAGATCTCCCCTAGACTTCATCTCAACTGTTGAAATCCTCCATTCATTAACAAGTTTCGCAATCCAGGACAGAAACTTCGATCACGCATGTTTGCTCACGCGAAGCGATTTGGAACCGTTGATCTTTCCCCGATCAATCGCATCCTTTGATTATGAATCCATCCCAAAGTTAACAACACACCTACCACTTTCTTCATTGAAGGGTGGTCACATGAAATTCGAGGGGCTAGGACCCTTACCAAACTTCCGTCAGGCCCTTAAATCAACTGTTAAAAACGGAGTGCTAATAGGGTCCACAAAAAAAGTCTAATTGGCTATTTTAGTTTTGTTGTATTTGTCTAATGTGGAGGAAACAGCGGAAATGATGTTTCCATTTGAGAATACTCAGAATATTGGTACTAGTTATAATTACAAGAAGTGTGAAAGTGAAGCCACCACAAGGAGATGTTCTATTATTATACTCAACGACACAATTGATATAACATCCTTCCATGGGACCTAACCTGTTATCAGAAATGGGTCTCTTCTAAATGGATTAGAAATCAAGAATAAGTGGAATTGATCTTATTCATTTAGATGAGATATGGCACTGTTCACATTATGCGCATGTTCCCCATGCCTGTTACATTTAATTCTTTATTTAACACTTATTTTAATTCTATATTTAGCACTCATACCTTAATAAAATTCGATCAAAGAAAAGCAGGTCAAGTCTCTACTACTTATAAGAGTTCTTTGCATTAGATGGACTCACTATTTTGGTAGAAGGATATTTCCAAATCTAAGATCCAGGATGACCATGCAGCTGTCAATAAAAGTATAATGACAAAACTAGATCATAGATATGAAATTCATAGATTCTAGGAGTTAGATTTTCTATATTTAGAAACTCCTTCTTTTTGTAGACTTCTTGAACAAATCGACTCCTAAAATAATGGATCTATTGAACCTCTTTTGGGAGCTTTTTGTAATTATAAGAGGAAGAAGGGTAGTAGATAAAGGAGAGGGTTTTTATAGACTGAGAGGTTGTGTGTCATTGTAAAGGGTGTAATTATCAGTCTAATTTTCTTTCAGCCTAGTAGTATATTTTAGAAATGTATGAAGGATGAGAGATCCTTGATGATCCAGTTTATGGTTTCTTTTCATACAAATGTTGTTTATGTATGTAATAAATCATATGATGGATAGTGTCATTGTCCTAGTTTCTTATTGGAGATGTCAATGTTTGTAATTCTTTCTGCATAATGTCTTTTTGTATAAAGAATTTTTATTCGTTATATGGTCAAATGTTTGTGATTATTTAACAAATTATTAATTGGTTCATACATCGCTATTTTCTGTATACAAATGATTTTATATCATCCTTGTTTACCCTTTTTTATTTCATATTCTTATAGGTCTGTATTTTAGGCTTTATGATTCATCCTTTCTTTCATTTTCCTCTTCTATTATTTCAAACCAAACCCAATCATATTTTATCCAAGCCTTTGAGCATTAAGATGTGTTAAGATTTGCTATCGTGCAGGTGAGAGTTAACTTTAGCACTAACATCTTCTGGTGCCGTTGACGGGGAGCATAGGAATGAAGTCATCCTCCCCAAGGTTTTGATATTGAGAATATCCTTTTCTTGATGGTGAACAAGAAGTGGACAAACATTTGACTACAAATCATTCAACGGATGGATCCAAAATCATAAGTCTCCACTAGAGGAAGAATATTGCTAATAGAAAGATGAAGGGACTGAAGTGTAAAACCAGGTATCAGTTCATGAGCTTTCATCATGAACTTTTGTTTTTCTTTATGAACTCTTTTTTGCTTTTCCCTTCACACATTAAGAGGATCATCGTGTGCTTTGTTTATTCAGATGATCATCAACCTACCTTTGTATATCCATATTTAGAAGAATAAAATTTGTAGCCTCCATATGTTTTTTATATTGATCATATATCCTCACCCTATCATGTTCAGAAGGATGAGATTTGTATTTAAACCACTTTTGTGTTTGATAATGCATGTAAGCTCAAGGAGTTTGAAACCAATTCAAAACCTTCTCATATCTCAACACCTTATGTCATTATTAGTGATCCTTACTATCATCCTGTTAATCCTCATGCTCAGCCTACTATTTTTCAAACTAAAATCTGAAATAGTTCTTTTAAGCCTTCGAGGATGCCATATCACCTTAATCCTTATCGTCTTAATTTATTTGAGTATCTTCCTTGGTTTTCTATAGAATATCATGTTTCACCTGAGAAACATTTGGAAGATTTTCACAATTTCATTGATAATTTTGAGATTGCACACAAGGATATCGTCATGAGGATATTTTCTAAATCCTTAGCTGGAGATGTTGGGTTCTGGTTTCGAATTTTAGAAGTTGATTATGTTTGTTCATTGGCTAAGTTATATAATGTTTTTTCAAGGTATTGGGGAGATAAGATGTCTTTTGATCAGTACCTCACTAATTTTTGCACTTTGAAGAGAGGAAAGGAAGAATATTTGGTTTTCTTGAACTGAAGGTTGTACATTGTTTATCATAGTATGGCTTTAGAGATCAGGCCCACTGAGATTGCTACCATGGTATATTATGTTATGGGTCGACATTCAGATCTTTTTATTTTCCTGTTAGAAAGGAAATAATCATCTTAAATACAGTTGTTTGAGGATGCAAAAGGAGTGCAGGAGAACATTCGTGCTTCGAGAAGGATTCAAGATCCAATTTACTTTGAATATCCGTATGCATAGGAGCAGGAAGACTGTCAGTATGTTTCATATTTTGAGCAGTAAGATAGTAAGTATGGATCATATTTGGAACAATAGCAAGGATGTAAGTATATTTCAGAGTTGGATCATATCTCTTCAACATTTATAGATTATTCTATGGAGAAGTACGCATATCAAGTTTATGATCAGTTTTCAACCCATATTGAGTATACAGTAATCGATTATTGTTTAGATAATTACATCTTCTTGGCTGATCATAATCAGTTTGTTTCAAAAACTACTTCACCATTATCTTATAATCATTTTTAGGAAGAGGAAGTTGCTTCTCTTTAGCATCTTAATGTTGATATAGGAATTCAGTTCCCATTTTTTACTTATGATGAGCTTAGGGAACATATTTTTTCAAAAGGATATTATTTACAAGCACAAAATGAAGCTAAGAATGAACAATTTTATGAGAAGCAAAGAACAGACTTGGATGCTAGAGAACTCAAGGAGAATATTCAATCTTGCGAAGGTATTCGAGATGAGGATCATGATGAAGATATACAAGCTTATGAACATGAAGAATAAGCTATTGAAATTCATAAAGAGGATGATTATGGGTTCATGAATGAATCATAAATGGTAAATCAGTAGTATGGTCTTCTATATCAGTTATAATTCTGTCATACTTTTCAAGACCTGATGGCCACCTATATGGAATCAATATTTCTAAACATCTTAAATATTGTAACATTGATCTTACAAACAAATTATAGCAGTAGGTATAAGTTTCTACTTGAGTATTGTTTGCAAATTTTATACTATTTATGCATCTTTTAATTCTATGGTATAGAAGAAAGTCAATTCACCAGTCCAATTTTGGTATGGCTTCATTGGAAGCATGACTTTACTTGATCAGGTAGAAACACTGTTGATTAGAGTAGGAGTGTGCATAAATAATATCAGTATGTGAGAATTTGTTTTCATTCTTCATTTGCTTTGCAATAGGTAGAAGAATAAAGACTTCATCACCCAATGGATACAAGGAATTTGTGTTCTTATCCTCATTTTCAAAGCTATTTTTGTTTGTGGAACAAGGTCATTTCAAATATTTCATGGAAAAACAAGTTGCATCCTTTGGTTAGTAGTGAATGGAAGGTAAGATGGGGTGTAGATGTCAGAGATAGTTTGAGGAGAAGGCACAGGGTCACCTTGTTCTTGGCCACTCGCATGGGGCATGTCACCCTCAGAAGGTTCCAGATGTTGGTACCTGTTGAGCCTCATTTTGTTATAATTTTTGGCAATTAAATAACATATTTAAACACATATTTTATTATCTTTAGTATGTTTTATGTCATACAGATCGTTATTTCGGCACAAGGTAAGAACAAANCATTTTATTAACTCAAAACTATGTTATTTAAATCATTTTTAATGTATTTAACCTTCCTTGTGGATTTGATAGTTCGTTTGGGAAAATTAACAGTAAAATGTATTCAACGTTCCTTTCACACCATATGTTCAGCTCACGATCCAGCTTGGCATTTAGCTCGTCATCCAGTCTCCACGCTAGATTCGCTAATCATTTTCCATGTGTGCCCTAGATTGACGCACTACACATCCAACTCACAATTCAGTGTTCCATTTAGCTCACCGATCAGCTCGCTTATAATCCTACACACTTTCCATAGTTGGTTTTGAGCATTTAAACATGAAACAATTTGTAAATATCCTTAGCTCGCCATCACTCCAACCATATTTGTGCTGGACCGATGCATTTAACTCATCCTCTAGAAGGATCACCACCTAGATGCTCGCTATCATATACATTTAAGGGATAGAACGGCTTGCATTCCAGAAGACCGACTGTGTTTCCTCCCTTGCTCTCCACAACACCACCAATTTGTACGCTCACGCTGATAAGGGACCTATGTTCCAGAGACCTGCTGTTGTGTACAAACCCATGCTCAACACCAATCCATCCTCCACAAGAAGGAAGAACATCACACCATGTTGTAGAAGCCTATCCACGCAAAAGAAGGAGCGGACTCGTCTTGTTATGCCACGATCATGCTGAATGAAGCACCTTACCATGTGTGGGTTGCAAATCAATTATGTGCTTTAAATATTGCCTAAAATTAGAGAGAAGTCAACCTTTGGGGTTGACTTGCTCATCTCTTATGTAAAACTATATATATGAGTCTTTGACTGAAGAGAAAGTTAGTTAGTCAGAGCTAGAGTTAGTCATAGTTTTCTAAGCACTGTAATTCTGTTTTTGAATCTAAATAAAGAGCTGTATGCATTGCTGTTGAAGATTGTGTTTGAGTGGGAGTTTGCAGACTTCATCCCTGATTGTTGGGAGGGCCCCTCATCAACCAGAGGTTCATTAGCTTAGTTTTAATTCAGTTCTTTCTTTTCTATTTTAGTTAATCTAGTTTAATTTCCAGTTTGTTTTCAGTAGATTTTATTGTCTTTCCTGTATTGCATTAACTTAGTTTTCTTTCATTAGTTAAATAAGTATTTTATTTCTGGTATTGCATTAGTTTAGTTTTATTTCAGTAATTAAATAAGTAGATGCTTGCATAGTTTTGCTTTCAGCTATTTACTTTCAGTCATTTTCTTCCAGTCTTTTGTTCTTAGTTAGTTGTTTCTAGTTAGTCATTTCATTCCGGTATTGCTTTCAATTTTCAAGTAGAATAGTTTATTTCCATTTGAATTTAGTTTTGGTTAGTTATAAATTGGTTAAAGTACAATAGTTTGTTTTCTTCTTGACGTAGTCTTGTTTATTTATTTCTTGTTATTGATTTATTTTTATAGAATAGTTTTCTTTCATTTAAATTCAATTTTGTTTATTTATTTTTCTGTCATGAATTTGTTTAAAGTAATTCTCAGTTTGTTCAAGTAAAATTCCAATTTATTAATTAGTTTACAATGGAATGTTTTCTTGTTGTTTAAGAATTAGTTTGAAGTTGATTTTTTGGTTAAATAGGTTTGTTTATTAATTCTATGCATTAGGTTTAGAATTGCATAACTTCAATTGAAGAATTAGTTCATTTAGGTTACTTTTTACCATTTTTACTGTACGGACTGCTGTTTAGACTCTTTGTCTAGTCTACAATTGAGTCACCCTTTACAGACCTACTGTTCATTCTGTCATTTAACCCTTGGTTCTGTTTTTACTATTTTTATGCATTTTTTAGATTGTTCCTAGTTTTGTTTTGTTAATCTTTGGATTATGTTTGTAGTTGGTATTTTTATTTAAGCATTTCAATTAAAGTATGGTTTTTTTAAGTTATTGATTAAAGTTTTATCATTTTTTTAAGTTGTTTTATTCTTTGAATATTAAATACTAATTTTGTATTACTGTTGTTTTATGTCATGGTCATCTTCGTTTGCATTTAGAGTTTAGGGTTAGATGTAATGTTTTTAAAGGGAAGTTAAGTTATTTGTAATCATAGGAATCATTATTGTTTTTATGTGTGTATTGAAAAATAGAAATTTAAATATCTTTATTAAGTTTTCTACTTGCTTTTTCAGTTTTCCATTCTTTATAAGATAAGTTGTCTGCTTACCCCAGCCTTCTACTTAAGGAGTAGTTAGTTGGTTATTTGTTAGTTCATCTATTATAATTTCTTTTTGTATGAGTTAGTGTGTGAAGTTATAAGTATTATTTCTTATGTCTTTATTTTCAGTAGTTGTTTAGATTTTGATATTCTAGTCCACTCCAATTACTTAGATAATTTTAGAAGTTTGACTCGATTTTTTATCTTTTGATCTTTTGTTTATTAAAATATCTCCACAACACCCTAGGAGCCTTTTTACCTTCGCATATATTTTGTATCAACACTAATCTTACCAAACCTGGTTGATAATTAAATATTAGGTGAATTAATCTAGTCGATATAACACCCAACATTTTTGGCGGCGTTGTCAAGGAGTTGTTTTATAAGGTAGAATAAATAGGGTTCCTTTATGAAGTTTAGATAGGTAGATAGATTAATTTTATATTACACTACAAGAGGGGGGGATAACAGTAAGACAGAAAGATGACTTTACTATGGAATTTCCGTGGTGTAACAGCCAGACACATCCACTATAGTAGGATGCCCTAAAACCTTGTTGTTCCTTTGTTGTTTTTATAAGTGTGTTATTTTCTGCATTCTTCATATACTTGTTTTTTTCTTTTTAGAACCGGCACATCTGTTATAACAAGAACCCCTAAATCCAGCAATAATAGTATAGCATAAGTTTCCTTTAATTTAGTTTTATTTTCATGAACAGACTTAGAGATCCTCAGGGTATATTTATTAAAGTAGGAAAAGCTATCGACATTTCTCCTAACTTTTCCAGGGTACATAACACCCCAACTACTAACTCACCAGAAAGCTATTAAAAATCACCTGAAGGGAGTAATTCTGCTTGGAAACCTAAAGAAACTCTTCCAAGAGATCTTACCAAAGTAACCATAGAAGGAGAAGAAACCTTGACCGGAGGTCCTAAGGACCTCATTTCATAATAAATTTAGAAGGATCAACCATTAGTAACCTCTATTTCTCCACTAGTCACAAAACCAAAGGACACGACCTTTTCACTAGTAGGAAGTCTAAACTTTGTTGACCTTGTTGATCCTGAGCAGGTAAAATCCTTCTTTGGAAACCCCAAAAATATAGTTATCTCACAATTGAGATATCCATAGTAGAACTTGATCTCCCTCTAGGGTTCAATAAGAAAACGGTTGACCAAGGGAAGATATCTCCCAAAACAGAGCATTGGGACGCTCCATTATCAACTCAAAAGGAGCTTCCTAGGTATCTTTATATTAAAAACCCAACCTATATGGAGGGTCTAGGAGAGAACGAAGATCGTAACGAAGTTAGAAATAATGAAGGAAAAGGAGAGAATCAAACCGAGGCTACCTTCGGGTTCCCTATCCTAGATACTGTACTAGATGTAAATATGAAAAACATCCCTCCTTTTTCTCTACGTAATTTTTATGGAAAAAGTAATGAGGACCCGAACACATTCTTGTTTGAGTTTGATATTATCTATAGGATCTATAATTATATTCAAGACGCTAACAAACTAAAAATCTTTCCCACTACATTGAAAGATTCCACCTTGCAATGCTTCATGGGATTAGGTGAATCCACTATGAGAACTTGGGACAACATGATAACCTCATTCTTGCAAAAGTATCAAGAATAATGCAAACCTAAAGACTCTCGACATGATATACTAAAGATACAACAACTTGAAGATGAATTCTAGAATATTATCTTGAAAGGTTCATTTATACCCTTCATAAATCAAAGTGTCACGACTTTCGAGAAGATGTAGTATGTACACTTTTTCTCGAAGGAATATCCAAAGACTTTCTAGAGAGTCTTAATCTCATGGAAGCTGGTGATATTTCTCATAATAATTTTGCACAGATCAATGAGATGTGTAAAAATTATTCTAGAAGTAGGGGGAAAGTTGGGAAAAACTTTCGAGATCCTTATAGTATAAATGTAAGAGGAAATGTTCCTAGTTTAGGAGGAGTTACAAGGATGGAATTAGGTAACCTATTGGATAATTTTAATACTGACATCCTAGAAGCCATGGGTTCTCAATTAGATGCTTTACAAGCCAAGAAAAGGAACTTATGAAGAACGGGAAGCAATGAGTATTTTCTATCCAAGGTGTAGAACAAAACATCCCCAAAGGGAATGTCTGTTAAATAACATTTATGTATGTCACATTTGTACAAAAGAACATTCGACAGATAAATGTCCATCATTTCCTGGATTGCAATCCATCTATAAGAGTGAGGATGTAGGTGAAACATCTAGGAGGCCTTCTTGGAAATTTAGAGATCAACCAATATACTAGAATTTTCCACCACAATCCTCACCCTATTAATATTCATACCAACAACCCCAACAATGGAACAATCCTAGTTGGTAGAGTTGGCCACCTCAGTATCCTCCTCCTCAATTTCCACAGCAACAGTATTGGTCACAAGGGTGGAGAGGATAGACATATCCTCAATCACAACCTACCCCAAAACCTAGTCATCCTTATCCTCAGCATCAATCAAATTTCTAGCAGCATTTGCCTGGATTTGTACCTCTAGTCTCTCTCACTACACAACAACCTCGTCACTTCTAGAATACAAATCCTCTATGACTGAAATTATTACCTACACAACTGATACATAACCCTAATAATAATCCAACTAAATCTCTTAACAATATTGTGTTTCAAACTCTTCCATCCTACCTTATTTCGAGTGTACCTATACATGAGATTCAATTATGGTCTGGAAAAGTTGTTAATGATAAACCCAAAACATCAGTCATCATTCATCAAGAAAATGATGAAGAAGAATATTCAAATGAACCCGTGAATGATGCCATTTTGGAGGATGTGAATATCTCAAAATTTCTAGTATCTACCCTTCCTCCCCAAGAACTTATTCAGGAACAAAGAATTCCTCCATTTCCAACAAGACTAGTAATAGAAAAACTTGTATTTCACTTTGTGTATGATATCTTGAATGAATTAAAGCATATCTGTATCAAAATTCCATTATTACAAACTATTAAGGAAATACCAATTTACAGTAAGGTGATAAAGGAATTATGCATTAAATGTCCAAGGAAGAAACAAAAAGACCCCCTTACAATTCATGTCATAGGAGAGATGTCCGAATATATAACAGATCAGTCCCAGATTGCAAAATATACAAATCCAAGAGCCCTAGTAGTAAACATACTCATAAATAATACCACCATAGGTAACACATTAATCAATTTAGGATCAGCCATCAAGATGACAACCACCGCAATTTTAGAAGTTTTACAGTTGGGACAACTTCTTTGACCCACCATTTCCATATTGGAACTAGTAGACTGTACTATGGTAAACCCTGCTGGAGTCTTGGACAACATTATTGTATAAGTAGCTTCATGGGAATAACCCATCGACTTCATGGTCATAGAATCAAAGGATCCTTATAAAGGACATCTTATCATCTTGGGAAGACCATGGTTAGCTACTACCAATGCTTTTATAGGATGTAGGGATGGAGAGATGACCATTTCCAATGCGTTGTCTACCCAAAGAGTTATTTTATATCCCCCGACAAAACCAATAACTGAAAATTCTTGGTGGTTAAATTGTTCCTTTGGGGACGAATATTTCGATGACATTTCCTTTCCTAGTGATTTCTCCTAGGAATTGCAAGAGTAAACTACTGAGAATGTATTGAATAAGTTTATTTCCTCCACCACTAGTATAGATTTTCCTCAGTTGTTTGCTCAATTTGATCAAATATTTGGAGATGAGTTTCAATTAACTATGGTTCTCTCAATGTTTGCAGAAGCACCTTGTGTCTTCACCATCGAATAGCATACAGGACCTTTCACCAAACCTTGTGAAGTCGGTCCTGAAAATTTTCAGCACATAAATGCAGTATTAAGTAAATATCAACAAGGTCAACTACTTAAGGTTCTTGAAAAAAAATCCGGAGAATTTGCATGCAAATACACTGATATGAAGAGTATACACCCTAACACTTGTATTCACCACATTTATATGGATCCAAATATACCACCTATAAGATAGCCTCAAAGGAGGATGAATCCTGCTTTAAAGGAGGTAGTAAAAGAAGAATTACAAAAACTCCTTACTCTCGGTTTCATTTATCCTATTTATGATATAAAATGGGTGTCTCCTCTAGTAGTAGTTCCAAATAAAGTTACATGGAAATGGAGTATTTATGTTGATTTTAGGGAATCAAACAAATCCACTCTTATCCTTTCCTTTTCCCTTTATTGACCAAGTATGAGATACCTTGCCAGGTAAGTAGTATTTTTCCTTTCTTGGCGGATATAGTGGATATAATCAAATCCTAATAGCACTTGAATATCATGATAAGCACACTTTTACATGTCCTTGGGGGACATTTTCTTATCAAGTTTTGTCATTTGGCTTATGTAATGCACCCGCTACTTTTCAGCGAGCAGTCTTAAGCATCTTTTCTGATCTTATACATGACTGTGTTGAGGTATACATGGATGATTTTATAGCCTATGGTATTTCTTTTCAAGAAGATATCGACAACCTTGAGAAAGTTTTGATCTGATGTCAAGAGACAAACTTAGCTCTTAGTCATGAAAAGTGTAAAATGTTACTGACAGAAGGTATAGTTCTAGGACACCATATTTCTTCTCAAGGAATTAATGTAGACCTTGCTAAGATCGAAGTAATAGTTGTCCTTCCCTATGCAAAAACCCAGAAGGAGGTTAGAATATTTTTGGGTCATGCAAGATATTATCGCGAATTTTATTCAAAACTTTGTGAAGATAGCTGCACCAATGTTTAAATTGCTCATAAAATATGTAGAGTTCCAATGGACAGAATCTTGTCAAAATGATTTTGAGATTTTAAAAGCTAAAATATCAGTAGCACCAATACTTAGGGGCCTTGACTGGACCCTTCCCTTTCATATATCTATTGATGCTTCTGATACAACCATATGAGGATTCCTAGGCCAAAAGGAAAGGACATTGACCTTATGCGATGTAATTTATTAGCAAAAAACTTTCTTCTGCCGAACTAAACTATACTGTTACTGAAAAAGAATTTTTAGCAGTAGTTTATGCTATTAATAAATTTCTCCATTATATTACAGGGTATGAAGTTTTTGTGCACACCAATCACTCTTCCATTAGATTCTTAATCAATAAACCGATCACCAATGGTAGAGTTACCCGCTGGCTTCTCCTATTGCAAGAATTTAATATTACCATCATTGATCGACCTGGTAAAGAAAACTTAGTTGCATATTTTCTTTCTCGTATACAACACAATAGTGACGCTAAACCTATTGATGATACTTTTCTTGACAAACATCTATTTTGATGTGTCTGTTCAAACCCCTTGGTTTGCTGATATTGCAAACTATCTAGTGACTGGAAAAGTACCACATAATTTGGCTCCATACAAGAAATGCCGCATATAGTACAAAGTTCTAACTATTCTTGGGTTAATAATGACCTCTTTCACACTGGCCCAAATATTATTATTAGAAGATGTGTGTGAGAGGATGAAATGACAGGCATCCTTTGAGCATGCCATGATGGACCATGTGGAGGCCACTTTTCAGATAAATGGACAACATACAAAGTAGTGCACTCTGGTTGTTACTGGCCAAGCATTTTTAAGGATGCTACCAAGTATGTCAAAGGATGTGATAGTTGTCAAAGAATGGGTAGACCCACAACATCAGACCAAATGCCTTTACAGCCATAGGTCATGATTGAGCCTTTCGAAAAATGGGCTCTTGATTTTGTAGGACCAATCTCTTCCATGTCTCGTAAAAATAAATATATCTTGGTTTGTACAGATTATGTTACCAAATGGGTAGAAGCTAAAGCTTTATTTAGGGCTACAAAGAAATCTGTAGTAGAATTCATATATGAAGAAATATTTACTCGGTTTGGTGTACCTAGAGAAATTGTCACAGACCAAGGTACCCAAGTCACTTCCAAATTAATGCAAGCACTCACTACGAAGTATGGTATGCGGCATTGTAAGTCCTCGCCTTACCATCCTCAAGCTAATGACCAGGTAGAATCAACCAATAAAGTAATAGAAGCTATTTTAACCAAGGCCATTCACTTACATCATAAGGATTGGGCAGATAGACTTCCCAAGGCTTTATGGGCCTATAGAATAACATGTAGAAATACTACCAGACATACCCCCTATGAGTTAGTATATGGAAAACAAGTCCTTTTACCTATTGAATTTCAAGTTAAAACCTTTCGTATGGCAACACAATTAGGTATGGATTTGGATGAAGCATAGAAACAACGAATCCTACATATTAGTGAATTAGATGAAATTAGACAGCATGCACTCCAAAGAACCATGCTAACACAAAGTTAGCAGAAGCAATGGCATGATAAATTTATCAAGCAAAAGCAATTTAATACGGGAGATTGGGCATTACTATTCGATTCATGCTTTAAAAAATTTAAAGGAAAATTTACTACTCATTGGTTGGGTCCTTATAAGGTAGTTACATCTTTTGACAATGGATCGGTAAAAATTAAACCAATTGATGGCTCAGAAGTTTCCGTTATAGTGAATGGACATATACTTAGGATTTATCATCAACCAACATCCAGACAGGAGAAATGGAATTGATTCAAGAGGAATTTATTCCTCCTCCTCCTGATCCATGAAATTATTTTGGGTTATCATCACTCGTATATATGTAGATATGTTTTTTCTTCTTTGAATAAATGAGACTCATTTCTGATAAAATAAATTACATGTGACTCTTTTGCTTTCTATGTTTTTATGAATAAATTGAATCATCTAACAAGTGGTTTTGCAGTTTGATCATGGATACTTTATCTCGATAAGCAACTCATGAAGTATTATCTGGAAAAGATAATTATCCTCATAAGGTATCTTAACTTTTCTTAATTTTTAGTTTATAGAGACAATTAAAGATAACTCCTTGCATATCATTTTTAACTGCTCTTTTTATGATTCATATAATTTCTAGTATTTTTATTCAAGCATGTATACTTATGATTTGTTATTTCAAACAGTTCTTGATAAGACCTATTTTCATTATGATTCAACTTGTGCCTATGGATTACTAGTTCATCCTGTACTTGCTATCAAAACTTGTCTCTCAAATATCTCTTTGTGATAACTCGAAAGTAGGTGGAATTTTTTTTACGTGTGGGACCATTAATTATTTCTTCTGAAAATGATGGATTCTAAGGTTAAAGAACATCTTTAATTTATTCTCTTTTGACATGATTTATGATTAAGGCCGGTATGGAAAGCTATTTGTAACCTTATTTCTGTAAAATTGAATTATGTGTTTTAGCAAGGATTAGAACGCTCTAGTACCAATCGGCTTCCATATATATAATATCATTATATACAAGGAAAACCCACCAGGGTACTAAATAGGCCTTTTGGCAGCGGGTCAATGCTAAGTTAAAATTTAAAAACAGGAAGCTCAATAAATGCAAGTATACCCATCGAGGTACTGAACAAGCTCACTGGCAGTAGGACTATACTTGCATGGTACCAAGATAAACCCACCGGGGTACTGAACATGCTTGCTGGTAGCAGGGCAATATCGAGTAAAGGGGTCTAGTTGATGCACTACTATGCACATGATTCATAGAATAATGATCATATACAGAAATTTTTTGAAAAATTATTATAATAAAATGTTAAGGCCCATTCTCTTTACTGTCACTTGAGAAACACTATAAGTTGGGCTTGGACCTGGCCATCTAATTCAATCCATACATAGGATGTTATTATCCTATAAATGGGACCCATAGTTACATCTCTCACACACTCCATGGTAAACTTACAATATTTGATGATGACAAGATGTCTTTACAATGAGGGATAGATGCATAGCTTTTCCTATGGCATTCTTTCGATTATATTATTATCTCTTTCTATGGTCTTTCCCTGCATTGCTATTTTTCATAAATATACATCTCTGAATCACTTTCCATTACTAGTTAATTTGTCTTTTCATTATAAAAATAATGACAGCATACTTGCACTTTTCTTTATCTAAAATAAACTATTATTCTCGTTTGCATGAGGACATTCCATATCCTTGGTTTGGGGGAGGATTAGGATTGGACTAATGATTTGGAACAAAAATATTTGTCTTCTTTTATATTTTTATGATGAAATTGCTTATCTCTGACAAATGTTGAAGTGTTTTCAGGTTATAACATGAAGCATTGTTTTACAGAAAAACATGAAGAAATTTGATGGAAGACTTTACAAAGGATCTGACTAATGATTTAGATAACGGTATAAATGTGATATTGTGGTATTATAGCATGGATGATTAAAATTTGTCAACCAAATTTCTATTTTTAAATATAGTTTTATTTCTGTATGGATGCTTTGATCTTAAAATTTATTTTTTTATCGTTTTACTATTAGCATCTTTTTATCTAAATACACATGAAAACTATTTTTCTTGAATGTTATTTATGCATTTTGCGATATATGTTCAAGCTGTCCAAAATTTTACTTTGAACATGGTTGAACTTGTTATAAATGTTATAAATTTATTCATCCAATGTATATTCTTGTTAAAAGATACATATCTTGAATTCTGCCATAATAGTATGGTTTCCTAAGAAATCTAAATCTTCTACTATCCCATCATCATTTTTCTCTATTTTGACATAAAATAAATATTCCTTTAATAAGATTAAAGTTTAAATTATTTCTTTCATTTGCCAAGTAGAAGGTAGTTACCAACGCAACTTTGCCTTCTTCCTTAATCATTTTTCTTTTTGCTCAGTGGGACCTGGCATTTCTTTGGTTTGGGGGAATGTTGAGCATCATTTTTTTTATCATTTTTCGTAATTAAATAACATATTTAAACACATATTTTATTACATTTAGGATGTTTTATGTCATACAGATCGTTATTTCGGCACAAGCTAAGAACAAATTTGATGTTATTATAGTTGTGGTTATTAATATCATTTTTATGATTTTATTAACTCAAAACTATGTTATTTAAAGATTTTTTAATGTATTATCTGATATGTATGTTTGTTTGTAGATTTTATAGTTCGTTTGGGGAAATTAACAATAAAATGTAGTTAGCCTTCCTTTCGCACCATACATTTAGCTCACGATCCAGCTTGGTGTTTAGCTCATCATCCAACTGTCACACGAGATTTGTTGATCATTTTCCATGTGTACCCTAGATTGACGCACTACACAACCAGCTCACAGTTCAGTGATTCGCTTAGCTCACCGATTAGCTTGCTTATCAGCCTGTGCGCTATCCATAGTTGGTTTTGAGCATTTAAACATGAAACAATTTGTAAATCTCCTTAGCTCGCCATCATGCCAACCATCTTTGTGCTAGATCGAGGCATTTAACTCATTCTTTGGAAGGATCGCCACCTAGCTACTCGTTATTGTGTGCATTTAAGGGATAGAACGACATTAGTTCCAGAATACCAACTGTGTCACCGCCCCTACTCTCCACAACACCACCAGTTTTCACACTTGCACTGATAAGGGACCTGTGTTCTAGATACTTGTTGTTGTGTACAAACCCACGCTCAACCCCAATCCATCCTCCACATGAAGGAAGAACATCATGCCATGATGTAGAATCCTGTCCACGCAAAAGAAGGAGTGGACTCCTCTTGTTATGCCATGATCATGTTGAATGAAGAGCCATACCATGAATTGGTTGCAAATCAATTATGTGCTTTAAATATTGCCTAAAATTAGAGAGAATTCAACCTTTAGGGTTGACTTGCTCATCTTTTATGTAAAACTATATATATCAGTCTCTAAATGAAGAGAAAGTTAGTTAGTCAAAGCCAGAGTTAGTCATAGTTTTTCAAGCACTGTAATTTTGTTTTTGAATCTGAATAAAGAGTTGTATGCATTTCTCTTGAAGATTGCATTTGAGTAGGAGTTAGCAGACTTCACCCATGATTGTTGGGAGGGCCCCTCATCAACCAAGGGTTCATTATCTTAGTTTCAATTCAGGTCTTTATTTTATGTTTTAGTTCATCTAGTTTAATTTCCAATTTGTTTTCATTAGGTGTTATTGTCTTTCCTGTATTACATTAACTTAGTTTTCTTTCAGTAGTTAAATAAATACTTTCTATCTTGTATTGCATTAGTTTAGTTTTATTTCAGTAATTAAATAAGTAGATGCACACATAGTTTTACTTTCAGCTACATACTTTCAGTCATTTGCTTTCAGTCTTTTGTTCTTAGTTAGTTGTTTCAAGTTAGTCATTTCAATCAAGTATTGCTTTCAGTTTTCAAGTAGAATAGTTTATTTCCATTTGAATTTAGTTATGGTTAATTATAAATTGGTTTAAGTAGAATAGTTTGTTTTCTTCTCAATGTAGTATTGTTTATTTATTTCATGTCATTAATTTATTTATATAGAATAGTTTGCTTTCATTTAAATCCAATTTCATTTATTTATTTTTCTGTAATGAATTTGTTTAAAGTAATTTCCAATTTGTTCAAGTTAAATTCCCATTTATTAATTAGTTTACAATGCAATGTTTTCTTATTGTTTAAGAATTAGTTTGAAGTTGATTTGTTGGCTCAATAGGTTTGTTTATTAATTCTATGCATTAGGTTTAGAACTGCATAGCTTCAGCTGAAGAATTAGTTCATTTAGGTTACTTTTTACCATTTTTAATGTATAGACCGCCATTCAAACTCTCTGTCCAGTATGCCATTCAGTCACCCTTTACAAACCTACTGTTCAATCTGTCATTTAACCCTTGGTTCTGTTTTTATTGTTTTTATGCATTTTTCAAATTGTTCCTAGTTTTGTTTTGTTAATATTTGGATTATATTTGTAGTTGGTATTTTTATTTAAGATTTTCATTGAAAGTATGGTTGTTTTAAGTTATTGATTAAAGTTTTATCATTTTTTTAAGTAGTTTTATTCTTTGAATATTAAATACTAATTTTGTTTTACTGTTGTTTTGTGTCATGGTAATCTTTGTTTTTATTAGAGTTTAGGGTTAGATGTACTATTTTTAAAAAGAAGTTAAGTTACTTGTAATCATAGGAATCATTCTTGTTTTTATGTGTGTATTGAAAAATAGAAATTTAAATATCTCTATTAAGTTTTCCAGTTGTTTCAGTTTATTATATTTATTAAGTTTTCTACTTGCTTTTTTAGTTTTCTTTTCTTTATAAGATAAGTTGTCTTCTTATGCTAGCCTTCTGCTTAAGGACTAGTTAGTTGGTTATTTGTCAATTCATTTGTTATAACTTATTTATGTATGAGTTAGTGTTTGAAGTTATAAGTATTATTGCTTATGTCTTTCTTTTTAGTAGCTGTTTAGAATTTGATATTCCAGTCCAATCCAATTACTTAGATAATTTTGGGAGTTTGACTCAGTTTTTTATCTTTCAATCTTTTGTTTATTAAAATATCTCCAAGACACCCTAGGATCCTTTTTACCTTTGCATATATTTTGTATCAACTCTAATCTTACCAACCCCGGTTGATAATTAAATATTAGGTGAATTAATCTATTCGATATAACACCCAACAGTACCATATATGTCCCACAATATTTTTGGATTTTGGCAATGCGTATGAGAAAAACCCATCTAAAGTAAAAATTTGAGCCTTTCACTACAAATATTAATTCCATACATGGAGCATTCACGCCAAGTGAGAGTAATCCCACAACAGGTATAATTTGTCCATTAAGTTTCAAGATGGAATGGAAATTCCAAAGCAACCAAGTGTCATACAATTATAAATGTTTTTGTAATAATTGGAAGAGATGCATGGAAGGAACACTGAATTGCACGTCATAAAAGAGCATTCGTTCTTAAAACAACATACAAAACTAATTGTTGGCACTAAAATTGGGGTAGTTTTACTTCTTTTGGTTAAGGTAGTTATTGGTTTCTACAAATAATTAAAACTACTGCAAAATATTCAATATCTTTCCCAACATTCAAAGATCATTTCCAGATTTTATAGCATGAAATTAACAATATAGACACTTGTTCGCTGGCTGAGAGGAGCTGATTTCATACACAGCAGAGATCCACTAAACCATGGACATTCAAATTAGCCTGGTATTGATGTAGGAAACCTCGGGCTTTATATTTTCCTAACTTTGCTAGAAAGGAGCAGTGTGAATTCATTATTGCACTTGTATCATTGCCTTTGTGAAAAGGAGAGACTGTAGAAATTCAAAGGGTATAAGAACAAGTTCAGGGACATTTTTCAATGTAAATAAAGATAAATCGGGTGCGTTGGTTTTTTATTGCAGAAAAGATTACAAAACCTACAATGATTCCAAGATCACGTGAATAGGAATTCAGTGTATTGCGATATGAAACTAGACAGAAGTATAATTGCCATTATAATGTTTTCAATCCAGAAGAATATGGTCCAGAAAAAATATCCAATTGGTTGCTTCGGTTTTTTTATATCTATCTAATTTGGATGAAACAGGGGAAATGATGTTTCCATTTGAGAATTCTCAGAATATTGGTACTGGTTATAATTACAAGAAGTGTGAAAGTGAAGCCGCAACAAGGATATTCTCTATTATTCTACTCAACAACACAATTCATATAACATCCTTTCATGCGAGTTGTCCTATTATTAGAAATGCATCACTTCTAAATGGATTAGAGATCAAGAATAAGTGGAATTAATCTTCTCCACTTAGCTAAGATATGGCACTGTTCACATTATGTGCATATTTTCCATTCCTATTACATTTAATTATTTATTTAACACTTAAACCTTGATAAAATTTGATCAAAGGCAAGCTAGTCAAGTCTCTACTACTTATCATAGTCCTTTGCATTAGATGGACTCACTATTTTGGCAGAAGCATCTCACCAAATCTAAGTTCAAGGATGACCATGCAGCTGTCAATCAAAGTATAATGACACATCTAGATGATAGATATGAAATTCGTAGATTATAGGAGTTAGTTTTTCTATATTTAGAAACTCCTTCTTTTTGTAGACTTATTGAACAAATTGAATCCTTAAAGAATGGATCTATTGAACCTATTTTGGGAACTTTTGTAATTATAAGAGGAAGAAGGGTAGTAGACAAGGGAGAGGGTTTTCCAGCCTAAGATGATGTGTGTCATTGCAAAGGGTGTAATTATCAATCTAAGTTTCTTTCAGCCTATTAGTATATTTTAGAAATGTATGAAGGATGAGAGATCCTTGATGAGCCATTTGATTTCGTTTCATACAAATGTTGTTTATTCCTATAATAAATATTATGATGGATAGTTTCATTTTCCTAGTTTCTTATTGTATATGTCAATGTTTTTAATTCTTTCTGCATAATGTCTTTCTCTCTAAATATTTTTTTATTGTTTATATGGTCAATTGTTTGTGATTACATAGCACATTATTCGTTGGTTCATACATTGCTACTGTTTGTAGACAAATGTTTTTATATCACTTTTGTATACCTTTTTTATTTCATATTCTTATAGGTCTATATTTTAGGATTTATGATTCATCCATCCTTTCATTTTCCTCTTCTGTTATTTCAAACCAAACCCACTGAGATTTTATCCAATCCTTTGAGAATTAAGATGTGTTAAGCTTGGATATCTTGTAGTTGAGAGTTGAATTTAGCACTAAAACCTTCTTTTCATATGACTTGGATCATATTACTTCTCTCGTGACAACTTCGTGACAAGAAAACCCAAATATGCCGAAAATACTACTTCACCCCCATAAACCAACTGAAATGGTGACATTCCAATTTCTCTTTTTGTGCTAATCCTATACGCCCACAAATCATACTTCAATTTTGTATGCCAATATCTTTTATTTTCTTCCAACAACTTCTTAGTTATCCTTACCAAGCTCTTGCTGTAAGATTATGCCAGTCGATTTCCATGTGGATAATAAGTAGTAGAATTATTCAAATTGATGTGGTATTTATGGAAAAAAATTACCATATTTTTTTATTTGAAGGTAGTTTCATTGTCTAACACAGTTCTCCTTAGACATCCAAACCTACATTAGATATTGTTCTCTAGAAATTCCATGATCACAAAATTTGTGGATATCCTTGTGGGTATAGCTTCAATCCATTTTTTAAAGTAATCTATTGTTGTCAAAATCCACCTATGTTTACCTAAAAAATTTGGGTTGATTTCCCCAATGAAATCCAACCCCCACTGCTAAAAGGGTGCCTCAACTGAGATTGGATTTAGAGGCAATGGAACCAGATTTCTCTTTCCATCAAAAATATGACACTGATGATATGTTGTAGCTTCTTTATAAATGTCAGAAAATAGAGAAGGACAATCAAAAAAATCTCTCATAATCTTATTAGTTTTTACCTTCCACGAGTGGTGTCCTCCACAATCTCCTTAATGAAATTCCTTGATTGTTTGTTGAGCTTCATTTTCCAATAGGAAATCCAACAACGCACCACTAGGATCCTTCTAGTAAAAATATTGATTCATAATGAAGAAATTTGTATCCTTCAATCTTATAGATTTGGCCCTTGTTTTACTCAACCCTGTTGGAGCCTGCAAATTTTGTAACACATATATGATATCACTATACAATGGAGAAAAGAATATTATGGAAATACCTGCAAACCTGCATCAAGCTGGCTTGAATGATTGAACAAGAAGTTGAGTTGTAGAGATTCATAATTAGAATCTGTCATTAATTTGGCAAGTCACGATCCCTTGATCAACTTTGTAGGATTGATTTCAAGATCACATTTAAACAACACAACAATCCACTTTTCTCTTTTACCTTCTGGATCTGGTTGAGTGAGGATTGTCTTTACCACATTACTTGGGACATATGCAACAATATGTGAATGGAAAATATACACTCTAAAATCCTTCAAGGATTTCACCAAAGTATAATTATTTTTTTCCATGATATCATACTTTATCTATCCATATCTCAACACCTTGTTGAACAAAGAAATGGGTTGCTCAACTTTTTGGTGATTCTTCTGCAATAGGAATCTACCTATAGTATGTTAAGATGCATAAGAGAACACTAGGAAATCATTAGTAAAATATTGACTCACTAAAACTAGGGATTTAGTGATGGACTTTTTAATATATTTAAAGGACTTCTTACTATCCAGTGTCCATTTTATCTCATTTTATTTTTTCAACATATTTATAATGTTTATGAGGATTTCAACAAAACTAGGAATGAATCTCCTCAGAAAATTTACCTAACCAATAAATGACTACACCTATTTCTTACTCCCGGGCTCTTCAACCTTCATAATTGCATTGACTTTTCTGGATCAATTTTGATTCCATATTTTGAAATAATGTGCCCTAGTAAATTCCCTTCTTTTAATGAAAAAATCGACTTCATGGGATTGAGTGAGATACCATACTTTCTACACTTCAAAAAAACTCCTCCAAATTCTTAAGATGGTCCCTATCATACTTGGAATAAACATTTATATCATCCACGTAAATAAAAACAAACTTATCTTTCTCCTCTGTAGAAGAAATATCCATATATCTCTAAAGCGTAGCCCCTACATTCATCAGGCCAAAAGGAATCTTGGAAAACATGAATGTACCCCATCGTGTAGTAAAATTAGTATTCTGTTGGTCCTCATGAAGCACATTGATTTGGTTATAACCTGAGAATTCATCCATGGTAGAAATCCTCTCATCTCGTACTACCTTTTTGAGAATGTGATCCATCTTTGGTAGAGGGTAGTTTTCTTTTAATGATACTTTGTTAATATTTCTAAAATCCATACAAAGTCTAATTTCACCGCTCTTATTTCTAATAGGTACTAAGTTAACTACCCACTTAGAAAATCTTAGAGTAGCAACAATTTTGGCATTGAACAATTTATTTATTTATTTTGCTATTACAGCAGGCAGCAACATGGGATTTATTCTTCTCATCTTTTGTCTGAACAACTTTTCTCTAGGTTTGGTTGGGATAGTATGTTGTATGATAGAGGTATCATACTCTTTGAGGTATTCATAACTCCAAGAGAATACATATGTGTATTTATTCATCAAATTTATGTTTTCAACTTTTTATTTTACAGGAATATTTTTGGACAACTTTATAATTGTGGGTGTTTCTTCAGTACCTATATTCTGATCTTCAACGCTATTTTCAGTAGGATGAACTTTGGGATCCTTTGCAACACCATTTTGGCCAAATAAAATTTCTATGGGAATCAAACCTCTTGGAATAAAATTACTCTTCAACCAAATTATGTCTTTTCCCCCTATCATATTTTTCAATTCTTTCTTTTCATGTTTTTCTTCTTCAGTCGTACAACATCTTGGAAGTTTTTTAAATTTTCATTCTATGTATCTACCTGATTATTTACAAACTCATCATACATCTTTGAAAATATTTTTATATGATATCATCATCAAAAAAAATCTATATGCATATCATCATAAAAAAACCAGCTAGTATTTGGAGTTACTAGGTATTGAAGGTCTATTTACAACTTAGAATTTATATTTATTTTGAGAATAAATGGTAATATTGAAATTACCAACAGTTGTATCCAAAGAATCATCCACTTGATTTTCATTTCTATGGATCAATCTAATTTTATGTTCTGTAAAATAATTTCCAAACATGTCATGGACTTCATTCTTGCCAGCCCTCATTCTGGGATGTTTCTTCTAGTAACTATCATTCACTTGGTTTATCACAAGTTTAGAATCCCCAAATACATCTATTCAATTTTTATCCCATATATTTCAAAGCATTTAAACCCAGTAGCAGAGCTTCATACTTTACCACATTATTAGTACACTCAAAGGTCAATTTATAAGATAAAGCTTTAAAATATCTGATTGGAGAAATGATTTCAACACTAGAACTAGCCCCATTATTACTTATGAACCCACCAAAATACATAGGCCATAATCCTTATTCATTATGTTTCTTTTCTAAAGATTCGTGTCTTTTTGCAAATTCCTTATCCTCTTTTAACTATATGTATACAGGAACTTTAGTATCATTGTGAGGGTCATCATTAAAAAATATAGAGGATCCTAAATGAGTATCAACAGCATGAAAAGGATGATTTTCAAGCTTATCTTCACTGCTGACCACATAAGCTAATACCATCTCTCTATATAATCTTATGTTTTCTCCAAATAAAGGAATGGTGGCATATGACATATCCATTTGTAAGGTTCCTTTCTACGTTGGTGCCCGAGATCTTGACAACAACATGCGAAACTTGGGAGGAATTTCATCTACTACAACATCCATAAAAATGATTTTGGCTGGAAGTTGTGCAAGGGTTACCAACATATCTTTATCAATCCCAGACATCTTACCTTTCTAGGATCAAAAGAATATAGGTCTTTGTAAGTCCTAGTAGTATACAATTGCAGACTTTCTACTACTACCCTTGGAATAATATTATGAGATGCACCAAAATCCAACATGGCATTGTGCAATATCATATCATGGACATTCAAACCAACATAAAAAGGAGGGACTTCCTCACCATCTGTTTCTTCAATTTTAGGCTTGAGGACAATAGTGGGAGCATCATCTGTGACTTCTAAAATATCTAGTTGATCATCACCCTGATTCTTGATCATTTTAGTGATTTTTCTCTATATTCATTGTTCCTCAAAAATTCATTAAGAGGGATAGAAATCTTAATCTTTGATAGATCTAATTGCAAACTGAAGGATGAAGTTTGTCTATCCACATCAACTAGCACTAGTTGTTTGTGTTCTTTTGACTTGCGTTATTTATTATCTAGATTATTTTGCACATTAGTATCTTTTTATTTTTCCTTTTCTCTTTCTAAATTTGTTTGACTATTAGAAGGAAGATTTGGATTAGGCCTTCCTTTATTTATTATTACATCACAACTTCTCAATTTCAAGTTTTTTTTTTTTTTTTTTTTTTTTTTTTTT
>LPNX010405035.1:1161310-1186388 GCA_001517045.1 Pseudotsuga menziesii
ACTCTGAATCTATCTCTGAAATATGAGTGTAATCTTCTTGAGAAAATAATTTATGCTCTTCTTCAGTAAGGTATATCTTGGAATCAATATCATCAAAGTGATGAATATGGTTTTCCATTGGATATTCTTCTCCCTCCTCATCAACATAATTTTTAGAAAATGGTGGTTTAATTTGTTGTTCTTCAAGGTTTCTTTGATTTATTTGAGGAAGAGGTCTTCTAAAAAATTTATTTCTTATTTTATTTTTTAGGTTCCTCTCTATTAGGAGGTATATTGTCTAGTTCAAACCTATCCATCAATCTATCCATGGTCTTCATCATCATTTCAAATTTAACATCACTTGCAGAGAAAGGGGCAGAGGTGGATGGTTGATTTTCCTGGCTTCTCCTATCTTCCTCCACTCTATTTTTTATTTTTCCTGAGGCCATCAAGTTTGCTACTACATCTAAATCATATTTAAACATAGCAGTAAAATTTTGTATATTTTCTTTCTCTTAATAACAAGGAAAAATCAGAATCAAAAGCATCTCCATAGTGAAGTTTAGAAGCACCTACCAAGGGTTTAATATCACCAGGAATGGAATTGTATACCTTCATGAATATACTAGAAAATTCATGTACAAACTCAAAGTTCTCATTTTCAAATTATTGTATTTGAGACAGTATTTATAAAGGTTTCTTCTTAGCCTCCCACCTATCCCAAAACAAGGTTTGAAAAGCTTCAAAAGTGCGAATGGAGCATCCTGGAAAGTATGTAAACCACCTTTTTTCCTCTCCAGGAAAACTCTGTGCAAACAACCTGATTTTTGCATCATCATGATCCACCTCCTTCAAGTCAATAAAATATTCAAACCTATCCATATGTTGTCTTGCAGTAAAATTTCCCTCCCCATCATATAAAGAAATTCTCTGTGAATAGTTCTCAAGGAGATCATGTAAGAGAACACGAAAATCCAAAGGTGAAAACCTAAATTCCATTGGTGTAGGATGTTTTTGACAGTGAGAGGGATTTGAGGAGGACTATCAATAGGGTTTGTAGGTTTTAATTGGAAAGTTTGAGGGGGAGAGTTATTTCCTTCTTATTTTACAATATTTTGCAAGTTATGCCATAATGAATCTAGCAAGTATGATTCAAATCTGTTGGGATTGATTTCTCTTTTTTATTAATACTGATTCTGAATTTGATCTTAATAAATAATTTCCAAACTTTATTCCCAAATCCAAATATTGAAAACTATAGAATTCTTCTTGAAACAAAGTTTTTTCAGTTTGAGTAGTACTAACTTTTTCTTTTCTACTTCTACGTCTAAACAGACTCACGGTTTTCCACACTTTGTAAAATTTGATAATTAGGATTAACTCGTGTGTGTTCCCTCTTAGTATCCAAGATGTATTCTAAAATATTATTTGAAAATAAACATGCAGTCACCAAGGAAAACACACAACCATCTTCTACTGCAAGAATTTATGTTTTCCCATAGAAATCGTATCTTTCTTGAAATATTTAAATTTGTGTCATTCCTCCCAAGGAATATTTGAATTTTCGTTCCCTAGAAATGATGCCAATATGTTAGCACTCAAAATATACCTTTGGTTGCAAAAAGGTAATCTCAAGGTAACCACAAAACTAAGATTTAGGAAAGAAAGTTGGCTTATTTCTCTCCAGAGAGGGATCTCTCAATAATTGTTTTAACAAGGCCATATATATGAACAAGAAATAAAATTATGATCGTTGTTATTGGTTTAAAAAAGGAAAGTGCACATTTGGGAAATGGAGTCAAAATAAATATATCAATCCCAGTGTTATTGCATGGAAATTTTTAACGAAGGAAAGGTAGCCATCTAGTCATAGTAAAAATTCTTTGGTCAGGTGAAATAGAAGAAATGAGGAACAATCCATTAACGTGGGAATTTAAAAAGGATGAATCCAGTGTTAAATTTACTGAAATAGGATTTTGTGCATATCTAAAATCAATTGATAGATCATTTGTGTATGAATTATGTACTACTAAAATCTTATCTGAGACATGGAAAGAAAACAATGTGGAAGTAAATAATAGGAAATGCATTCACATGAGAAAGGGACAAACAGATTGCAACATAAAAAACATGGGAATCTTTATAAAATTCTAGATTAATCATTGTGATTTTATTAAATATAGGTCTCAAAATACAATGCTCAATTCTCACGGGTTCCAACCCCTTTTTCGTTACAATAACTGGTTCTTATAAGAATTGCTCCATGACCTGAAATAACAAACTTCTAATAATAGGCATAACCACCCTTACATCTGCCAACTACATTTATTAACTACTAACTTCTTTTTGAAAATAAACTAAATCCCTAGCTAACTAATGTTAGAATAATCAACCCATAGTATTTACCCACTTAGACATTATTTCATTTGTTTTGTCTTATTTGCCTAGTCCATGAGTCCCACCATGTGCAAGTTGTCAATTGCCTATCCATAGAGGTCAAACTTGCCATTATTGACTCATGGAGCGCTTTGGAAAGTCCTGGGAATCAAATCTGCTTTATTCCTGGCCTCCTAGGCGCCCTTCTGCTTTTTCTGCTTTGTTGACTGCTTTTCCAGTTTTTAAAGCACATAAGGAAAGCTAGACTAGGTGAGGTGAACTTGTTTTATTCCCCTTTCATCCTCCACTCTTTCCTCCATGAAAAAGCATGTATGAGCTGCCATTTGACCACTCTTTAGCTTGCCCATGCGCCCTTGCTAATTCGTGGGGTCCTTGATAGATTTGGGATCAGCTTTTTACACCTATGGGGGATTTGCCTATTTTGGGTAAGCCTGCTTTATGCTAGATTTGGATGCTTCCTCATGCATTCGATTTGCTCATGTATTCTATATATTCAGCAGCCTATGTTATTACAGGGTTGGCTATTGTACACTCAGTTAATATAATTTTGTGTTACAGCTCCATATTCAGTCTCCATTGTTGATAATTTGCATGATCAATTGTTAATTGCTGTGAGTGAAATTAATCTACTGCAGGCCTGAATTTCTACAACTAATTCTTCAAAAATAATCCTTCAATGATCTTCATGCATCTTCAAGTATGTAATATATATTTGGATCTTCCATATTTCTCGACTGATTTACATTGATCCAAAGATAGTAAGTCCAAGGTGGAAATTTATTTTTCTAGGACATGCACTCCATGTGGTCCATGTACATGGTAAATGTACAAATGTGTACTTGAAGGAAAATATCATATCAAATTCATCTTCTAGCTTGTCCACAATTGTCTTCCTCGATAATGACTGTTGCATGTCTGTAAATTTAATGTGGTCTAACCTGCACTCAATTTAATAGATTTTAACATTAATCTAGCATAACATTAGGATCTTTAAACTAAGAGAACAACAAGCACAACAATCAAACACAAGAGAAAATGAACACAGTTTTTTTCCTCAGGGAAACCATAAGTGGAGAAAACCCCGCAACTTCATTAGAGATAGAATCAGCACCAAAGTGAAACCCAAAAATAGTAAGACAATCTCCCGACAACAGTAATCTCTTTCCTCTTGTCCCAATGTATTTCTCTTCCTCAGCTATGCACTACAAATCAGTGTGGATGAGATGTGTGATAAATGGAGAGGTCACCTCTCTATTTATACTAATTCCCGACATGAATAAAACCCTACTAGGGCCGACCTCACTAGGAGAGTCTAATAAACTTAGTGCCCTAGAACTGCAGGGACTTTAACCCTTAGACAATAGGAGGGTTACCCATAATGACTTGACATGACTCTTTTACATTATAGATCCTCCCAATAGGAACATCGGGGCATGACATGACACAAGTGAATCCTGGAATAAAGATCATGTTACAATAGATAAGAAATACAAGTGAATACATTCTAAAGTTACAATTACATCAACATTCTCTCTTAACTAGGAAGGTATTCTCTCGACACAATTTTCATCACTGGTATTCTTCTTTGGATCATCTCGTCATCTGTATCTTCAAGTCATATTCATCTTCAATTCATCTTCATATTTGAATCTGGATCATCACTGGATCTGGATCATCATCACTGGATCTGGATCATCACTTGATCTAGATCATCATCACTGGATCTGTATCATCACTCGATCTAGATCATCATCATTGGATCTAGATCATCACTCAATCTGGATCATCTCTAGAGCATCATCTCTGGATCTAGATCATCCCTCGATCTGGATCATCTCTGCTAGATCATCAATACTGAATCTTCACGGGTGATATCTCATGATTCTTCTCGTCACAGGAAGTTCTACAGAGCCAACCCTTTTTCATGCTGGATGTAGGCCTAGCCACCATGTAGGTCTTCTTCAGCGCTTATATCTAACAATTAAGTCAGAATGGACTTCCTAGCACTTACATCTGACCTACTCATCAGAAAGGCATGCCCATAACTCACATCCGATCATATAGGAACCAATCCTATAATCACCTCAGAAAGGCCCAGCACTCACATTCGTTCAACCAATGATCGAAATGGCATAGCACTTACACCTGGACATGTGAGGAACCAATACTCCATGCCAAAAGGTTCTGCACTTACATCTGATCAACCAATGATCAAAGAAATGCAATTTCACTTACATCTAATCAACCAATGATCGAAGAAAGGCACAACACTTATCTCTAATCAACCAATGATCAAAGAAAGGCTCAGCACTTATATCTGATCAACCAATGATCAAAGAAAGGATCTGCACTTACATCTAACACATGTGAGGAACCAATCCAACATGCATGTTTGAAAAGGTGTGCACTCACATCTGATCCTACAGGAACTAATCCTATAGTCATATCAGAATGGCCCCCAATCCGAGACTGAGCTACCTGGTAACTGACCAGGTGCCTCCATTCTCCAGGAGAATGGCAGTTGTCCTTAGATATGTCCTACTTGAAAAAATAGCTAACACTCACATCTGACATGGAAGGAACCAATCCTCTCACCATGATAGAATGGCTCAGCCCTTACATCTGACCATGGAAGGAACCAATCCTCTCACCATCTCAGAATGGCTATGGGTCTCATCACTTTCCCTTAGAGGAAACCTCGATCTAGAGAACACCAATATTCTCCCTGAAGTACTCAAACTTCACCCTAGCCAACGACTTTGTCAACACATTAGCTATATGTTCCTCCATCGCAACATATTGGAGCTTCACTGCTCCCTTATGCACCATATCCCTGATATAGTGATACTTGATCTCTATATGCTTCAATTTGTCATGAAACACTGGATTCTATGACAAATTTATGCAACTCTGGTTGTCCCAATGTATACAAGTAGCATCCATCTAGAGATAAAATAAATCAAACAATAGTTTCCACAGCCATACTGCCTTACAACTAACTGAACAAGCTGCGACATACTCTACTTCAGCTGTACTCAGTACCACATAGGATTGTTTCCTACTAAACCAAGAGATCACACTTGATCCCATACTAAAGCAACAACCTGAAGTGCTTTTCCTATCGATGGCACTGCCTGCCCAGTCTGAATCAACATAACCCTCCAGGTTGATCTTCTGATTCTCCTCGTACTTGAGCCCATAATCAATTGTACCTCTCAAGTACCTTAGAATGTGCTTTTCAACAATCAAGTGAACATGTCTCGTATTTGTCAAGAACTGGCTCAAGGTGTTCACAACAAAGCAAATGTCTGGTCTCATGTTCATCAGGTACATCAAGGACCCAATCATATGACGATACATCGTGGCATCAACCATCTCTGATGAAGTATAACTCAAAATATTTAGGTTCAATACCATAGGTGTGGTCATAGTCTTCCAGTCCATCATCCCAAACCTCTTCAGGATCTCTACTACATACTTCCCTTGTCCAAGGGATATTCCATCCACATTATGCCATACCTCCATACTTAGAAAATAATGAATCATACCCAAGTCCTTCATTTCAAACTCGACAACAAGCTTTCTCTTCGTATCAACAATAAACCCATCCATACCTGTTACAAACAGATCATCTACATATAGTAGAAGCATCACAGGGTTTCCATCTTAAACCTTGTAGTAAAGGTTGTAATCTGCTTTACTCTTGGTAAAGCCCAAACTGGATAGAAAGCTGTCAATTCTGTCATACCATGTCCTGGTGCCTATTTCAAACCATACATGGCTTTCTTCAATCTGCACACATGAGACTCCCTGTCAAGTGTCTCAAAACTGAGTGGATGTTCTACATACACTTCCTCTTCCACTACACCATTCAAGCAAGCAGTCTTGACATCCATTTGGTGTATCTCCTATTTCATTACTACATCCAAAGCAAGTACTATTTTGATGGAACTGTATATGGCCACGGGAGCAAAGGTTTCTTCATAATCTATTCCTTCCTTCTGTGACAAGCCACGAGCCACAAATCTTGCCTTATATTTTTCAATGCTACCATCTGCAGCATTCTTGATCTTGTAGATCCATTTGGAAGTTACAACTGACTTCCCTTCTGGTCTCGGAACAACATCCCAAACATAATTCTTCATGATCGATTGGTACTCTTCGATCATAGCATCCTTCCATTATTTTTGTTCTGCCGCTTCTTCATAACTAGAAGGTTCTTTATCAATGAAATCACATAGTAAAGGTACATACCCAAAGCAAGATCTGGTCCTTTTTCTTTCTCTGTGATTCTCTTTTGGAGCCCCATATGTTTCCGCACCTTGGATAATTTCTTGTACCCAAGTAGGTTTCCTCTTGTGAGGATTCTTCTCCTGGGGTGGATCTATAGATCTTTGTGGTTCTTCAAATTCTCGATATTCTTCTTGAATTTCTTCATTCATGGTTGTATCATGAATTCTGGGTGCTTCTGCTTCTTCAGTATCTTCAGTAGGTCTCTTTCTAGATTTGGTGTAAGTTGTGTCCTCATCAAATGTTACATCCCTGCTGATGTCAATCTTCTTGAATCTTGGGAAGTATATTATGTAAGCCTTTAAGCTTTTAGAGTATCCCACAAATATACCCTTCTTTCCTAAAGGATCTAGTTTTGTTCTCTTTTCTTTTGGTATGTGTATGTACATTGAACAGCTGAATATTCTAAGATGGCTAACTTCCGGTTTCTTGCTAGAGAAGACTTCTTCAGGAGTCTTGTTCTCAAGTACTCTGTGTGGAGTATAGTTCTGTACATACACTGTTGTTCTGGCTGCTTCTTTCCATAGATGCATCGGAAGATCTTGATCATGAAGCATTTCTCTTGCAGCTTCCATGATGGTTCTATTCTTCCTTTCTGCAACCCCATTCTGTTGTGGATTGTAAGGAGTGTACAACTCCCTCTTAATCCCTGATTCTTTACATAAGTCTTTGAATTCATTTGATGTGAATTCTCCACCATTATCTGCTCGAAAGGTCTTGATCTTCTTTTTTGTGTGGTTCTCAATCAAGGCTTTGAATTCCTTGAACTTGCTGAAAACTTCATCTTTGTTCTTCATGAAGTAAATCCATGTCTTCCTAGAAAATTCATCAATGAAAGAAACATAGTATACATACCCACTTAGTGAACTTGATGACATTGGTCCACATACATCGGAGTGGATGATTTCCAAGATTCCTTTTGCATTGCTATCGCTACTTGGAAATGTCTTCTTTGTGTTATTTCCTTTTTCACATCCTTTGCAGACCCCTTCATGTTTTTCTTGAATTTCTAGAAGACCTTCAACAAATTTTCTTGCTAGTGGTAGTGCTCTGTAATGCACATGTGCAATCCTTCTGTGCCAAAGTTCATTTGGATCTATTGTGTCATGGACCATAGCTTGTTCTAGATGGCCCTTTAGCTTGTATAAGCCTCGTTTTTGTTCTCCAATCACTATTGCATCATCAATATACTTTCCTCTTGGCCACATGATGACTTGGCCATCTACAAATGCAACCCTCATACCTTTTGCATCCAATGCTGATATGGATAGAAGATTCTTCTTCAATACTGGTACAAACAAGACATCTTTCATTTTTATAGATTTTCCAGAGTCTAGCTTGTAGGAGGATTCACCACTACCTTTTATGGGATATTGGTAGTCATCCCCAAGCTTCAATTTATGGGGTGAATTGTGTTTGGATAGTTTCTCAAAGGATTCCTTAAAACCTGTCATGTGCTTGGAAGCCCCGCTGTCAAGAAGCCAATATTTTCTTCCATGAGTGACGGTTCCCGTGAGAGTGGAGATTGAAACATATTCATCTTCATTTAAAGAGTCTTCACTTTCTTGTTTTACTCTCTTCCTAGGAGGATCATCATCCTCAGCAATGTGAGCATGATGTATTCTTTTGGAGTTCCTCTTCTTCTTGGATCCATTCTTATTCTTGGGACAGTTTCTAGCAAAGTGTCCTATTTCATCACATGTATAACATCTGAGTCTGGATCGATCCCTTCTTAAAAAGTTATTTTTCTGATGAGAATGCTTACCTTGGTGATGATGATTTTTCCTTCTTCCTTTCTTGGAGTGTACTGTGAGAGCTTGATCTTCACTTCCCATATTTTCTTCTTGAGCAGCTATCTGAGCTTCTTTTTGAGAACATTCTTCCCACAGACTACTAAAATTGACCAAATTCTTTCTAGCACAGATTCCTTGGATGAAAGAATCTGATGACCTGGAGAGGCCATTCA
Organism: Pseudotsuga menziesii; assembly: GCA_001517045.1. NCBI lineage: Eukaryota > Viridiplantae > Streptophyta > Pinopsida > Pinales > Pinaceae > Pseudotsuga > Pseudotsuga menziesii. Next base: position 1,169,943 of record LPNX010405035.1, read on the forward strand.
ATGTTGTCATCATAATTTCTGCATTCTCCACTTCTTCATCTACAGCTTCTAGTTGTTCTTTGATATGGGAGAAACTTGTGAAGTATGAATGGATGGTCTCCTCATTCTGGATCTTGACATTCTTCAACTGGTTCCTTAGAGTCATCTTCCGATTGATGTTCTTCCCTTCAAACAATTTGGTTAGGGCATCAAACATGGATTTAGGTGTCTTGAGTGAGGACACCTGTGGAATGAGGTGATCCTTGATAAAATCTGCAATGACCCTCTTTTCCATAACCAACTTCTTCTTATGTAAGGCCTTGGCCTCATCTCCCTTTGGTACTGAAACCTCCTCATGGATATAGGAGTCGAACTCATTTTCTTCCAGGACCAGGGAGATCCTATGCTTCCAAGCTCAGAATTTATCAACTACCTCAATATTTTCATCAAGCTTGGTATGATGATACATCTTAACTGAGAACCTAAAATGGAAATACAAAATATTTAGATCTTACCAGGTCAAGATGTTGGATCTGAATTTGAAGCTGAAATCCTACAGTGCTGGTTCAGAAGCAGATTAGGGTTTTGCTTTTCGAAAGTTCTGTCCAACCAAATTCTTTGAATTTGATCCCTAACCTTGATTTTGGGGAGGATATCAATATAGGATTGGGCTCACTGAAAAATTCCTCTTCTTTTAAAAGCCCTAATTTCCAGCAGCAGTGTCGGGTCCAAAATTAAAAATCCTTAGAATTGAATTCTGCTTCGATAGAAAGATGCGCCCTTGGGAGGAGAGTTATTCCACCTTACTTTTCCTGAAAATATACGGAGAGAGATCAAAAAAATAAGAATCCCTAGTTCCCATAGTTGTATAGTGTCTTCTTCTTAGGTTAGCTCTGATACAATGTTAGATTTTAACATTAAGCTAGCATAACATTATGATCTTTAAACTGAGAGAATAATAAGCACAATAATCAAACACAAGAGACAATGAACATAGTGTTTTTCCTTGGGGAAACCATAAGTGGAGAAAACCCCACAACTTCCTCAAAGATATAATTAGCACCAAAGTGAAACCCAAAAATAGTATGACAATCTCTCGACAGCAGTAAGCTCTTTCCTCTTGCCCCAGTGTCTTTCTATTCCTCAGCTATGCTCTACAACTGAGTGTGGATGATATGTGTGATAAATAGAGAGGTCACCTCTCTATTTATACTAATTCTTGACATGACTAAAACCCTACTAGCGCCAACCTCACTAGGAGAGTCTAATAATCCTAGTGCCCTAGAACTGCGGGGACTTTCACTGCAGGGACTTTAACCCTTAGACAATAGGAGGGTTACCCATAATGACTTGACATGAATTTTTTACATTATAGATCCTCCCGATAGGAAAATCAAGGCATGAAATGACACAAGTACATCCTGAAATAAACATCGGGTTATAATAGATAATAAATACAAGTGAATACATTCTGAAGTTAAAATTACATCAACACAATTAAATGGTCTTGATATTCTTTCTGTGACAACATACTACCTTTCTCTTCCCAAAATAAAGATATTCCCTTTTTAAATAAGGGATCAAACATCTTCACCAAGTGTGCCATGATCCCAATCCTTGCCTCAAAAGTGTCTAAGTGATGGTTTTTATTAACAACCTTTTTTTCCCAAGTTATAATGGATATTCTATATTTAATATTAGTTGTCTTCAATACCTCCTATGTCAACCGATTTAGTAAAGTGGCTGAGTTGAGTAGATGGAATATTGAACTTATTTTAAATAACTAAATAATATTTTCCTTTTCATTCAACAAAGTTTTTGTTGCAACACCTTTTTCTGCTTGATTTTCCATAGGCAACAAGTGTGTTTGAAACTTTTTATTTTGTGATTGGTGAGCCTTGTTTTCTACTTTTTCCTGCCTAAGTTGATTTTCATTTTTTCCTTTTGTTGGACTGCAGCCTATATAGCTTCAATGTTTATTTCAGTAGATCAGTATATATAATATACCCACTCTGTTTGTGTAAGTGGATCATGTCAGGAATAGGAATATTCTTCAAACACATCTTCATTTTAGAAACCTTATTCTTAGTTGTTACTACTAGGTTTAGTGTATTTTGGGTATTATCCCTGACAGTCACGATGGATAGATACTTACTAGATATATTCCATACATATACATATAACTTCAAAGATTTATATGACGACAACTCCTTATCATCCCTCTATTGATCAAATAGTTCATCTCTACTCTTGAATTCGGAAGTGGATTCTATAGGTGTATCAGAAAAAGCATATTCCTTAACCTCAAATGCAGGTCTTGTAACCTTCATTTGCTTCTTCTTTTGAACTTTTCCATTTGTTACTTGAACTAGATGCCCTGTTTCTTCAACTTTCTTATTTTTTGGTGTATTTGATGTATCTTATTCCTTTGTTTACATGGTATTAGAGAAGTATATTTTGTTTGTTCCTTCAGAGAAACGGCATATTGGTGGGACTTTTTCAGCTCTTAGAACTATGCTTGAAGGGTCAAGTTGTGTGGACCTAAATTCCTTCACTGATGAAGTAGAATCTGCTTGCATATCTACATATGTTTGGGTCTCATGAGGGTATTTTAACCAGTTTGCAGTCTCAAACAGAATTGCATCCTAAAAATGATAAAAAGGTTTGTTCTTGTTCACTTGTCTCCTCATAGATATAATGTGATTGGGATCATAGTTAATGGCAACCTCTGTATGAAACTACATTTCTCCCAATAAAATTTCTATCATTGTAAAATCGAATATTTTCTTTATAATGAATGGGCCTACAACCCATCGGAATTTGATTTCCAAAGACTTCTTGAAGTTATGAAAAATGTTCATTTTCCACTATCAACTTCTTTCTAGTTAAGTCCAAGGAAAATACTCTAATAGATAGTAATGTAGGTAAAATATAGGGTTGATTAACAAATCCATACAATATGATGATTGTGCCGTACTCAAATTGAAACCAATCTCCTATTCTCTTTTGAGGAGAGAACGGAAACATTTATTTCATACATCTCAAGACCCTAGGAAATTTCTTCTGAAAAAATTGCATTATAGACTTCAGACATGAGAAAATTCATCAATCTGTTATAATCTTTGCTCATATCATCTAGAATTACCATCTCAAGAAGTTGTAAGTATTCCTTGTTAAAAGAATAGAACAAAGTTGAGTAGATATGACTGGAACCTAAAACATGTAATTTTGTGGAATTCAACTAGCTGAGAATGAATATTTTTAGCTAGAGACTCATCATATTTAAGGGAGCTTTATTGGACTAACTAACTCGACTTTGTTTACTCATTCTGACCAGTGCTAATGGTAAACAACATACTCATTAAAGGCTCTGTGACATACTTATCAGTATCTAACCCTAAAAATTGACTTATAAGGGTTATAGCACATTGGGATTATTCATTTAATAGCGTGGAATAAATAGGAAAATGATGGTTTTGCAATAGGATATCAGGATTTAAATAGGTCGTGAAGAAAACCTATTTTTGTTCAATGGTGGATTCTCTGAAATACTGGATTATGCTTTATTCATTAAACTCTTTGGAAATTTGGGTAAACTCAACAGGAACAAAGAAAGTGTTTCTTATAACAAGTGGGATAATTAGACACTGGATATTAGACTTGGTTGCATCCATAATTACCCTCTCAAAAGAGGATTAATTATAAGTGCACTAGTCAACAAAATCAAGAAAATTTAGGTTTTGCTCGTCATCGAAATAAAGGAAATAAGACTTAAAAAATACCATAAACCTTTATCCCTTAGTACTTGAGGAGATTTAATTTTGTTTTAACAGAGTCTATTGGACCATTCAACAATATAGTGTCAAAAATATCTAAGTATTTATCCTCAAAAGCCTCCTCAATCCTCTGATATTCTATATTATGGGAATCTACTTCTTATACCTCATTCCTTTTAAATAATTTTGTTAGAATATAATCTGTCAGGATTATATATTGTAAATAAATAAATAAATCTGAATAGTAGGAAGCCGAAAAGGCTGGGCAGAAGGTGAAACACAACCGTCATATGATTTGTATAAGTATATGCATTAGCAAAGGAATAAATTGAATTGGGAGTTATTACCTATAAGTGGTATCAGAGCTTGCCTATTAGCCATAACTCCTGCCTGCTACATTTCAGTCCTGGCATTCTACTTGCCAGTCCATTGCTATACTACCTACTCCGCCAGTCTGCCATTTTCATGCGTTTCTCCTCTCCCAGCCTGCGCGCATTCATGTGTGCGTTATTCTCCTTCAAACGTTCATTTGAGGTTACCTTGTTGCGAGTTCTTTGAAGACTGTCTACAAAATTTCTCATACTCCGTGAAGACTGGTGTGTTTGAAATTTTCTATGCTGCGTGAGACTTCTCTTCTCCGTTGTCGTGCTATGTGCATTACAATTCCATAGCTGCTGAGTTTATTCCTCTACACTTTCAAGCTTTTGACCCTTCCTGCGGCCTCTCATAGCCCCCACGTGAAACCCTAATTCTGCATTGAAGCATCTATTGGTTCTCCTCACCAAGAATCGATATAGCTTCACGAGAAGATTAAGATGTCGAACCCTCCACCCACTTGATCCACGTGAGGCATCACTGCTTCTTCTTTTTTGTTGTTTATAATGCTCTCATTCTGTCGATGGGTATAGTGCGCTCTCATTTCACTGAGAATTGGATGCTGCAAACCCTAAGATAATATGTTCCCTATATGTTTTGTGAGTGAGACTGTCGTGATGCTGCGTGGAGAAGAGACCATCCTGCGTAGAGAAGAGATCATCATGGTTGAATGATATTGTGGTTGAAGACCTATCAGTGGTATTGTGACTGATATATGCTGATGGTATTGCTGACTGATATATAATGCTTTCTACGTTGAAGACCTATCAGTGGTATTGTGACTGATGTATGCTGATGGTATTGCTAACTGATATATAATGCTTGCTACATTGAACACCTATCAGTGGTATTGTGACTGATATATGCTGATGGTATTGTTGACTGATATATAATGCTTGCTACATTGAATACATATATCAATGACTGTAGTGTGACTGATATATGTGTTGAAGATTGATATATGTTGAAGAATGATCATATATATTGCGTGGAGAAGGCTGTAAGAAATATTTTAAATATTGCTTCTGTATGAGCCTGAGATTGTAGAGTATGAGTTATGATCAGTGTGGAGAAATAAATATATGTTGCGACCTGTGGTTGTGGTATATATGCGTTGAGTATATATACTACGTGGAGTCTAGAATTTTTTTTATGTTGCTGGTGTATACATGCTGATGTCTACTTCCTGAAACGCTGTAAGGTGCATTTTTGATATATGAGACTGAACCTGTGGAGCTGCCTACGTATTGAAAAATCAAGCGAGCCTATGATACTGATACTGAATACTGAGACTGATATATTGTGTTGTGACTAATATATCATATATTGCTAGTGACTGATATATTTTGTATTGAAGAATCCTGTGTATGCTATAAACTTGCATTGTATTCACCTTGGCAGAGACTGTAGACCTGCAAGGTTATTGTTTTTCTATTTCTCTTTGTAAATTACACTAACAGTTGTAAAAATGCAATCTATAGCATCTATAGTTGGTGCCACCCTCACTTACAAAGACACTTATCCAGAATGGTGGAGGAAGATCAAATCTGCCTTCATCTACAACGACCTTTGGGACGGCATTTGCAAAGGCAGTACAATAGAGATAGAAGCTAGAAAGTCCATAACCATAGACCCAAGACCTCCAGAATCTAAGAAAGAGAAGGCCATTTGGAGAACAAAAGACAAGAAATATTTAGCAGTAATCACTACCACAGTCAATGAAGAGGTGAGCCAACACATATTGCCTGCAAAATCATGTTTTGAAGCTCTAAAAACATTAAAATATCTATATGATTCACACTCTGAAATGGAATTTAATCAACTAATGTTAAAACTATTCAGCTTAGAAGTAAAATACAATGACCCCATGTTAGTTGCCTCTGAAATCAAAGCCATCATGCACAAGATTCAAGCCTTTGGTATGAAACCATACCTTCCTCTTGCAGCATTTGTAAAGTATTTGTATCCTTCTCACTCCAACTATCTTGAGTCATTGAAAGCTAGTGACAAGTTCAAATCACTGACATTTGACACCCTGGTAGAGAAGATGGCTGACAGAGAGAAATCCTTTGGTAAGAATAAAACCGATCATTCGGGAGAATCACTTTGCTTTGCTCAAAAAGAAAAGAACCACACCAAATACTAATCCAAATATCATCCCAAAGGAGAGCGCAACAAGAGAGGTAGAGGGGGTAGAAACAACTTCAGCAAAAGATCAGATTTGCAGTGCAAGCATTGTGGAAAGATTGGGCACACATCAGATCAGTGTTGGGCTTCATGGGACTCCATCAAAGACAAGCATAACCAGAAGAAAGATGATAATAAAAATCAAGATGCTAGTAAATCTTTTGATTCTACTCATTGTTTTGTTGCACATTCTAATCTTGGAATTAATGAAATGACTTCACTTTCATCTTACAAAGATTGTTGGCTGCTTCATGCTGGTGCAACATAACACATGACATTTAGAAAAGACTGTTTTGAAGAACTTAACGAAACAATAGATGGCATAGTTTACTTTGCAGATAAGTCAAGTATTAAACCAAAGGGAATGGGAACCATTCGACTGAAGATGCCTGGATTCCCTGATTTCTTGTTGAAGAATGTTCTTTATCTTCCATAGTTGCAGAGAAGCCTGTTGTCCTTAGTGGAGATTCAACAGTGAGGCCATTCCATCCACATGTTTGATGGAATCGTAGAAATAAGAAAGTCCTATGACAACCAAGTCATCATGACTGGATACGAATATGGGAAGCTGCTGAAGCTAAAGGGTTCAGCTGCAAGAGTTCAGAACTATGCCTACCTCTCTCAGCATGGAGAAGGTAATTTGTCATCTAGTTCATTGTGGCATGCAATATTTGGTCATCTAAATTATAACAGTCTTCATTTGTTGAGAAAGAATGGTGTATTTGGTTTGCCCACCATTCCCAAAGAGAAGAATAAATGTGATGCATGTATATTAGGGAAACATAGTAAGCTACCATTCCATGAATCTAATTTCAGAGCAAGTAGGAAATTAGAATTAGTGCATTCTGATTTATGTGGCCCAAGGCCAACTCCTTCTACAAATGGGAATAATTATTTTATGACATTTGTTGATGACTACTCAAGAATGTGCTGTATTTACTGTTTAAAGACAAAATCAGAAGCATTTCAAACATTCAAAGACTTTCATGCATTGATAGAAAAACAAGCACAATAAAAAATTGGTACACTTCGTACTGATAATGGGAAAGAATACACTTCAAATGCTTTTGAAGATTATCTTCGCCAACATGGAATTGCACATCAGACTACAGTTCCCTACAATCCTCAACAAAACGGTGTAGCAGAAAGAATGAATAGAACCATAATGAATATGGTTCACTCAATGATGTTTTTCAAAAATGTAAAACTAATGTTTTGGGGTGATGTAGTAAAATGTGCAGCCTATTTGGGAAACATAAGTCCCTCAAATGCTCTTGATAACAAGAATCCACATGAAATGTGGTTTGGCCATCTCCCTTCAGTCAAGCATCTCAGAGTTTTTGGTTCCACCTGTTATGCCTTGATTCCAAAGGAGCAAAGAAACAAGCTTGGTGCTCATAGCAGAAAATGCATTTTCCTGGGGTACGAAGAATACTCCAAGGCATACCGTCTATATGATGAGGTAAACAAGAAGTTTGTTATTTCTAGAGATGTCATTTTTCTTGAAACTAATAAAAATGACCAGTCGATTGAGAGACAGCTTGATCATTTGGAAAAATATCCTCATCCAAAGACATATTCTGAAAATGAATATGAAGTTCCAAACCTTGAAGGGGTGATTCCTATTTTGGATCAACCTTTGGAATTTCCATATGAAGCACCAAATCCCCCGCATGAAGAAGTTCCTGCTACTTCACCTGATCAAGAGATTCAACTAGATGATGTGATTGAGAGAATTGAAAGACTCTCAATCAACGATGAAGCACCACCAGCTGATCAACCAGGACCATCACGGAATATTCCTAAATGGGCCACAAAGATAGTTGAAAGTGTCGATCTGGATGAAGTTGGAAAGACGGGAATGAGAAGTTTGAAAAGACATGGAGGAGAAGCAGATAATTCAGGTGATGACATGGATGTATCATTTGATTGTGAATTTAATTTATCTGCTAACTTTGAACCAACATCCTTTGAAGAAGCTTCTACTCGAGTTGAGTGGAAAGAAGCTATGCAGAATGAGTATGATGCACTCATGAAGAATGGAACTTGGAAGCTGGTTGACCCTCCAGTTGGAACCAAACCAATTGGCTGCAAGTGGGTGTACAAGAACAAATACAGATCAGATGGCTCACTTGACAAGCACAACGCGAGGCTTGTAGCAAAAGACTATGCACAGAAAGAAGGAATTGACTATGAAGAAACATTTTCTCCTAAAGCAAAATGGGCTACCATCCGAACCTTACTCTCTTTAGCTACTCAGAAAGGGTGGAAAGTTCATCAAATGGATGTGAAGACTGATTTCTTGAATGGAGACTTGAAAGAGAATGTCTTCATGTCTAAGCCAGAAGGATTTGTTGTGAAAGGAAAAGAACAAAAGGTATGCAATCTTGTCAAATCCTTGTATGGCCTAAAACAAGTGCCTCGCGCATGGTATGAAAAGTTAACCGAGCATCTTTTGAAGTTAAATTTTGAACATTTTGATTGATGATGCAACACTGTTTATAAAGAAAGTTGGAATATCTGTTGTGTATCTTGTGGTGTACGTAGATTATCTTTTCATGACAGGGAACAATGAGAGCTATATAGCATCCATAAAGAAATATTTGAAAAAGATCTTTGAAATGACAGATATGGGACATCTCCACTATTACTGAGGAATTGAAGTCACTCAACATCCTAAGTACATATTCCTATCTCAGAAAAAATATATTGGAGAACTACTAAACAAATTTTGCATGACAGAATGCAACCCTATATCTACTCCAATGGAACAGAAAATGAAGCTCACATCAAGTGAAGGAAAAGAATTTGAAGATGCGACCAAGTATCGACAACTTGTAGGAAGTCTTATCTACCTTACAACAACTACACCAAATATTTCTTATGTTGTTGGCATACTTTCAAGGTTCATGCATAAACCTTGTGAAGGACACTGGTCAGCTGTAAAAAGAGTTCTAAGATACTTGAAGGGGACTCAAGACATTGGACTCAAGTACTCTAAAGTGGATGACTTCAAACTTATTGGGTACTCAGACTCAGATTTTGATGGCGATAAGGAGACAGGAGTATCAACTTCTGGATACACTATGAGTCTTGGATCAACAGTTGTCTCATGGAGATCACACAAACAATCAGTTTCGATAGATTCAACAACAGAAGTAGAATACATTGCTGCAGCTGAAGCAACGAAAGAAATATAATGGCTCAGGAAGATACTTGAAGATTTTCAAGAAAAACAAGAGAACTCCACTCCATTATTGATCGACAATACTTCTGCAATCAAGGTGGCTAAGAATCCTAGATTCCATGATCGAACCAAACACATCAACACAAAGTATCATTTGATTCGACATCATGTAGAGGCCAAGACAGGCCATGTTTGACATTGTTCCACAAATGATCAAATTGCAGACATCTTCACCAAAGCGCTTGGACGAGAAAAGTTTGAAAGATTCAGAAACATGCTCGGACTTAGGAACACCCCTTCAGATTAAGAGGGGGATTGTTAGAATATAATCTGTCGGGATTATATATTGTAAATAAATAAATAAATCTGAATAGTAGGAAGCCAAAAAGGCTGGGAGAAAGGTGAAACAAAACCGTCATATGATTTGTATAAGTATATGCATTAGCAAAGGAATAAATTGAATCAGGAGTTATTACCTATCAACTTTATTAGTGAGGATAAATTTTGTACCTATTATCCGTGACAAGTGATCCAAATATTGATATGAGATGGTTGTTTGCACATAGTCCTGGACTTTCACTTTCCAATGAACAAACATAAAATAACCCGAATCCACGTGCTTTCATTTTTTATATTATTTTTTCTTTTCTATCAACCATGCATCTCTCTTAGCAGAAACATTTCTCATCCATCCATCTTACCCCTTTCATCCTAATTCATTGGCCCTTTTTCTTATTTAAACCATTATCCTTACTCTCTGTTATGATTCAATCCCTATTGTTCTTGTAACTTCCAGTTGCAGATTAAATTCTTACCCGAAATCTATCCTCTGACTTATCATCATCGTTGATCATTTTCACCATTTTTACTTACCTCTTTAACCTTTCCTCCCATAATTAGTCTCTTAAGAAGTATACATTTTCATCTTGTGGAGAGACTATCTATAATAGCTCTGAATCCATATTGATCTTAGCCATTCATTTCTGATTTAGTTTATCCAATTCCGTTAATATGCCTTCATTTTCTATCTTGCATGTTCAATCAGTGGAACTGATTCTAGCCGTAGATCTATTCCTTCATCATATTTGTGCCCTTTATTGCATATTCCTTTTAACTCATTTTAGAACATGACCAATTTGTTTTCTTTCATTTCCCTTCCATCAGCAGAAAAAATATCAGCCCTTGATCTTATTTCCTCCTTTATATGTACCATTGAAAGGCGTGGTCCCTACAACATTCTACTTAGTCTCAATGGAATCAATATGGACCATTGATATAAATCAAGATTTTATATGGGACATCGAGACATGAGACCTCCACCTAATTATGTTGATTTGCAGCTTGACTTACCCCATGCTTATTCACACAGCAGAATCCATTTGAACCGTATATCTAAAACACCTTCGAATCTCCACATCTAAAAGTGATGGATGTACCAAACTCCGCAAATCTTCAAACTTTATTTGTCCGTGCATGTTCTTATAGTTGAATCCATATCCACCATAGATCTTAGTTGTCCCCTGATCTCCACCATTGAAAGGTGAGGGATAATACCTATTGTAATATTACAGATCACATAAGGTTACCAATAATACATACCAAAACATACATTCATAACAAAAACAAGAGATAAGAACAAGTAGGTGAACTAACAGATTATATTACATGAATGGGTCCATAAAATATAGAGAACTGAAGCGTGTTATCATTTGGCTCAACAGCCTAATATATATGATTACAAAACAGTTACAAAATAACTACTTGTCTATTTGGTGAACCGACAGGACCTTAGGTGGCCGACCTAATCTCTAGTTTAGTTGGCTGACTGAATTAGTCGGCTGATCGAATTAGTCGGCTGATCGACTTAGTCGGTTGATCGACTAAGTCGGCTATCATTCAAGTTGACTTATCATATTGCTCCTCCAACATCTCCCCCAGGAACAAAACATTTCTTCATCCCAAAGAAATAGGGAGGTAAAAAAAAATTTCCTGTTTGTCTCTTAGTAGTCATTATGGTGTGTCTGGTCTTCATGGGCTGTGAAGTCTGATGGTCGGTCTTTTCTGTACATAGACTTCAACAATTGCTGGGGTTGTCACTGCTAGGTGATGTTGGAAATCTGTCCAAATTTGCAATATCTTTTGGATGTTGATGGTGAGTGTAGTTAGACTTGATAATATTGACATCTTCTCTGAAATGGAGACTTTAGCTATTCTCTCCATGTCAGGACCCATAAACTGGTCCTTCTCCTCTGCAGTCTAGACAAGTCGTTTCATCTATGAGAAGATGATGTCAACTTTTTCCAAGTTGGGGATAGCTTGTTGCACCCACTGATGTGCTTCCCTCTCAAGTTTTTGTAGCTTGGCTATTTAAAGCATTATTTGTTCTTCTATTGCGGTTTTGAGTGCTTCATCAGTGGTTTTCTTGTGTTTAAGTGCTTGGATCCCTTATCGGGTCTACCAATTTTGCTAATAGACTTTCCCGTAGTAAGTAGGCCAATATTGTAGTATTTCCTTAGTGATGATGGCCTCCTCCATGTGATCTTGTAGCACTTTATAAGCTTAATAAAAGGTTGTGTGTTGCGCCATTAGGAGGTGGGCAGTTTCTTCTTTTTGCTCCTCCTTGTTTTCTTGAATCTATGCTTGGAGTGCTGACACCATGCTTTCAAATAGCTGATACGCTCTTTCAATTGGTTTGTTGGTGTCAAACTCCATAGGGCCTATAATTACTGATTGTGCAAGGTTTTCGCATTTGTTGAGGAACTTGACCTGTTCTTCAACCTTGTCATCGATTTCCTTACGTCTTTGCTAGATCCTCATCTTTGCTTCGACTGCTAGGGTTTTCAGGAGTTGTCCTAGCTCTGCATCGGTCAGTGAGGTTGCATATTTCAATTTGGTATGGACCTTTGATGGCTATCCATGAGGCTCCTTCTTCTGTTTCTCCTTCCTCTTCTTATGCTTTTCCTTCTCTGTTTATATCGATACCTGTGTACCTGCAAAAGTCGAGTCGGGATTATTGTTTTGTGTGATAGTGGTTGATGGTTTCTCTATTATGGGAGGTGGGATGACTACTGCTTCTTGTTGGTTAGATGTAGGGGGTGCATAAGTGGATGGAGTTGGTGCTGATGAGTGTGGTGGGGCTTACTTTGAGACGGGGGGTGGTGGTGATGGAGTTGGTGAATGGTCGGGGGTGATTGGGTTGGGGGAATTATGGATGAATGGTGGGTTGTCGGTCTGAGAGGTTGAATCGAAGTTAGAGAAGAATTAGTTGATATCTCAATTTATGTCTACGATATTTTATTCTTCTTATCCTTCAGTCTATACAGTGTCTGGGAGGTTGGTTTGGGGTAGAGTCGAAGTGATAGTCACAGTCTAAGAAGTCACTTTAGCTTCCTTGTCAGGATTTCTCTCAAAATTCAAAGTGATAGTTGCAAAGGTTCGAGACTAGAATTCATGACCTGGTCAGTATCCACTGACCTCGAAGAGAGGTGATTTTGTGGATAGCTTCTGGACCGAAATGAATATCTCAAATAGTTTCTCAATGAATGCCTACAAACCTCTATCCTTGTCAAAATTTTCTTTGATAGCTTTTGACACAACATTTTTGCACAAGTCGAGTGGACTTATTGAATGTTGTTCTGGTACTTGCTTCTCAGTTACTTTTGTCAAAGATGGAGGTGGAGGCGTAGACACAAGATCAACAACATCTTCAGGCGTCGATGTGTGGGTGATCTTGGCTTTATTTGGTTGACCTAGTAGTGCTACTGCCTCGACAAATATTTGGAACTGGGTTTCGACCGGCACTTTATTTATTGCGGCATCGTCTATTATGTCAATGGACATAGCTTCTAGTTCATCCTCATCATATGAGGATTCTGCAATGATAATCTTGTGCTTACCTTTTCCTTGTTGTTGTTGTTGTGTCCTTAATTTTTTTCTTGCAGTTGCTGATATCTTTCGATAATTTTTTTATAATGCCTTTTGTGATAACATACTATGGGTTTTCTGGTCCTGTCTCTCCCCTTGGCTCCTAGGTTGAGATGAGACTTTTTGCAGCCAGAGTAATTACCTGCTGCTCTGCCTGTGTTTCTTCTATCTATGGTTCTGCATTCTACTTTTTTGGAGGTTTGATGATGATTTGAATTCAGCAAGTGTGTTCGACCAATGTCTCCTCTGACACAAAGGTTTGAGGTTTGATGATGAGTTTTTTCCCAAAGCCAACCCAGTTAGATCTTCGACCAGTCCTTCTTTAATACCAACTCATACTGGGTCTCCTGTGTTTGAGAGACCTGTCAGCTTGGAGATGACTTCCCCAGAGATGTCGACCGATTGGTCGAAGTAGAACCGGCCGTTGTGGTATCGAATAATGATAAATTTTACAGTTGTTTCCTTGGTGCCACTAAAGCTGGGCATGAGTGGTGCATTGACATAGTTGAATATGGTACTATATTTTATTTTCTCTACAGCTTGAGTAGGTTTCTTGTTGACATAAGCCCGTTCTTGCATCTCAGTCCATAGTTTTTTCCATGAGCCTTCCTGCACCTTAGCATTCTTAATATACTTTATCCTAAGGACTAAAGGTGTTTCGATAGTATGTAATTCCTTGGCTTTGACTGAGGCTCGAGTCTGTTTAGGCGCCATTTTGTCAGTTTGGTGGTCTATTTCACTAAGGTATTCTCGGATTTCATTCAAATGGATGCTCCGATGCTCTCTCTGTATGAATTGCGATGAATGATCCTTAGGTGGTCCAGTGTTTATAGGTGATGTTGTCGATGTTTTCGTCGATGAGTGTATTAATGGTGGACGTCATGTTCTAGCTGGAACACTTGACACTTGAGTGTACGTTAATGGCGAATTTCTTTCGGTGCTCGAGGTCATGAATGCACGATGGGACTATCGAGGTCGTCGGTCAGTGTCATTTATGAAAATGGTCGATGGGGTTATGTCGATGGGAATGATGTCAGTTGTCGAAACGGTAATTTCCTGTCATAGTTTTATGCATGTATGGTATTATTTTGATTTTTTGATTTTTAGATTTTTATAGCTTTTGGTTTAACCGTTATGGTCATTATAGGATTTTTTTTCACTATGTTTATTTCTAGTTTCTGTAGCATTTTAGTCGGGCTCCATTAACGAGTTTGCGAAATACTATGCCTTGTAACGTCCCTAGTCGGACTGATCCTTTGGTATGTATCTCTTTGACAACATAGGGTCCCATCCATTATGTATGGAGCTTTTTAGGTTTTATTTTTATCCGACTATTGTATAGTAAAGCAAGATCTCCTACCGACAAGTTTTTGTTCTTGATGTTTCTGTCATGCCATGCTTTTTGTTGTTGTTTCTGGATTTCTTGATGTTGTATTGCCATTAGTTAGTGCTCTTCAAGTTTTCTTAGTTGCAATAGTCGATCCTCTCTTCCTTGTTCGACATCAACATGTAGGATCTCTACGATGATAGGTGTCTATTGTCGGAAGTGTAATGGAACTACTACTTCTTGTCCATAGACTAGTCAAAAAGGAGTTTGGTCAGTTAAGCGTTTATATGTTGTTATGTATGCCAATAATACTGCAATTATTTTCTCATCCTAGTCATCATTATCAGCATTACATATTTTGGTTAGTCCTTTTGTTAATGTTTTATTAAATGCTTCAATTTCTCCATTCGACTGAGGATGGTATGATGTACTCCGATGATGGTCGATTTGGAATTGGTCGGTTAGGGTTTTGATAGTTATATTGATGAAGTGTGTTCCCTGGTCACTAATTAGGGTTAGTGGACATCCAAATCTGGTAATTATATTCTTGTAAATAAACTCAGTAGCTATCTCACTAGAACATGTGTCAACTGGTTTGGCCTCCACCCATTTAGTTACATATTCGACTGCAGTTATGATGTACCTTGCCCCTATTCTTTTTGTTGGTATAGGGAATGGTCGTATGAAGTCAATGGCCCAAATTTTGAATTTCAAAATTGATTTTACTGATATCAAAGGCATTTTCATGCTAGGGAGAGGTCGACCTAGTCGTTGACATCTATCGCATTGACTGAAAAAATGTTTGCAATCTCTGTGGAGTGTCGGCCACCATAACCCTAACTGTTGGATTTTATTTGCAGTTGTGTCTGCTTGGAAATGTCCTCCTTCAGGTCCATAATGTGCTTCATGTACAATGTTGTCTCATTCATGTTCTAGTACACACCTTTTGAGGATGTTAGCTAGTCCCATTTTGTATAAGAATCCATTGATAAGACTGTATGGTGCAGCCTTCATAGATAAGATCTGCTTCTTCTTTGTACTCATTCCTTCTGGTGCTTTTCCATCTTCTAAGAACTGGGCTATTTCTTCTAATTCTCCTGGGACTGCTTCTATCCAAAATAGATGTGCATCAGGTAAGTCATCCTTGGCTCCTGCCGGTTCCTCTCCTGTGTCTACTCGGGATAAATGGTTGGGACCGACATTTAACTTACCTGGTCAGACAACGACTTCAAATTTGAATTCTTGAAAGAGAAGTATCCATCGATATATTCTTCCATGGTGTAGTGGTTTATTGACAAGATATTTAAGTGCTTGATGATCTGTGTAGAATATAAATGGGTTAACTAGAAGATAATGTCAATATTTTTGTAATGCAAAGACCATTCCCAGTGCTTCTCTTTTTGTTGTCAAATAGTTTCTCTTAGCTTTGTTTAATTTTTTTCTACTGTAAACTATAGGATAATCCATTCCATCATCTCCTGGTTGAGTTAAGATTGCTCCTATTGCTAGGCCTAATGGAATTTGATCGACCAATTTGGAAACCTTAGGATTGGTGCTTCGACTAGTTTTCTTTTTAATTTTTCGAATGATATGTGTGTAGAAATTCAGGCCTGCAGTAGATTAATTTCACTCACAGCAATTAACAATTGATCATGCAAAATTATCAACAATGGAGACTGAATATGGAGCTG
>LPNX010405035.1:1191384-1218915 GCA_001517045.1 Pseudotsuga menziesii
AATCAGACAAAATAAATGAAATAATGTCTAAGTGGGTAAATACTATGGGTTGATTATTCTAACAATGTGGAACTCCTCTGTCCAGTTGAACTCTTTATATTCCATTAATAGTTCTTCAAGTGGATAGGTCATATCTGAGTAATATCTTATGAATTTTCTGTAATAGCCTATGTGGCCAAGTAACACCCTGACTTGTTTTGGGTTTACTGGTGGTTTTAGGTCAAGGATAATTTTGATTTTGGCAAAGTCAACCTTAATACCTTCCTTATAGAAAAAGTTCCCTAATAATATCCCTATAGGGGTGAAAAATATACACTTCTTGATATTTAAGGCTAATTGGATTTGTCGACATCTTTCCAACATAAGTCTTAGCCACTTGCAATGACCCTTTAACATGGAGTATATTGTACAATCATCAAAGTATATGACCATGGTCTTGTAAATGTATTCTTCAAATGTTTTGACAACAATTCTAGAAAATACTGCAGGTGCATTCTTTAATACAAAAGGCATAACCTTGTAAGCAAATGAGCCAAATTCACATACAAATGTTCTTTTTTCTGACCCTCTTTAGCTATTGGTACTTGGTTATAACCTGACAATCCATCTGTAAATGAGTAGAATTCATGTCCTACAACCTCATTTAAGATTTCCTCCACATAAGGAGTTGGAAATGGGTCTGTCAATGTCACTTTATTTAGTTCTCTAGAGTATATTGTACAATCATCAAAGTATATGGCCATGGTCTTGTAAATGTATTCTTCAAATGTTTTGACAACAATTCTAGAAAATACTGCAGGTGCATTCTTTAATACAAAAGGCATAACCTTGTAAGCAAATGAGCCAAATTCACATACAAATGTTCTTTTTTCTGACCCTCTTTAGCTATTGGCACTTGGTTATAACCTGACAATCCATCTGTAAATGAGTAGCATTCATGTCCTACAACCTCATTTAAGATTTCCTCCACATAAGGAGTTGGAAATGGGTCTGTCAATGTCACTTTATTTAGTTCTCTAAAGTCAATACAAATTCTTAGTTTGGTCGGATCATGTTTCTTAGGTTGTACAGCCATTGGACTTGCCCATTCTGATTGGTCAATAGGATAGATGATGCCTACTGCAAGCATGTTATCAATTTCCTTTTTGACTATCTCTTTGTATTTGTGAGCTAGCTTATATAGCATTTTCTTCATAGGTCGAACATCAGGTTTAGTGTCAATCTTCATTTCTCCCATTTCATGGACTAAGCCTTTGAGGTCTTTATAATCTCTAGCAAATACATCTTGGAAGTCTTTTAATACGTTCACTATCTCTGTGGTCTATTCTTCACTCCAGTAGTCACCAATCTTTTCCATTTTTGTTTGATCATCATTTGAGATGTCGAATTCTATAGTTTTGACTTTGGAATCTAGCCATTATGGTGCTTTGGCTTCATTGATTGGTCGAATTTCTTCCTTAAACTATGAGAATGTGACAAGGAAGTTGGTTGTAGTCATCCTGTCGATATCCTTTTTGTTGGTTGTTTCCACTTTAAGGACTATACAAATAGGTTTGGTCATTTTGACATGGTTTGATTTCCATCTAAAGCTTTTCCCTTATGTATTTTCATTTACTAAATGTAGTCTTGTCGACTGTGGTTTTGTCCTGGTTTGTAGATTGTTGCATTTCATTGTCTGTCGGTTATCTTTTAAGAGTGTGTTTTCTGTCAGCTGTATAAATTCTTTAATTTGTTTTGTTGGTTCGATCAAGTTTTTGTTTTGGGGGATAAAGTTAAAATCTTTAATGAAATTTTCTCTGAGTTCATGCCATAAGAATGTTTCACCTCTATCTTCTTCCATTTTATATGATTTTTTTGTGTTTAAATTCAACCCAAGTGTTAGAACAATTACACTCACAAAAATTGCCAATTAAACATGCAAATTACACACAAAGGAGACTGAATATGGAGCAGAACACTAATCTGTATTGAATAAGTGTACAATAGCCAACCCTATGAAGTCATAGGATGCCACAATAAATAATTACATGAAATATTTGAATGCATAAGGATTCCATTCGAATTTGGTCAAAATCAAGCTTACTAAATCTAAGCAAATCCCCCATAGGTGCATAAAGCAGTTTCCAAATATGTCTAGGAGCTCACGAATTGAAAAAATCATTTAGGAAAGCTAATAGATGATGTAAGGACAAATCATACATGATTTTATTAGGAGAAAAGAGTGGAAGATGATGAGGTCAAAAAACAAGTTAACTTCACCTAGTCAAACTTTCCCAATTTCCTTAAAACTCAGCAAAAGCAGGAAATAAAGCAGAAAAAGCAGACATGCACTAGGAAGGCCAGGAATAAAGTAGATTTGATTCCAAGTGGTTTCCCAAGCACTCCATGACTTGGTTTTAGCAATTTTTACCACTTTGGAGATGTGGATGACAACTTACATAAGGTGGAATATGGAAACTATGCAAATAAGACAAAAATGGATTAATTAATGTCTAAGGTAGCTAACTATGGGTTGATTATTCTAAAACCCCCCCTTAATCCTGACTTATGAGGAAAATATTAGAAAATTATAGGGCCTAGCAACAAGGCTTAGTCACCCTTTACATACTGCATGTCCATTTAACCAAGGAAAGAGGCAAAAACCCAGTGGGAAAAATCCTCCCTTAAACATGGAAAGTAAAACAAAATTTGAAAATCTTATCATCACTCACGCTTCACAGCATGATTAGAAATCCCCAGCAGTGATTTGAGATTTCTGAATGTCTTCTCACAAAAAACTTTTGTGAAGATATCTGTTACTTGTTGTGAAGATGAACAGAAGAGTAGGTGAATGGTGCCATCATGCACAAGTTGTCTGATGTAGTGCATATGGATCTCAATGTGTTTGGTTCTCTGTCTCTGAACTGGATCATTACAGATTTGAATGGTACTCTGATTATCAAAATAGATAGTATTTGAGTATTCTGATTTGAATCCACACTCACCAAGTAACCCCTACAACCATAAACATTGATTTGCTACATTTACAACTCCTCTGTACTCTGCTTCCATAGATGAGAGTGCAATGGCACTCTGTTTCTTTCTTGACCAGTTGATTGGTCCTTCAACAAACATAAACACATATCTTGATGTTGAATTTTGATCTGTGTTGTCACCTTCCCAATCACTGTCAGTAAACCCAATCAAATCAAGATTAGATTTAGCTATGTAGAATATCCCATGAGTCCTTGTCCCTGAACAAAGTTAAGGATCCTTTTGGCTTTTCTCCAATGGATCTCATGAGGCGGATCCATGTATCTTGAAGCCACACTTATTGCATAAGAAATATCAGGTTGAGTATGTGTAAGATACATCAAACATCCAATCAATTTCCTATACAGTGTATTGTTTACCATAGGTGAAGAATCGGCTTCTTCAAGCTTAACTCCTGAAAGGAAGGGAGTCTTGCTTGCTTGGCTTGCAATCCTTCATGTTGAATTTGTTCAGAAAATCCAAGGAATAATTGGACTGATGTACTATGATTCCTTGTTTGGTTTGAGCAATCTCGATCCCCAAGAATTGGCTCAATAAGCCCAAATCAGTCATTGAGAATGCATGGTTCATTGCATCCTTCAAGGTGGCAATTTCATCCTTTGAGCTTCCTGTAATGAGAAGGTCATCAAAATAAAAAAAAATAATCATTAATGAACCATGAATCAGATTCAAATAGACATTTGGATCTGACTTGCATCGAACAAAATTTAGTGATAGCAGAAAGCTATCAACCTTGGCATACCAAGCCCTGGGGGCTTGCTTAAGCCCATACAATGACTTCTTTAGCCTGCACATAAGAGATGGATTAGTATCAAATCCTTGAGGCTGCTACATTTAAATCTCTTTAGTGATATCTCCATTCAAGAAAGCACACTTCACATCCATGTGATGTACCTCCCATTGCTTCGAAGTTGCAATGGCTAAGGCTAGCCTGATGGAGTCCATCTTTTCCACTGGTGCAAAAGTCTCATTGTAGTCTATGCCATGTACCTGTGAGTATCCATTGGCTACCAATCTAGCATTGTATTTCAAAGGTGAACCATCAGCAACAAATTTGGTTTTGTAAACCCACTTACACTGAACTAGATTCCTCCCTGGGGGAAGATCAACCAGCTCCCAAGTGTTGTTCTTCTGGAGTGAGATGAACTCTTCTTTCATGGATCTCTGCCATATTGGATCATGTGTTGCATCTTCATATGTCTGTGGGTCTGATTCAACCATCAGATAGCATTTCTCTGCAAACAAAGGGTCTTTCACACACAGAGCACTCTCAAACTAAGATCTAGTCCTCCTAGGATCATTAGGATTTCCATGTGGAAATTGAACCTAGTGATAGATTAATTTTACCCACAACAATTAACAATTGATCATGCAAAATCACTCACAAAAGAGACTGAAATTGGAGCTGAACACTAAATTGTATTAACTCAATGTACAATAGCCAACCCTGGAACATAATAGGTTACTGAATAAATAACATACATCAGGGATTCGAATGCATGAGGAGAAATTCGAATCTAGTATAAAGCAGGCTTACTAAAAATAAGAAAATCCCCCATATGTGTAAAAAGCTGATCCCAAATCTGTCATGGAGCTCACGAATTAGCAAAATGGCTTAGGCAAGCTAAAGAGTGGTGGAATGGCAGCTCATACATGCTTTTTCATGGAGAAAAGAGAGGAGGATGTGTAGAACAAAAAACTAGTCAACCTCACCTAGTCAAGATTTTCCATTTGCCTTAAAACACCGAAAAAAGCAGGGAATAAAGCAGAAAAAGCAGAAGGGCGCCTAGGAGGCCAGGAATAAAGCAGATTTGATTCCTTGGGATTTCCCATGTGCTACATGAGTCAAATAAGGCAAGTTTGACCACTATGGATAGGTAAAAGACAACTTGCACAAGGTGGGACACATGAACTAGGCTAATAAGACAAAAATAATTAAATTAATGTCTAAGTGGGTAAACTATGGGTTGATTATTCTAACATTCCAACTAGTTCTCCAGCTGCATGAATGGTATTTGATACTCATTTTGGTCTTGTAGGACTATTAGGATATGCAATTAAATCATCATTATCAGACATATCAGAATCAACAAGTTCAACTATCTCTTCACTTACGTTCAATGGTTATGGTGGTGAAGAGGATTCTCCAACTTCCACGGCTGCTAAAGGCTCTTCTTGGAACTTAACACTCCTTTAAATGAAGGTTGTGTTTGTGCTCAAATTGATCAGCTTGTACCCTTTTGAATATTCATAGTACCCAAAAAATAGACACTCTTTCCTTTGGGGTTGCAAATCCTTCCTCTTTTCTGTTGGAAATCTAGCCCAAGCCCTTGAGCCAAAAATCCTGAAATGGGTCACATCTGGCTTGTGACCACTCCATGATTTGAAAGGATTCATACCATCAAGCTGTTTGTGAGGCACCCTATTCTAGATATAGGCTGCACAGTTTATAGCTTTGGCCCAAAACTTTGCCGGCAAAGTCTTAGCCTCCATCATGCACGTTTCCATCTCTTTCAGTGATCTGTTCTTCCTCTCAGCAACACCATTTTGCTGTGGTGTGTAAGGGATAGAATGCTACATATGAATACCTACATCTACACAATATTGAATGAACTCAAACTTGACATACTCACCACCATTTTCAGATCTGAGGACCTTCAGTTTCCTCCCAGACTAGTTTTCAACCAAACCCTTAAAGACTTTGAAGAGGCCAAAAACTTCAGACTTGTGTTTCAGGAAGTAAACCCAGCAATACCTAGAAAAGTCATCTATGAATTTCAATTCATATTTGTCCTGACTCATTGAAATACAAGGAAATGGGCCAGCAACATCACTATGGATCAGCTCAAGAGGTGCAGAGGTTCTCTCATGACTAGCTTTCTCAAATTTATGCTCTGGTTTTTTTCCTAAGATGCAATATTGATAGACTCCTTTGGAAAACTTAACCTTTGGTAACCCTATGACCATTTATTTTTCACTAAGATCAGAAAGATACTTTTAATTGAGGTGGCCAAATATTTCATGTCAAATCTTGCTTGCCTCATTAGCATGAATCAGAAGAGCAGAGGGGTTTGAGTAGGGTAGGAAGTGTGAGAACATGTATACCTTCGAAGTGTGATTTGCAACTCCTTTTGCAATGACTTTACCACTTGAGATCTCTGTGATCTCAAATTCATCAGGGGAGAATATGACCTTCTTTGGAGACCCTGTGTGGGTCATCTAATACACTGATAATAGGTTAGAGGCAAGACCTGGAACATACAATACATTGCTGAACTTACCATGCTCAAGATCAATCCTCCCTTTGCCCAAAATTTCAGTGAGAGAGTCATCTCCCAGTACAATTGGTGGAGATTTCAACATGTCAAGTGAGGTGAATGCCTCCTTGGTCAAAACCATATGTCTTGAATCTCCAGAATCAATGATTAAACTAGGTGAGCTTGATGTGCCAGCAACCAATGCGTGAACTCTCTCTCTGTCTTTTGAATTTGATCCTCCTTCCCTCTTCTTTGAGCTATCAGGAAGGGAGATGACATTCTTCTCCAGGAGTTGGGTCAGCATGTCAATTTTCTTCTTCATGCAGGATCTTTTAGGATGATTTCCCTTACTGCAGTATGTGCACTTGCTCATTTCTCCTTTGTTCTTCTTCTTCTGGGGGTTCTTCTTGGAACCTTGGGGCTCTTATGGAGACTTGTTCTTGTATATCTTTTTCTCAGGTGGATTCTTAGCTTTCTTATTTATTTTTTAATCGACCCTCGAATCTCCAGCAACCAGAGCTTGGTCTTTGGAAGGTTTGATGGTGCCCATCATCACCAATTTATCTTGTTCTTGTGTGAGATATTCCATGAAATCTGCAAGGCTAGGCATTTTCCAGGCTTGAGCTATCAACTTTTTGGCATGGAAGGTCAAGAAAAACACTGAATAGTTAGGGCCAAGCTTCAATAGTATGGCCAAAACTAGTTGCTCATCCTTCTTTTCAATCCCACACTGTTTTAGCTGCAAAACAAGGGCTTTGAACTTGGAAAAATAGAGTTGCAGGGATTCAAAGCTATTGGGACTCAGGGAGATCAATTCATTTTCAATTTGATGTTCCGTCATCTCATATGTCTTACCAAAAATCTCAACAATCTTCTCCCATACTTCATTTGGTGATGTTAATCCATCAAGATGGAAAAGGAGGTCTCTGGGTATGCTCAGACAGAGGAGACCGTAGGCCTCATCCCTCCTATTGTGGCATTTACTTTTCTCTGTAGCTACATTGGGCTCTGCTTCTGTTACCATAGTCACTCTATAGAGGACTTTCACTCTCAATAGTATCTCCATCTCTGCTTTCAATTCAAAGAAGTTAAATGGAGTCAAGATGATCTTCTGAGATTGATCCATAGCTCAAAAATTGTCCCTTCAGTCAGCAGAATGCTCCTAGTCAATGATGTCGAACCTAAAATACAAATTGGAAGGAGAGAAATCAATATACAAAGGCTCTAATACCATGTGGGAATTGAACCCAAGTGTTAGAACAATTACACTCACAAAAATTGCCAATTACACATGCAAATTACACACAAAGGAGACCGAATATGGAGTAGAACACTAATCTGTATTGAATAAGTGTAAAATATCCAACATTATGAAGTCATAGTGTTCCACAATAAATAATTACATGATATATTTGAATGCATAAGGATTCCATTCGAATTTGGCCAAAAGCAGGATTACTAAATCTAAGCAAATCCCCCATAGGTACATAAAGCGGCTTCCAAATCTATCTAGGAGCTCACGAATTGGAAAAATCAATTAGGAAAGATAATAACTGATGGAAGGAAAACTAATACATGCTTTTATTAGGAGAAAAGAGTGGAGGATGATGAGGACAAAAAACAAGTTAACTTCACCTATTCAAACTTTCCCAATTGCCTTAAAACTTAGCAAAAGCAGGCAATAAAGCAGAAAAAGTAGACATATGCTAGGAAGGCCAGGAATAAAGCAAATTTAATTCCAAGTGGTTTCCCAAGTGCTCCAAGACTCATTTTTAGCATGTTTGACCACTTTGGAGATGTGGATGACAACTTGCATAAGGTGGAATATGGAAACTAGACAAATAAGACAAAAATGGATTAATTAATGTCTAAGGTAGCTAACTATGGGTTGATTATTCTAATAGTTTTGTAAGTCAGAGAGGGTTGATGGGACCAAGTGTGGCCATGCTCGTTCATCCTTGTATCCAAGTTTTCTCCATTCTTTTTCACATGTCTTAATATGATCTTCTGGATTCTATATTTGAGTGAATATAGGTATCTAAGCCTATTTCGTTAACTTCTTTCTCCAAACCTTTCGACAAAGTAAGTCGAAGCTGATGTCCAAGTTTGTAATCTTGTCTAATGGGTATCCCACCATCGAGCAGCTTGGCCTGTAAAAGTTTCTACTAGGCTTTGAAGTCGGCCATGGTCACCAATATTTTTGGAGACTTGTTCTACATGCATGATTGGTGATTCACTTTCCTTGTATATTGGTATTTGTGTAGTATTTATATTGGTCGTTTTTAAAGTAGGGTATTCCCTAATTTTCTTCTCAAATATTTTTGGGACAATGGACACTATGAAGCACTGTTGGGTGGGATTTTTCTGCACTTTTGAATAGTCCAACACCCTCTTGCTTTTGTTTCATAGTTCTTGATCTCCCAATCATATAATTCTATGTCTGAATTATAACCAACTAAGTCTTGGTTACCTAAATGAAGTTCTCCGTAGATATTAGGTTTTGTATAATTTGCATTTTTTTGTATTTGATAGAGTTGTCGGATGTCGACTTCTTCATCGATAGGTTCATTCCAAGGTTCTCCTTGGGATGGATGAATAGGTACAATGACCTTTTGTCCATTTCCTTTTAATTTGATTCTCTCTTTGTCTAAGGATATCGATGCTTTCATCTTTCTACCCCAAGGTCGAGCTACTAACGCTGGGAAGGAACTGGATCCTTCCTTAGGGTCAATGATTTCGAAGTCAACTTTGGTTGAGATTCCTTTTATAGTTGTGTCAATGTTTTTCCTAACTCCAATAGGTTCAATTAGGCCCTGGTCTGCTAGTTTCAGGTATATGCCTGACTCATATAGTCGAGGTCTACCCATTTGTTCCCAAGTGTCACGATTCATGATGTTTGGTTGTGATCCAAAGTCGAGCACTACTTGTCAGACATGGTATCCTTCAATTTCCAGGTCGACAAGTGGGTTGGCATCACTTTTGTATTTTTTATTTAAGCTATAGATATCCTTTGTTTGTTTTTCGGAGTTGTTATGTTTTATATCATATATTAAGTCAATGAACTAAGATACTAAGTTGTTTTTTTGTACGAGCTGTATTAATTATTTTATTGTGATATGTCAATTGTCGTTAGCTTGTTCCTGACCTGCAAATTCTTTGAATACATTTGTTTCTTCTTTGTATGTTTTTTTTTTTTTAAGTGGCTCAGGGTAGACATTTTTGTCTTTTATTTTGCTGATTCTTGGGTTATCACTTCTTGTTTTTGTCCCCTGTAGGGTTACAATGTGCAAATTTTTTGTGTTTATTACATCAATTTTTTGCACACACGACAAGACATTAACAGTTTTCTTTGTATTTATTTTTTTCAACATGGTAGGGCAATCTCCTACTCCACAGTGATCCCCTACTCCATAATGAGTACAAAATTTTAGGTTAGTTCTATCTTTATATCGACAGTATGCATACCAATGTACCTCCTTATAACATGTAAAGCATTGGATGGGTCGACGTGGTCGGTTGTCTTGATTTGTAGAGAATCGACCTTGTCCTCCATAGCCTCCACGTCGACTGTCATACCAGTGCTTGTATCTTCGACCTTCATATCTCTGACTGTTCTAATCATTTGGTAAGTTTTTTTTCTCAGTATTTTGTGCAAATGTGGTGGTTTGGTAGACTGCATGATAATTATATTGGTTCTTCAGGTTCAAATGACAATCAGTTGTGTTATGATTTTTAGTTTTGCAGATTGCACACCAAGATTCCTTGCCATTCTTCATGTTGAACGTGCAATATTTTGTCGAGTGGCCCCCATGATTCTGGAAAATGTCACAAAAACATTTTTTCTGCATGAATCGAACATCCTCTCGGTTGTATTCCTATCGATAGTTGTCTTTGGAATGTCCGGCCAACGAGCACTTTGTGCACCAGATATCCTGATTTTTTAGGTTTAATTCCTTTAAAGACTTTTGTACACTCTCAAGCTATCTTTGAAATTGCACTTTGATCTTATCTTTGGTTTCTTGAGGTTGTCCTTTAAAAAAGGTCATATACCAAATTAATTCCCTTTTCCTTAAGGCACCGGTGAACTGTGCCATCGACATGTCTTCGTCCATAACTTGATTAGCCTCCCAAGTCAACTTATAGATGAACCAGTGTCATCTAGGGTCCTCATCCCCCTCATATAGAGGAATGTGTGTTTACCTATGACCCATGTCGGAATCACTACCGCTGCTTTCAGGAGGTGGGGTGGTGGACGTGGGGGTGGGGGTGGTCGGGTTATTTGTTGATTCCTCTCTGCAGATCTATCATTGACGAAAATTTCATCTCCGTTGGTTGTTTTTGTTGTTTCATATTCGACCAGCAATCGGTTGATTTCAACTTCTTCTGTCGATGTCCAACTGCAGTTACGTGTCCACAATTGTGAATGTTTTGTGTCCTCCAAAGTTGTATTTGGCAGGGGGGGTGCTCCTTCATGTGTCGGTAAAAGTAAGTGGATACTTTGGTTGGATGGTACCGCTTGAAAGGTAACCCATTTTCCTTTTTCTGGTCGATGAATAATGGGGTTTCTTCTAGTGTATGTTTCATCATCTAGTCGACTCCATATACCAAATTCACCAAATCCTAGTCGTAGGTCCTCTTCGACAATAGTTTGTATCTGGGTACACGGATTCAAAGGAGATAGAGTTGTTCCTTCATGGGGAGCTCTTAATCGGAGAGCTTCTGGCTTCTCTATCCACAATTCTTCTTTCATAGGGGACGCCTCTTCTTCCACACCTTCTTCTTGTCGGTCATGACCCAACTCTAGCGGATTTATTTCCTGGTCGGTCTCCCTAGGACACATTCCTTGGTGCAGCTCTAAGGCTCTTTCTCTTCTTTATTCCTTCCTTTGTTGTCTCTCTTCCCTCTCTATTTTCTAAATGTCCGAAATACCTTTGTGTGCTATTATCTTCTTAATTTCCCTTTTGGTCGACTTCTCATTACTGGTCAATGGTATCTGCCTCTAGTCGACTAGAATCCACTCTGCTTTATCTCGACATATGACCAGCTACCCCCCCATAGCCTACCCAATTCTTTCAGGAAGCCTGGATAGTTCGGTCTACTTGCTTAGGATGTATTCCCACTCCCTTTCTGCAATGAATTTTTCCCACCTCTTTTGCTTTTCCACCCAATTAGGGTTTAATGGCAGTTCATGAAGTGATGGACAAGGTTCGACAATATGACCCACTCCTTTCTCGATTAGGAATTTAAATAGCAAGGTCAATAAGGAACACAGAAATTGCTCGGTGAGGCCTATGTAAAATTTCTCCTTGATGGTTTCCACCAAACTTTTGTCTTCTACTGCTTGCTCCTAGCAAAAGTCGTCGGCGATTTTTTCGATCCACTCCGACAAGTTTGTTCTTCCCCATCAGATCAGTTTTTCTAGCAACTGTTGTTCTTTAGCCCCTTCCATATTTTTCATCTAGGAGTTTCTTCAGAAGTTGGGGCACTGATTCTACAAACTTCTCATGTGTTTTTGTAAAGAATCTTGCTTTTGCTTATGCGGTCGTTAATCTGTTTCTTCATGTGTAATTCTAAAAATAATTTGAAACTTTGCATTCCCACCAATCCTTAATCTCCTATTCTAATATCATCTGTTTGCATACATCTCAGACATGTACTCCTGGCAATGGAACCAATGTTGTAATCTCACATATCACATAAGGTTACCAATAATACATACCAAAACATACATACATAACATAAATAAGAGATAAGAACAAGTAGGTGAATGAATAGATTATATTACATGAATGGGTCCATACAATATAGAGAACTGAACTGAGTTCTCATCTGGCTCAACAGCCTAATATATATGATTAAAAAACAGTTACAAAGTAACTACCTGTCGGTTCGGTGAACCGACACGACCTTAGGTGGTCGACCTAATCTCTAGTTTAGCCAGCCAATCAACTTAGTCAGCTGATCGACTAAGTTGGATATCATTCAAGTCGACTTATCGACTTGCTCCTTCAACAATACCCGATTCTGTTGATCTTAAAATTTTATTTCTCTGGGCATGTTTGATCAGTGGAACTTTTCGTGGTCGTAAATATTCTTTCATATGTTGATCTAGCAATAGAATTTTGTTGCAATTTAAATCCATTCCACAGTTAATAAAATTTATTTAAACCTTGGAACTTACATCTGTGCATTGATCTATAGTCATTAATCTCCTCCATTGCAGATCTACACCCTTCATTCTTTTTGCAACATAGCACTAAATCAGATTTATCATATGCACCTTATTTCCAAGTTTGAACTTAG
This sequence comes from Pseudotsuga menziesii, assembly GCA_001517045.1. Classification (NCBI taxonomy): domain Eukaryota; kingdom Viridiplantae; phylum Streptophyta; class Pinopsida; order Pinales; family Pinaceae; genus Pseudotsuga; species Pseudotsuga menziesii. Next base: position 1,203,978 of record LPNX010405035.1, read on the forward strand.
GATTTTCTTCATATTTTTTATTTTATACCTAGGAATAAGTCCTTCAAATCATCTTAGAACCCCTTCTACATACCCCTTAGGTCATATGATACCAATTTTTTTACCTTACCTTTTATTTTCTCTGGTTTTACCCCTTCCAACTCCTATCCCAAAAATGGTGCTAGCAGCTGGCCCTAATTGGGTATGCTATCCTCCCTGCGACATAGCAAAGAACCCGTAGACCAGTGCTTAACTCAAAAAAATTCAAACCTCATACATATTTTTTTTCTTTTTGTGTATATAAAAATAAGAATAAAGCTAAAGAAACATGGCTACCCTTAAATATCTTATGGCCTTCTCTTGGCTTCAAATATCTTGTCTCACCATCTCTATTGATTCAAATGTAAAGAAATATATACAATCTATGGTACAAATATTACCTTATACCCTTAAGACAGGTAATGTTTTAAAAACCTTCCACTTACAAGGCCTCCTTTCATATGAGCCCCATCCTGATGTTACAAAATGAATGAATTATCCCCTTTGTATGCTACAATGATGTATGGACCTACCCACATATGATCAGATTTTCCATTCTTTTCCTCTCTAGGAGCATCCCACTTGAAGAAAAAATCATCAATCTAGAACTATTATTCTTTAACTTTCCTCTCAAAAGTATTCTTCATATTTTCTTGATGTATTTGTACATTGTCACAGGATTTATCTCTCATCTCATTTTAGTTATATTATTTTATTTATCCTTCTTTGCATATGATTTTCCTCATACTCCTGCTCTTGCAACAACTTCATTATAGGAAAACCCAAATGTGCTGGAAAGAATACCTCACCCCCATGAACCAACTTAATGTTATATTTTTAACATTTAAGCTACATGATATTAGGATATTATCTAATAGAATAATAAGCACAACAATCAATCACAAGAGACAATGAACACAAATATGTTCCTTGGGGAAACCATAAAGGAGAAAACCCCATAACTTCCTCAGAGATAGAATCAACACCAAAAGTAAAACCCAAAGATATAAATATGATCTCCCAACAATAGTAGTCTTTCTCTCTCTCTTGTCCCAGCTTCTTCTCTCTCTCTCAGTTATGTGCTACAACTGAGTGTGAGTAAATGTGTATTAAATAGAGAGGATCCCTCTCTATTTATACTAATTTCTAAACTAACAACAACTCACTAGGGACTACTTCTCTAGGAGAGTTTAATAACCCTAGGGCCCCACAACTGTGGGGACTTTAACCCTTGATCAATAAGGAGGGTTACACTCTATGACTTTACATGAATTTTTTACATTATTGAATCTCCCGATAGGAACATCAGGGCATGACATGACTTAATTACATTATAGATACTTCTTGATAGAAAAATTCGGCTACAATACATAAGATATACAAGTGAATACATTCCAAAGTTACAAATACATCAACACTCTCTGTTAACTAGGAAGGTATTATCTCGACACAATTTATCAGCATAAGTATTCTTCACTGGATCAAGTCTGGATCATTTGGATCATCATCAAGTCATCTTCATCTTCAAGTCATCTTGATTAAGTTTGGATCCTCACTGCATCATCATTAAGTCTAGATCATCACTGGATCTATATCATCAATGGATCTGTATCATCACTGAATCATCATCAAGTCTAGATCATCACTAGATATGGATCATCACTAGATCATTATCGACTCTAGATCATTACTTGATATGCATCATCACTAGATCATCATCAAGTATGGATCATGACTAGATCATCATCGATTCTGGATTATTACTTGATCTAGATCATCACTATTGTATCATCACTGGGTCATCATCATTGGTGCTATCTCTCAATTATACTCATCATAGGAAGTTCTACAGAGCCAGCCCTTTTTCATGCTAGTTGTAGGCATAGACCCCATGTACGTCTTCATTTTATTCAGCACTTATATGTGACCATGGAATGAACCATGTCAGAAAGGCCTGCCCATAAATTACATCTGACCATGGGAGGAACACATCCATCTTCAAGTCAGAAAGTCACACCCAAAACTCACATCTGACCATGGGAGGAACACATCCAAAACCTATGTCAGAAAGGCCCAGCACTCACATCCAACCTCATCTTGTTAGAAAGGCTCTGCACTTATATCCAAACTTATCTTGTCAGAAAGGCTATGCACTTACATCTGACCTCATCTTGTTAGAAAGGATCTGCACTTACATCCGACCTCATCTTGTCGAAAATTCTCTGCACTTACATCCAACCTCATCTTGTCAGAAAGGCTATGCACTTACATCCAACCACATATTGTCAGAAAGGATATGCACTTACATCTGATCATGTTGGAACACATCCCACAATCACATAAGAATGGATTTTCACTAATCATGTGGGAACAGATCCCACAATCACATCAGAATATCTCTACACTGATCATGTGGGAACACATCCCACAATCACATCAGAATGTCTCTGTACTAATCATGTGGGAACACATCCCACAATCACATCAAAATGTCTCTACACTGATCATGTGGGAACAAATCTCACAATCACATCAGAATGTCTATACACTTATATCTGATCATGTGAAGCTCAACCTTCCACCATGTTAGAAATGCTCATAGACTCATCAATTCCCTTTGGAGGGAACCTCGATCTGGAGAACACCAAGCTTCTCCCTAAAGCACTCAAACTTCACTCTAGCTAATGGTTTGGTCAACACATCAGCTATTTTCTCATCCATGCAACATATTGGAGCCTCACTTCTCCTCTTTGCACCATATCCATGATATAGTGATATTTGATTCCAATATGCTTCGACTTGTCATGGAACACTGGGTTCTTTGATAGCTTCACACAGATCTGGTTATCACAATATATACAAGTAACATCCAACTAGAGATCAAATAAGTCATACAGTAACTTTCTCAGCCATACGGCCTCACAACTAGCCAAACAAGCTGTAACATACTCTGTTTTGGTTGTACTCAGTGCCACAAAAGATTGCTTCCTGCTAAACTATGAGATCACACCTAATCCCATACTGAAGCAACACCCTAAAGTGATCTTTCTATCAATTGCACTTCTTGCCCAATCCGAATCCACATATGTTAGTTTTTCAACATTAAGCTAGCATTATATTAGGATATTTACTGAGAGAATAACAAGTAAAACAATCAAGCACAAGCACATCAAAAGAGATAAGAGACACAAAGAGTTTTCCTCGGGGAAACCATAAAGGAGAAAACCCCGCAACTTCCTCAAAGATAGAATCAACACCAAAACAATAAGACCTCAAAGCAATAGTCTTCTTCTTCTGTCTAGTCCCAGTATTTCCTTCCTCACTAATGCACCACACTTGAGTGAGAGTGAATGATGCGTGTGATAAATAGAGAGTCTCACTCTCTATTTATATTCTTCCGTTCACTTGAAGTGCACTCAATCATGTCAGCCTAACTTAACAATTACTTACTCAAGCCTACACCTTAATGAGTGTATAATAACTCAAGTGCCCTGAAACTGTGGGGACTTACACAATGACTTGACAAGACTTGTTTACATTATTAATCCTCCCGATCAGAACATCGGGGCATGACAACATGACTCCAATACATAATAGAAACATCCTGGAATAAGTATCGGGTTACAATACATAGAAGAATACATTCCAAAGTTACATATACATCAACACTCCCTCTTAACCAGGAAGGTATTCTTTCGAAACAATTTTCAGCACTGGTCTTCTTCTCTGTATCAACTGGATCATCTCGTCATTTGCATCTTGAGTCTTCTAGTCATCTTCATATTCAAGTGATCTTCATCTTCAATTCATCTTTGTCTTCAAGTCATCATCGGATCTGGATCATCTCTCGATCATGGAACATCATCACTGGATTTGGATCATCTCTCGATCTGGATCGTCACTGGACTGGATCTAGATCATTTCTCGATCTAGATCATCATCACTAGACTAGATCTAGATCATCACTGGATCTGGATCATCACTGGCTGTCATCACTGGATCTGGATCATCACTTGATCTAGGTCATCTCTGGTGCTATCTCAAGATTCTTCTCGTCACATGAAGTTCTACAGAGCCAACCCTTTTTCATGCTGGTTGTAGGCCTACCTATCATGTAGGTCTTCGTCCAGCACTTACATCTGACCTACTCGTCAGAAAGGCATGCCCAGCACTCACATCTAATCATGTAGGAACTAATCCTATAATCATATCAGAAAGGCCCAACACTCAAATTCACCAACATGATAGGACACAGCTACTATCATCTGTGAAATGGCTCAGCACTTGCAACCACCAGCATGATAGGACACACCTACTATCATCTATGGAAAGGCACAGTGCTCACATCCACCATCATGGTAGGACACACCTAATACCATCTGTGGAAAGGCTCAACACTTACAATCACCAGCATGGTAGGACATACCTACTACCATCTGTGAAAAGGCTCTGCACTTATAATCACCAGCATGGTAGGACACACCTACTACCATCTGTGAAATGGCACTACACTTACAATCACTAGCATGATAGGACACACCTACTATCATCTGTGAAATGGCACAGCACTTACATCCATCCAGACGGGAACACATCCTGCTCACAATGATGGAAGGGCATGCACTCATATCTGATCATGAGGGGAACACATCCCAACAATTATATCAGAATGGCCCCCAGTCCTCCTCGACTGAGCTACCTGGTAACTGACCAGGCGCCTCCATTCTCTTAGAGAATGGCAGTTTCCCTTACATCCGACTTGCTCGTCGGAATGGCCAACACTCACATCTGACATGGAAGGAACTTAATCCTTTAGCCATGAACAGAATGGTCCATCCCCTACATCTGATCAAGTGGGAACACATCCCTCTATCACATCAGAATGGCTACTCAGTTCTTACATTGAGTGTTCCTAGTAACTGACCAGGTGCCTCCATTCCTAGAATGGAAATTTCTCTTACATCTATCCTACTCGACAGAATGGCCAGCACTCATATTTGACATGGAAGGGAGCAACCCTGCCACCATGACAAAATGGCTCAGCCCTTATATCTGACCTACTCATTAGAATGGCTATGGATCTTAGCACTCATATCTGACATGGAAGGAACCAATCCTCTCATCATGACAGAATGGCTATGGGTCTCATCACTTTCTCTTGGAGGAAACCTCGATCTAGAGAACACCAAGTCTCTATCTGAAGTACTCGAACTTCAGCCTAGCCAATGGCTTCATCAATAAATCAGCTATTTGTTCCTCCGTCGCAACATACTAGAGCTGCACTGCTCCTCTCTGCACCATATCCCTGATATAGTGATACTTGATCTTGATATGCTTCGACTTGTCATGGAACACTGTATTCTTTCACAACTTCACGCAACTCTGGTTGTCATAATGTATACAAGTAGCATCCAACTGGAGATCAAATATATCATACAGTAGCTTCTGCAGCCATACTGCCTCACAACTAGCTGAACAAGTTGTGACATACTCTGCTTTAGCTGTACTCAGTGCCACACAAGATTTCTTCCTGCTAAACCAAGAGATCACCCCTGATCCCATACTAAAGCAACATCTTGAAGTACTCTTCCTGTCGATGGAACTGCCTGCCCAATCTGAATCAACATAACCTTCTAGGCTAAACCTTTGATTCGCATCGTACTTGAGCCCATGGTCAATTGTACCCTTCAGGTACCTCAGAATATTCTTTGCAGCAGTCAAGTGAAAACTTCTTGGATCTTTCAAGTACTAGCTGAAGGTGTTCACAGCAAAGAAAATGTCTGGTCTCATGTTCGTTAGGTACATCAATGACCCAATCATCTTACGATACATCGTGGCATCAACCATCTCTGATGAAGCATCACTTAATAGCTTCAAGTTCAATGCCATAGGTGTGGTCATGCAGTCCATCATCCTGAACCTATTCAGGATCTCTACTGCATACTTCCCTTGTCCAAGGAATATTCCATTTGCACTCTACCACACCTCCATACCTAGAACAATAGTGCATCGACACATAACAGGAACATCACTGGTCTTCCACCTTCAACCTTGAAGCAAAGGTTGGAATCCACTTTACTCTCAGTAAATCCTAGAGTCATTAGTAATCTATCCATCCTGTCGTACCATGTCGATCCTCAAGATATTCTGTAATCACTCCCTCTGAAGTGAAGCATCGTACTCCCTCTGTCTTCTGTACTCTGTGCACTGAAACATTTTGTACTGAAGTGACAAGTAGTATCCATCCAGGATCATTGGATACTAAGATCCTCTATATTGAACTTCTTCAAAATTTCATCTTGCACCCATCTGTGAGCTTGTCATCCTCTATCAACCTTGTAGAAAAGGTTAAGATATTCATCAATCTCATCATGTATGTGTTATCCCATGGGTGTCTTCTGAATTCGTACAAATCCTTCTTTCATTTGTACACATGATTATGCATGTCATGTGACTTCACTTCTATTAGCTGTAAATGTTTCTTTGTAGTCTATGCCTTCTTTTCATGAGAATCCTCGTGCTACGAATCTTGCTTTGTATCCTACGATGTTTCCATATACTACATGATGGAACTATGAACTTCTCTTCAAGTCTCGATACTGCGCCCTGACATCATTCTTCTTGAACTGGTCTTCCCTTTCTTCTTGGTGGCTGGAAGGTTCTGCATCAATGATGTCACTGCACTCGTCATATTATTCTTTTTCTTTGAACTGTCGTCACTTGTTCTTCAGAACAAGTCTTCATTCTTCTTTGCTTGTAGGCGTTTATGTATGCAATATTTGCTACAAGTCAAATGCATTTGTATGGTTAGAAACATTTCATAAGGAATATTCATACTGGAAAATTCTTATGCATAAATATGTGATTATGCAACTACTTTATCCAATACAACATTCATCCATATCTCACTGAAACTTTCTAGATGCCTTCCATCTCTACCAAGACAACATTGGGATTGTGCACTGATCCAATATGTCAGCAAAGAGGTTTCATTCTAGATAAGTACCAATGGAGAATTTGTATAGCACCATGAGCTACTTACCTATCACATGCATATTAGTAGTATGATGTCGTTAATGCAAACATCCTATCATGCATAATATATCAACTGAATATAACCAAATGCATAACAAAAAAATATCATGAAATGGCAATTGAATACTTATGTTTATTTGTTTTGAGGGTAGACTCCTTCTTGAGCCTTCAACTTCATAGTCTTCTTCATTCATAAGCGCATCGTTTCTTATCCAAATGCTAAGGTGGATAAGAGGTTCTTCAAGAGTTGATTTATTCATATTCCTCATTGCTTGAGGGATATTCTTTGGATGATGAGAGCTTGTCTTCAGTTTCTTCCATCTTCCCTTCTCTTCTAATGAATCGAGCTTCTTCTTCTTTTCAGAGTCTACTGAGAGTAATTACTTCCTTCTGGCATACATTCCTTGAATGAATGAATCCCATGATCCTGGGAAGCTATTCAAGGTGGCCATCACCACTTATGCATTCTTCACTTTTTCTTTTACCACTTCAAGTTGTTCTTGATTTGCATGGTCTCTGTATTCTAGATCTTCACATTATTCAACTGGTTTCTTTAGGTCATATTCTAATTTTTGTTCTTCCCTTCAAATAGCTTGAAATTATGGAAGACCTTCAATAGCTTTGCTTGCAATAGGTAGTGCTTTGTAATGTACATGTGGAAGCCTTCTATGCCAAATCTCATTTGGCTCTACTGTGTCATGGATCAAGGCTTGTTATGGATGGCCCTTCAATTTGTACAAGCCTCCTTCTTGTTCTCCAATCACTACCACATCATCGATAGTCTTTCCTTTTGGCCATATGATGACTTGAAAATCTATGAATGCCACCTGCATTCCTTTTGCATCCAATGCTGAAATGGATAGAAGGTTCTTCTTTAGTCCTGGCACAAACAATACTTCTTTCATTGTTAGAGACTTACCAGAGTCTAGATTGTATGAATATTCCCCACTACCTTTTATTGGATATTGGCAGTCATCTCCTAGTTTCACCTTGTGAGGTGATTCATGTTCTGACAGTCTTACAAAGGATTCCTTGAATCCCATCATATGTTTGGAAGCTCCACTGTCTATAAGCCAATAATCACTTCCATGAGTAATGGTACCTATGAGAGCTAATATCAGAACATATTAATCCTCACTTGAAGAATATTCACTTTCATATCTGGATCTCTTTCTGGATGGTTCATCATCCTCTGCAGCATGAGCATGATGTCTTCTTTGGCCTTGACCAAGTTCTTCTCATCTCCCTCTGAAACTGGAACCTCTATACTCATGTAGGTGTCCAATACATTTTATTCAGAGAGATCAAATACTTATATGCTTGGAATTTTTCAACTTCACCAAGCTTATTATTAAGCTGTTATGATAGATCACTTTGAAATGAGAACCTCAAATGAAAATAGCAAAGGATTAGATCTTACCAATTTGAGGTGTCCATCTTGGTTCCGGAGCTGGCTGATCTAGGGTTTGCCACAGAAACCCTAATTTTCAAAACTTGGAATATTTTAGATATGATTGCATAAACAGATATATCTCTTCAAATGGAGCTATTTAATGTACTCTTTTTCTGAAAACAGTGGAGGGAAGCTCTCGGAATAGGAAGCCCTAATTTTCCAATTTCTTCTGTATAAAGTCCTATTACTGTTTCTGTGATATCTCCGAAATTACAGCTCTTCTGTTTCTAAAATTTCACACTGATGTAACCTCACATGTTCCTAATCCAAACCCATAGGTTTCATTAGAATTTGTTTCACCATTTTGGATTTATGATCCTTTTCCCAAGGTGACCTGTTACAAGACTGTTCAGAGCAGTGAAATTGTACGGAATGTCACGTGTCACTGGTTCATATTCTGAGTCTGATATTTATAACACCACAATTATAGTACGTTCCCTTTCTGGAACATCTTCAAAAAATTTATTTGGACCTCTGTATCCCAAGATATTGCAATTCTCCCCAGGCGTCCTCTTTAAGGATGAATTATGGAAGAGGCTGGAACCCTAACCTAGAGGGATCATATCGCCCAGAATATAGCGAATATGAGGCTGAGTTTTGGACACATTGTTTATCAGGATTTTATCTTCTTCCCCTGCAATTTTCAGCTTCTGATACTTCTCCAACCTTGGAATATAGCGACTGTACAAAAACTTATCATTTTTAGTATTTAGGGTTTTTTCTAGCTCAGGGTCAAACTAGGGTTTGAATTTCCTGGAGTTTCACCCAACCAAAGTTCTTGATCCAGGTATCTAAACTTATTTTTTGATGAGGATAACAATCCTATGTTGATCTCACTCAAAAATTCCTCTTCTATAGAAATCCCTAATTTCCACATTGAAAACTGAAAATGCTCAAAATCGAATTCTGCTTCGACAGAAAGATGCACCCTTCAATGGAGAGTCATCCTAGCATGCTTTTGCTGATATATTGTGGAGAGAGACCCAAAAATTAAGAATCCATATCTTCTGTAGCTGCACAATGTCTTCTTCTTAGGTTAGCTCTGATACCATGCTATTTTTTCAACATTAAGCTAGCATTATATTAGGATCTTTATTGAGAGAATAACAAGTACAACAATCAAGCACAAGCACATCAAAAGAGATAAGATACACAAATATTTTTCCTCGAGGAAACCATAAAGGAGAAAACCCCGCAACTTCCTCAGAGATAGAATCAACACCAAAACAGTAAGACCTCAAAGCAGTAGTCTTCTTCTTCTGTCTACTCCCAGTATTTCCTTCCTCACTAATGCGACACACTTGAGTGAGAGTGAATGATGTGTGTGATAAATAGAGAGTCTAACTCTCTATTTATATTCTTCCGTTCACTTGAAGTGCACTCAATCATGTCGTCCTAACTTAACAATTACTTACTCGAGCCTACACCTTAATGAGTGTATAATAACTCAAGTGCCCCGAAACTGTAGGGACTTACACAATGACTTGACAAGACTTGTTTACATTATTAATCCTCCCAATTGAAACATCAGGGCATGACAACATGACTCAATTACATAATAGAAAAATCCCGGAATAAACATCGGGTTACAATACATAGAAGAATACATTCTGAAGTTACATATACATCAACAACATAACCTTCCTGATTAATCTTATGATTCACATCATACTTGAGCCCATAATCAACTATACCCTTTGTTAAAATTTCATATGCTAAGGTACATCATCAGCGTTTAATTTCAATTTCATAAGAAAAGCATATAAACAGGATCACTGAAAGAAACAGTATCACAAGAAAAACACAGATTTGTCCTGGGAAAACCCTAAAGGGAAAAACCCAGCAAAAGCTTCCTCAATATAGATGCCCCCCCAAAAAAGATAAAAGGTACAACCCAAAAGACTGATCCTCCTTCTTTTCTAGCCACAGCTCTTTCTCTCCCTCTCTCTCTCATGCACTACACAAGTGAGTGTGAGTATGTTCAAATGAGAAGCACCTCACTTCTATTTATATTATTTTTTTCACTTAATAATTAATTCAATTATGTAGGCTTGAGTAATCCTAATTTAATTATGTAGGCTTGAGTAACCACAACTGGGGTACTAATGACCCGAATTAGAATGGAGGGGACTTCCTCATGACTCTTCTTAGTTCTCTCGATTATGAACATTGAGGTATAAATAAATACAAGTGATTCTCCCAATAGGAACATCGGGGACCACTAAAAAATACATATAGAATATTCTTCGAAGTTACAATATTTCAACACTCCCCCTTAACGAGAAGGGTATTCTACAACAACAGTACGAGAGAGAAGGCATCATTAAGATCATTAGGATGATACACCTATAAATCATTGGAATATTTTCAACATCATATATGCTTCATCTTTAATTTCAAAAGCAGCAACACTTTGACTGATAGCGTCGTCATCAGTACTTTAGTCTTCATCTTCAATCTTCAGCAGCAACATCATCATCAGCACTTTGACCTTCCAATCAGCAACCTCATCATCAACACTTTGACATTTTGATCAACAACATCATCATCAGCAATTTGACCTTTTGATCAGCAACATCTCATCATCATATATTGATCTTTCGATCAGCATCATGATCATCATCATACTCTGAAATTTCGGTCAACATCATCATCATCATCATCATACTCTGATCATTCGATCAATAACATCATCATCATAACACTTTGATATTTTGATCAGTAACATCATCATCATCACACTCTGATCTTTCAATCAGTAACATCATCATCATCACACTCTTATCTTTTGATCAAGAACATCATCATCATTAGGAATAACCTTCAATCCACAATACGAAGACAAAAGTCTTTGGATCACTTTTGGAATTAAATTCCAAGGATGATGCAATCCCACCACATTCTCGACAATCGAAGTCACTGGATTCAATTATGGGATAATCACTCCCTATCACTTTAGGAATAAGTCCAAGGATGATGCAATCCTACCACATTCTTGAGTATCGAAGTCACCGGATCCGTTCTGAACAAAATTTCAAGGATGATATAACCCTACCACATTCTCGAGTATCGAAGTCACTGGATCCATTCTGAACAAAATTTCAAGGATGATACAATCCTACCACATTCTTGAGTACCGAATTCATCGAAACCATTCTGAACTGAAGTTCAAGGATGATACAATCCTACTACAATCTAGAGGATCGAAGCCACCGGATCCATTCTGAACCGAATTTCAGCGATGATACAATCCCACCACATTCTCAAGGACCAAAGTCACTGGATCCGTTATGGACAGATGTCCCATGATGATACAATCCCTCTTCATTCTTGAGGACCAAAGTCACCAGATCACTTTAGGACATGTGTCCAAGAATGATACAATCCCACTATAACATCACTGCTATCCCTTTCAAGGAAGGTATTTTAGAACAACACCAAGCTTGTCTGAAAAGCATTCGAACTTTACCCGAGACAGAGGCTTTGTCAGCACATCAGCAACTTGTTCATCAGTACTTACATACTGGATATTTATGGCTCCCTTCTGCATCATATCTCAAATGTAGAAATACCATATTTCTATGTGCTTCAATCTATCATGGAACATTGGATTCTCTGCCATCTTTATACAACTTTGGTTATCACATAGAATCACGGTAGTTTCCAATTCCAAGTCGAATAAACTTGACATCTGCTTTTGAATCCACATGGCCTCACAACTAATAGAGCAAGATATTATATATTCTGCTTTAGCCGTGCTAGTAGCAACACTGGACTGTTTCCTGCTAAACCTTGAAATCATAGAATATCCCATACTATAACATCCACCTAATGTTATTTTCCTATCCGATACACTTCCATCCCAATCTGCATCTGTATATCCATACAGTCTACACTCATGGCTTCCATCATAGTATATACCAAAGTTTATAGTCCCTTTCAGATATCTCATCACATTTTTTGCAGCAATTAGGCGAACACGTCTAGATTAAACTAGATATTGACTCAAGGTGTTCACATCAAAACAAATGTCTGGTCTGGTATTTGTTAGATACATCAACGACCTAATAATCTATCTGTATTGAGTCACATCCACTAAATATGATGAGTCATCAGCAAACAACTTTAGGTTGGAATCCATGGGTGTGGCCATGGCTTTGCATTCCAAAATATTGAATCTTTTCAATATCTCTACAGCATAGTTTCCCTGGTTGAGAAATATTCCTTCTGAACTTTTCCATACTTCCAGACCTAGGAAATAATGCATTAACCCCAGGTATTTCATCTCAAATTCTTCGGTGAGTTTCTTCTTTCTTTCCACAATTTGTATCTCATTCCCTGTCAGAAATAAATCATCCACATATAGTAATAGTATGATAGGTTCATCTTCTATAACCTTGAGTTAAAGGTTAGGATCAAATTTACTCTTGGCAAATCCCATTCTCATCAGGAAACTATCTATCCTTCCATACCAATCATGGGGAGCTTGCTTTAGGCCATACAGGGCCTTCTTCAACTTGCATATGTGAGTACATCTATATTCAACTTCAAATCCTTGTGGTTGTTCTATATATACTTATTCTTCAATCAAACCATTCAGGAAGTCAGTTTTCACATCCATCTGGTGTAAGTCCCACTTCATCATGAATTAAAGTGCGATGATAGATCTAATTGAAGTATACCGTGCTACAGGTGCAAAAGTATCTTCATAATCAATTCCCTCTTTCTGACAGAAATCTTTGGCCACAAATCTTGCTTTATACTTCTCGATACTTCCATCAGTTGCATGTTTTATCTTGTAGACCCATTTGGAGGATACTACACTCTTTCCTTCTTGTTTGGGAACTATATCCCTTACATCAATCCTCATTATTGATTGGTATTCTTCAGTCATTGCTTCTACCCATTCTTTCTTCTGTGTCACTTCTTCGTAGGTTGTGGTTTCTTGATCTATAAGATCACACATCAAAGCTACATAGTTGGAAAATTTCTTAGGCCTCTTACTTACTCTTGTGGAGCCTTTAGGAGCTCCATATCTTTCTGCTTCTTGTATAATCTCTCTTTCCCAAGAAGGATTTCTCTTTCCTGACATCTCCATCATAGGAGGTTCTTGTGGTTTTGTCATGTCATGTTCTTTAGGAGCTTAATCTTTAGGGAGACATGTAGTTTCTCCATTTCTTGGAGGTGCCTCTTCCTCATACACTTCTTTATGTTGGAACTTCCTGGATCTCTTGAGGGTTGCTTCTTCATCAAATGTCACATCTCGACTGATTTCCATGTGATGGAATCCAGGAATGTAACATCTGAATGCCTTGGATACTTCACAATATCCAACAAATATCCCCTTCTTTCCAGAACGATCCAACTTGGTTCTTTTCTCTTTCGGTATATGAATGTATACTAGACAACCAAATATTTTGAGGTGACTTCCCTCAAGCTTCTTTTCCGTGAATATCTCTTATGGAGTCTTGAATCCAAGAGCACTGTGAGATATTCTATTTTGTACATATACAGTAGTTCTGGCTGCTTCTTCCCATAGATGCATTGGAAGATCTTGATCATATATCATTGTCTTCACTACTTCCATGATTGTCCTATTCTTTCTTTCTGCGATGCCATTTTGATAAGGATTGTAGGGAGTAGTTAGTTCCCTCTTAATTCTAGCATCTTTGCAAATGGCTTCAAACTCTTTTGAATTGTATTATTCACCATTGTCTGATCAGAGTGTCTTGATCCTTTTGTCTGAGAGATTCTCTATCAAGGCTTTGAATTCCTTGAACTTATCAAACACTTCACTTTTTTCTTTCAAGAAATATATCCATGTATTTCTTGAATAATTATCAATAAATTTAATGTAATATTCAAAACCACTTAAATTTGTGGAGCACATTGGACCACACATATCTAAATGAATCAATTCTAACGTACCTTTTGTTTTCATTAGAGGAATTTTGGGGTCTAAAATAGGCCTCCTAAGAAAAATAATAAAATAATAGTTAAAATAATAAAATAATATTGATTAATTTTGGGGGAAGAAAGAATAAAACTACTTTTTGTGTTCGTATTTTCAACATATCTCCCTGTGTTTTTACTCAAATTTTGATCAGGACAGCTCATTGGATGTGGAATTTGATTCTGCATCCAACGAGTACCCACACTGCATACTTTTGATGGACCCCGCTACCCCAAAAACAAGAAATACCTGAAAATACGTGATGATGACACATCATCACATTTTTTCAGGTATTTCTTGTTTTTGGGGTAGCAGGGTCCATCAAAAGTATGCAGTGTGGGTACTCGTTGGATGCAGAATCAAATTCTGCATCCAANGCATCCAACGGGCTCTCTCGATCGAAATTTGAGTAAAAACACAATGAGATATGTTGAAAATATGAACAAAAAAAGTAGTTTTTTTTAATGACAAATATGTCA
>LPNX010405035.1:1219225-1430010 GCA_001517045.1 Pseudotsuga menziesii
TGTTTCTCTCTTCTGAAATGGATTCTTGATATTCTTTCCTTTCACACATCCTTTGCAAATGCCTTCATGTTTGATCTTCATGTCTGGTAATCATGTCACTACTTTGTTCACATGAGGTAGTGCTTTGTAATTGATGTGAGCAAGCCTTCTATGCTATAGTTCACTAGGATCAGTGGACTCATGAACAAGATTTGTTTCTGAATGTCCCTTGAGTTTATATAGGCCTCCTTCTTCTTCACCAATAATAACTGCATCTTCAATATTATTTCCTTTGGGCCACATGAGTACTTGGCCATCTATGAACGAAACTTTGAATCCTTTCTTCTCTAAAGCTGAGATAGAAAGTAAATTCTTTTTCAGAAATGGTACATATAGTACTTCTTTCGTCTTCAGGGGATTTTTTGAATCAAGCTTGTAGTTTGCTTCCCTAATTCCTTTGATCGGATATTGATAGTCATCTGTTGGAGATACTTTCCAAGGATATTTCTTTTATGCGAGTCTTGATAGAGTCTTCTTTTGTCCTATCATGTGCTTTGAAGCACCACTATCAACAAGCCAAGTATCTTCTCTAGGTGTAATAGATGTGGAGAGTGCTAACAATAATACATACTCTTCTTCATCTTCTTCTCTTTCTTTCTTTCTTGGAGGTGTTGGAATATATTAAACCCACTCGTAACTTAGGATAAAATAATTAATCATTATTTGATTAATTATTCACCCACTAGCTTAATTAGTTGGCATCCACTTGCACCTTAAAGTCAATACATGCCATCTATATCCTAGGAATGATTTATTTCTAATTCTAGGTTGATATTGACCACCTTTTGACCATACAAAATGAGTATACAGGACTTTATAGTAGATTCTGCTTTATTCTGCTTTTCTATGGATAAGTTAAAAGCTAGTCAATTAGGAAACTGGAAGCTTTTGTTTCCAACCCATCCTCCATTATTTTTTATCCATTTTCTAGTATTAACATGTTTTTTCCATGTCCTTGAAAACTCACTCATTATTTTTCCAACTCGTGAGGTCCTTGATAGATTTGGGAAGTGCTTTAGCCACCTATGAGGGTTTGCTATATTTTGCTAACTCATCCTTTTTGAGCTTTATGAGTTGTTTCCATACAATTTGATTTTCTTATGAGGGATGTACTATTTATGTGCACTATTATTCAGCATTATTCAATGGAAGGATACACACCAATATTCATCTCTTCATTCATGTGATTCAATCTCTTTTCTTCTCTCTATTTTTCCTGTGTATGCTTGTGATAATTCTTAGTAGCAAGATCTATTTCCTATGCTTCTTCTTAGTATCATTGCTCATAGAATTGATCTATTATTTCTACATGGAATCAAATATACAGTGAGCATAGCCTTTCCATATTCTAAAAAGTATCAGAGAAGCAAAGTTGATTAAGTTCTACAGAGTTAAGGAGCGCATCTAGTCTCCTATCCCTCTTTGAAGAAGAGCTTGTCTAGCTTAAAATATTTTCTCATAGTTTGTTTTACAGGCTGCAGAGAGTATCTCCTAGAGCATATCAACGACTTCAATATGGATTCAAAATTTCCTCTAATATCTCCTTTCAACTATGGTGATTGGAAGCCAAACATGAGTGCATACTTCAAGAGGCAATGTCTCTTTGATGTCTTCATTAGTGCATGGAGAGAACATGAGTCTTATGAAGAGAATATTGATTGGATAAATAATTGTGATATAGATTATGGAATTATGTGTTTTGGAATGTCTCTAAATAGATATCATCTCATAGATTATGTTGAGTATCCATTTGAGCTTTGGAAGAATTTGGACAAAGCTTTTGGTTTGTAGGAAATTGAAGACGAAGCATGGAGCAAACCCAACATATCCTCTTGTTCTCTCTCTCAAGATTTATTGGCCTCTACATTCTCTGATGAAGTTGATCATGATGAAGAAGTGTCTCATACATTTTAGGTTGTTTCTGATCTCTTTGATTCGAATGCTTCCTCTTTCAATCAAGAAGCAACTATTGAAGATCCATCTTTTTCTGTGTCTCTTCAAGGTGATTTTTCATCTTGTGATACTAATGATAAAAAAGAAGTAACATATGGAGCTTATGTTGATATTTATTATGATCCTCTAACCCATTCATTGTTCTCAAAATCTACTATCTTATATTATGAGATCTGTGTGCTAGATTCTCCACACCTTGTGCATACCTCTCTCATTGATGGTGCGCAACCCAGTGACTTCCAAGATGTTTTCTCAGCCACATCAAGTTGTATTTGTGTCATACCACTTACCTTAATTGATATCATGTGATTCAGCATATCCTCCTTTGTTCTTGGCATCAATACTCAAATCCTTCTTGAAGATTTTGAACATCTCCTTACTTCCTCCTTTCATATAGAGGATTCATTACCAGTGTATTCCCATGAGTCTATTGATATGCTTATACTTTATCCTTTGGATTATGATTTATAAGCATATTTTCAATTTGATACACATATAATACCACCATCCATACCATCTACCATACCTATGAATAATCCAAAGACTATACAAATCCCAAGCTCACTAGTTGATTCCTCATTGGTCTCTTATGCAGTGATATTTATTTTACATCGTTTGAAGTCTTTCCTGTATTTCAGTGGCTGGTTATCCATGTCCTTAGTCATATTTGGACTGATATTAAAAATGTTTGGATCTGTTCTAAACACTTATGTTTCACATCTTATTCCCATCCATTATTCATATTTTTACACCTATCAGTTTTCCCCAGTTGCTCCTAATTTTCCTAGTATAGCCCTATATCCTCATGGAGCCATTGAAGCCTTTGTCCTTGATGTTCCATATGCTGATATTACTGATATATAAGAGTTTTATCAGCCTCATATGATATCTATATAGGTGCTAAATCATATTGGAATATTGACATGTCATTCACATCACAATTTTGTAGCTATTCAGGGAATTGGGTGTGAAATAATTTGTCTTAATTTTTGTACTCTTTGGGAAGGAGTATGCAGAGATCTCTTTTTCATTTTAGATTATGTTTGCAGATCAGAGTTTGACAACAAAAATAATCATTCAGATAATGCTCCTACTTCATCAGTTGATGAGATACAAGGAGTCACTTGTCTTCCTTCTTGCAGGTTCTACACTCCAACGCATGATCATGAAGCTCATGATTTCTTCAGCAAGTCCTTCATCCATAAGCAGTTCATTCAGATCATTAAAGCGAATATGAAGATATTATGAACACATATTTCAATTTTTGTGCCTTTTCCTATCTTGAGGGAGGATTTTCCCCATGTGGTTTTGCCTCTTTCCTCACTTTTTTGGACATAATAATTGTTAAAGGGTGACCATAGCCTTGTTGTTGGGCCCTATATGAATCTATATTTTTTTTCATACCATAATAAAGTAAGACTTATAGGGGGCGTGTTGGAATATATTAAACCCACTCATAACTTAGAATAAAATAATTAATCATTATTTGATTAATTATTCACCCACTAGTTTAATTAGTTGGCATCCACTTGCACCTTAAAGTAAATACATGCCATATATATCCTAGGAATGATTTATTTATAATTATGGGTTGATATTGACCACCTTTTTTCCATCCAAAATTAGTACACAGGACTTTACAACAGATTCTGCTTTATTTTGTTTTTTCTGCTTTTCCTGCTTTTCTATGGATAAGATAAAAGCTAGTCAACTAAGAAACTGGTAGCTTTTGTTTCCAATCCATCCTCCATTAGTTTTTCTCCATTTTATAGGATTAGCATTTTTTTTCCATCTCCTTGACAACTCACTCATGATTTTTCCAACTTGTCAGGTCCTTGATAGATTTGGGAAGTGCTTTAGCCACCTATGGGGGTTTGCTATATTTTGGTAAGTCATCCTATTTGAGATTTATGAGTTGTTTCCATACAATTTGATTTTCCTATGAGGGATGTACTATTTATGTACACTATTATTCATCATTATTAAATGGAAGGATACACACCAATATTCATCTCTTCATTCATGTGATTCAGTCTCTTTTCTTCTCTCTATTTTTCATGTGTATGCTTATGAGAATTCTTAGTAGCAAGATCTATTTCCTGTGCTTCTTCTTAGTATCATTTTTGATAGCATTGATCTATTATTTCTATAGGAGTTCCTTCCTCTTCTTCTTCTTTGTCTTCATCTTCAACTAGATGAGCATGATGTATTTTTTTGTTGTTGATCTTCTTCTTATAATATTGTCTCTTCATAGGACAATTTCTGGCAATGTGTCCTATCTTATCACAATGAAAACAATGAAATCTAGATTAGTCCCTATCGGGGAGACTTTCTCTTGTATTTTGGAACTTCCTCAAAGGTTGATACTCCCTATTGTTTCCCTTCTTGAAGTAGGGTTGACTTATTCTTCTCTTGGGATGAGTGGCTAGGGCTTGATCATCCTCCTTTATTAAGGCTTCTCTATTTGCCACTCTAGTATCCTCTTGAATGAAATCTTCCAATACCACATCAAACTTCATGCTTTCCTTTCTGGAACACATCATCTAGATGAATGACTCTCAAGGCCTAGTGAGACTATTAAGAAAATTCATAGCCATCTCACCTTCATCAATTTTGTCTCCAATAGATTCTATTTGTTCTTTCATATGAGAAATCCTTGTGAAGTAGTCCTGGATGGATTCTCTATGACTCATCTTAGTGCTCTTCAGTTGAGCTCTTAGATTCATATTTATGTCGATGTTTCTACCCTCGTATATTCTGGATAGGGAATCATACATTTATTTTGGAGTATTCTTGGATGACACATGAGGGATCAATTGATCCTTCATAGAGTCATAAATAATCCTTTGTGCCCTAATCATATCCTTCTTGTGATTCTCCATAGCTTCAGCTTCTTCAGGTTCTGAAACTTCCTCCTTGATATAATTATCAAGATCATTCTCTTTGAGAATAAGACCAATCGTGTATTTCCATGCTCAAAAATTATGTATGCCTTCTAGCTTGTACTCAAGCTTAGTGCTTGGGGCCATCTTGTCAGAAAATCACATAAATTTGAAATTTTGTGAAATCAGAAAATGAACTTACTAGGAGATGCGTTTGACTAAGGTGAGTTGATCAGTGTGCTTGGTTTATGGAGATCTCAAGTATTCACCTTCCAAATCAGACTTGCGAGATTCAGCTCTGCAACTTCCAGTTGTTTTCTAGTTCTGCAGTTTTCTAGTACAGCTATCAAACTAGGGTTTGAATTTCCTAGAGACTCACTCACCCAAAAACCTCGATTCTAGGCTCAATAGATGCGCTTTGGGAGGGATCAACTTTCTATGCAAGAAGTTTTCGGAAAATCAAAATTTTTTCTAAAACCCTATTTTCTTCTAGGGAGAGAGAGGGATTTTTCACCTTGTGAAAGTTGTCCTATTCATGCTAGCTCTGATACCATGTTAAAATTTCATATGATAAGATAGATCATCATCATTTAATTTCAATTTTGTAACAAAATCATATAAATAGGATCACTGAAAGAAACCGTATCACAAGAACAACACAGATTTATCCTGGGAAAACCCTAAAGAGAAAAACCTGGTAAAATATTCCTCAATATAGATGCCCCCCCAAAAAAGATAAAAGGTAAAACCAAAAAGAATGATCCTCCTTCTTCTCCAGCCGCATCTTTCTCTCTCTCTCTCTCTCATGCGGTACACAAGTGAGTGTGAGTGTGTTCAAATGAGAAGCACCTCACCTCTATTTATATTATTTCGTTCACTTAATAATTAATTCAGTTATGTAGGATCGAGTAATCCTAATTTAATTATGTAGGCTAGAGTAACCACAACTAGGGTACTAATAACCCGACTTACAATGGAGGGGAATTCCTCATGACTCTTATTAGTTCTCTCGATTAGGAACATAGGGGTATAAAGAAATGCAAGTGATTCTCCCAGTAGGAACATCATGGACCACAAAAAAATACATATAGAATATTCTTTGAAGTTACAATATTTCAATACCCTTCATGTACCTTAAAATATGCTTTGCAGCAATCAAGTGAACATATCTCGGATCTGTCAGGAACTGGCTCAATGTTTTCACAGCAAATCAAATATATGGTCTTGTATTCATCTGGTACATCAAGGACCCAATCATCTGACGATACACCGTAGCATCAACTGATTCTGATGAAGCATCACTCAATAGCTTCATATTCGATTCCATAGGTGTGGTAATGGCCTTGAATTCCATCATCCTGAACCTATTCAGGATCTCTACTGCATACTTCCCTTATCCTAGGGAGATTCCATCTACATTCTGCCACACCTCCATGCCTAGAAAGTAATGCATCATACCCAAGTCCTTCATTTTGAACTCAACAACAAGCTTCCTCTTCATATCAGCAATCAACCCATCCTCACCTATTACAAATAGATCATCTACATATAGTATTAGTACCACTGGGTTCCCTTATTCAACCTTGTATTAAAGGTTGGAATCCACTTTACTCTTGGTAAAGCCCAAACTGGATAGGAAGTTGTCAATTCTTCCATACCATGTCATGGGTTCCTGTTTCAAACCATACAGGGATTTATTTAACTTACACACATGAGTCTCCCTATCATGTGTCTCAAAAATGAATGGCTTCTCTACATATACTTCTTCTTCTACAACACCATTCAAGAAAGTTGTCTTGACATCCATGTGGTGTACTTTCCATTTCATTACTGCAACTAAAGCAAGTACTAATCTGATGGAAGTATATTAGGCTACAGGTGCAAAAGTTTCTTCATAATCTATTCCTTATTTATGGGAGAAGCCATGAGCCACAAATTTTTCTTTATATCTGTCTATGCTACCATCTATAGCATGATTGATCTTATACATCCATTTGGAAGTTACAACAGACTTCCCCTTTGGTCTTGGGACAATAGCCCAAACATCATTCTTCATGATCAACTAATAGTCCTCGATGAGAGCATTGTTCCACTCTTTCTTTTCTGCTTCTTCTTCATAGTTGGAAGGTTCTTTATCAATGATGTCACATAATAGTTCTACATAATAAGAGCAGGACCTAGTTCTTTTCCTCTCTTTGTGTATCTCTTCTAGAGCCCCATATCTTTTTGAACCTTTGATAGCTTCTCGTACGCAAGCAGGTTTCCTCTTGTGAGGATTCTTCACCTGAAGTGGATCTACAGGTTCTTGAGGTTCTTCTATTTCTCGATATTCTTCTTGAGCTGCATCATTCATGGTTGTGTCTTGAATCCTAGGTACTTCTATTTCTTCAAGTTCTTTAGTAGGTCTCTTTCTGGATTTGTTGTAGGCTGAGTCTTTGTCAAATGTTACATCCCTACTTATGTCAATATTCTTGAATCCTAATAATTATATTTTGTAATCCTTCCATCTTTCACTATATCCCACAAATATACCCTTCTTCCCCGAAGGATCTAACTTTGTCCTCTTTTCTCTCAGAATGTGTATGTACACTGGACAACCAAATATTCTGAGATGATTGACTTCAGGTTTCTTTCCAAAAAACACTTCTTCAAGTCTCTTGTTCTCAAGTACTCTATGTGGAGTACAGTTCTGTATATACACAATTGTTCTAGCAGCTGCTGCCCATAGATGCATGGGAAGATCTTGATCATGAAGTATTGTCCTTGCATTTTTCATGATCATTCTATTCTTCCTTTCTGCAATCCCATTCTGTTCTAGATTATATGGAGTGGTCAAATCCTTCTTAATCCCTGAATCTTTGTATATTTCCTTAATCCCTACTTGTGTCATGATCAAAAAATATTGATATTCTTCTCTGTGTAGTTTTTTATCAAGGCTTTGAATTCCTTGAACTTTATGAATACTTCATCTTTGTTCTTCATGAAGTATCTCCATGTCTTCCTAGAAAAATCATAAATGAAATAAAAATAGTATACATACATGCTTAATGAACTGGATGACCATGGACCACATACATCGGAGTGAATTATTTCCAAGAGTCCTTTAGCCTTGCTTTCACTACTTGGAAATTTCTTCTTTGTATTCTTTCCTTTTGCACATCCCTTGCATACTCCTTCATGTTTTTCCTACATTTTTGGAAGACCTTCAATAGATTTTCTTGCAAGTGGCAGTGCCCTATAGTGCACATGTGCAAGCCTTCTATGCTAAATTTCATTTGGTTCTACTAAGTCATGAACCAAAGCTTGTTTTGGTTGGCCCTTTAATCTGTATAGTCCTCCCTCTTGTTCTCCAATTACTACTGCATCATCAGTAGTATTTGATTTTGGCCACATGAGGACCTGTCTATCTATAAATGAAACTCTCATGCCTTTTGCATCTAATGCAGAAATGGAGAGAATTTTCTTCTCTAGTCCTGATACAAATAGGACATCCTTTATTTTCATAGACTTTCTAGAGTCTAACTTGTAGGAGGATTCTCAACTACCTTTTATTGGATACTGGTAGTCATCCCCAAGTTTCACCTTATGGGGTGATTAATGTTCTGATAGTTTCACAAATGATTATTTGAATCCTGTCATATGTTTATAAGCCCTACTTCCTATAATCCAATCATTTCTTCCATGTGTAATGGTTCCCATGAGAGCGGAAATAAAAATGTATTCTTCATCACTTGAAGAATCATCACTTTCTTGTTTTATTCTCTTCCTGGAAGGCTCATCATCTTCTGTAGCATGAGCATGCTGTCTTTTCTTATTTCTCTTCCTTTTGTGATATCTATCTTTGTTTCTAGGAAAATCTTTTGCAAGGTGTCCTCTTTCGTCACATGTATAGAAAATTAACTTAGACAAATCTTTGTTATATTTTCTAGTGTTTTTCTTCTAGCAAGAGTACTTACCTCTGTGATGGTATGTTTTGCTTTTCTTGGATTTTGTTGTGAGAGCTTGATCTTCACTTCCCTTCTTTTCTTCTTGAGCTAATATTCGAGCTTCTTCTTGTGAGAATTCCTCCCACAGTCTACTAAACTTGACTAGCTTCATTCTGGCATAGATCCCTTGAATGAAAGAGTCCCATGCCCTAGGGAGACCATTCAAGGTGGTCATCACAATTTCTGTATTCTCTACTTCTTCATCTACAGCTTCAAGTTGTTCTTTGATCTGAGATACCATTTTAAATTAAGGCTGGATGGTCTTCGCATTCTATATCTTTAGATTCTTTAATTGGTTTCTCGGAGTCATCTTCTAGTTTATGTTCTTCCCTTCAAATAGCTTGGTCAGGGCATCAAACATATCTTTCGGTGTCTTTAGAGAGGACACCTGAGGTATGATATGATCCTTGATTGAATCAGCAATAATCCTCTTATCCATGACCAATATATTTTTGTGTAAGGCCTTATCCTTATCTCCCTCTAGAACTGGAACCTCTTCATTGATGTAAGATTCCAACTCTTTTTCTTCCAGGACCAGGGAGATCCTATTCTTCGAAGCTCAGAAGTTATCAACTCCCTCAAGATTTTCATCAAGATTGGTATGATGAGACATATTAATAGAGAACCTAAAATGGAAATTCAAACATTTAGATATTACCAGGTTAAGATGTCGAAACTGGATCTGGAGCTGGATTTCTGCAGAGCTAGTTTTCCGGTTCAAGAGCATATTAGGGTTTGACTTTCCCGGAGTTCTACCCAACCAAAAACTTTGATATTGATCTCTAAACATTGATTTTGGGGAGAATATTAATCCAGGCCTAGGCTCACTCAAAAATTCCACTTCTTTGGAAAGCCCTAATTTCCTGCAGCATTGTCGGGTCAAAAAATGAAAAAGCTCAGAATCATATTCTGCTTCGACAGAAACATGCACCCTAGAGAGGAGAGTCATCCTAGCCTTATTTTGATAAAAATATGTGGAGAGAGATCCAAAAAGTGGGAATCCCTATCTTTAGAAGTTGCACGGTGTCTTTTTCTCAGGTTTTCTCTAATACCATGTTATATTTTTAACATTTAAGCTATATGATATTAGGATCTTATCTGAGAGAATAAAAAGCATAGCAATCAATCACAAGAGACAATGAACACAAATATTTTCCTTAAGGAAACCATAAAGGAGAAAACCCCACAACTTCCTCAGAGATAGAATCAGCACCAAAATTAAAACACAAAGATATAAATATGATCTCCCAATAACAGTAGTCTCTCTCTCTCTTGTCCTAGCTTCTTCTCTCTCTCTCTCTCTCAGTTATGCGCTACAACTGAGTGTGAGTGAATGTTTGTTAAATAGAGAGGATCCCTCTCTATTTATACTAATTCTTGACTTGAAAATAACTCACTAGGGCTGAATTCTCTAGTAGAGTCTAATAACCCTAGGGCCCCACAACTGCAGAGACTTTGACCCTTGATCAATAAAGAGGGTTACACTCTATGACTTTACATGACTTGTTTACATTATTGAATCTCTTGATAGGAACATCTAGGCATGACATGACTTAATTACATTATAGATACTTCCCGATAAAAACATCGGGGTACAAGACATAATATATACAAGTGAATACATTTTGAAGTTACGAATACATCAACATTTAAATGGTGACATTCCAATTTCTCTTTTTGCATTGATCCTATCTTTCCATAAAACATACTTCAACTTTTTATTCCAATCTCTTTAGTTTTTTTCTAGCAACTTCTTAAGTATCCTTACCAAGATCTTGTTGGAATATTTTTCCAGTCCATTTCCCTATGGATAATAAGTAGTAGAATGATTCAAATTGATGTGGTATTTATGGAAAAAACTTACCATCTTATTTTATTTGAAGGTAGTTGCATTGTCTGTCACAATTCTCCTTGGACATCCAAACCTAGATAAGATATTGTTCTCTAGAAATTCCATGATCACAACATTTGTGGCTCTCCTTGTGGGTATAGCTTCAATCCATTGTAAAGTAATATGTTTCTGTAAAAATCCACCTATGCTGACATGAAGAATTTGGTTTGAATTCCCCAATGAAATCTAACCCCCACTGCTAAAAGGGTGCCTCGACTGAGATTGGATTTAGAGGCAGTGGAACTAGATTTCTCTTTCCATTAAAAATATGACACTGATGACATGTGGTAACTTCTTTATAAATATCTTAAAACATAGAAGGCCAATAAAACCTAGCTCCCAAAATCTTATTAGTTGTTACCTTCCAGGAGTGGTGGCCTCCACAATCTCCTTCATGGAATTCCTTCATTGTTTGTTCAGATTCATTTTCCAATAGGCAATTCAACAACATGACACCAAGATCCTTCTAGTAAAAATATTGATTCATAATGCATAACTTTGCAACCTTCAATTTTATAAATATAGCCCTTGTTTTACTCAACCCTATTGGAGCCTGCAAAAGTTTGTAACACGTATATGATATCACTATACCATGGAGAAAGAGAAAAATATTCACAATACCTGCAACCTTGCACCAAGATGGTTTTAATGACTAGACAAGATGTTGAGTTGTAGATATTCAAAATTAGAATTTCTCATTAATTTGGACAGTCCCTTGCCCTTGATCAACTTTGTAGGATTGATTTCAAGATCGTGTTCCAACAGCACAGCAATCCACTTTCCCCTTTTAACTTCTATATCTATTTGATTGAGGATGTTCATTACCACATTATTTGGGACATATGCAACAATATGTGAATGAAGAATACACACTCTAAAATCCTTCAAGGATTTCACCAAATCATAATCCTATTTTTCCATGATATCATATTTTAGCTCTCCATCTATCAACACCTTACTTAAGAAAGAAATGGGATCCTCGGCATTCTGGTTATTCTTCTGCAATAGGACTCCATATATGCTCATATGCATAAGAGAAAACTAGGAAATACTTAGTAAAATATAGACTCATCAAAACTGGGGCTTTAGGGATGGCCTTTTTAATATCTTTAAAGGACTTCCTAGCATCCACTGTCAATTTTATCTCATTTTCTTTTTTCATCATATTTGTAATGTTTCTCATAATTTCAACAAAACTAGGAATGGATCTCCTTAGAGAATTTACCTTTCCAATAAATGAAATCATGTGTTTCTTGCTCCTGGGATATTCAACCTTCAGAATTGCATTGACTCTTTATGGATCAATTTTGACTCCATCTTTTGAAATAATGTTCCTCATTAACTTCCCTTCTTTCAATGCAAAATTCGACTTCCTGAGATTCAGTGAGATACCATACTTTCTTCACTTTAGAAAAACCTTCCCTAAATGCTTAAGATGGTCCCTGTCAAACTTGGAATAAACATTTATATCATCCATGTAAACAACTACAAAATTATCTTTCTCCTCTGTAAAAACAATATCCATGGCTCTCTAAAACATAGCCCCTGCATTCATCAAACCAAGGGTAACTTGGAGTACATAAATGTACCACATGGTATAGTAAAATTTGTCTTCTCTTAGTCCTCAGGAAGCATCCTAATTTGGTTATTTTTGGACACTTCTCCTAACTCATGCGACCTAGGTTATGCACTGCCTGTCAACACAATAAACACCTGAGATGCCAGCCCAGTAGGGAAATCCCCGTCGACAACACCCGCAATGTAGGTGCAGTCTCACCTGATATATCTCTTCAATGTGTAACCACTGGAAACATGTTTCCACGATTCGTCGAGGGATTATAGTCCCTTGGCACATGGCCAAGGAGCTCAACCACATCATGAGGATAGAGTCATTTATACTGAAATCTAACGCACACCGCACATATATTTTATTAACTACTAAAGGAGAGACACAGATTATTCCTTAGTACTTTAAACATAATGGAATATAAACAAGAGCTAACATACAGGAGAAATATAAAAGAAGCGCAAGAACAATTTCCCCGTAAACATAAACTAATACTCAGAAGCAATGCATAATAACCTATTCATACATTCAAACTTCCATTGAAAATATGACATTCATTCAACCATGACAAGACTTGCATCTTAAACATAAACACACACAACCATACACATTCAATCGTCAACACATAGGAGAGTTCACATGGAAACCCATCTGAGAAAAACCACAAGCCGCTCTTCATATGGCATGAGAAATATATGGTGCCTTCAGCCTGCATTTGACTGTAGAATATCTTAGATCTAGCTTTCTACTCAGACTCTTTATTTCTCTTATGCTCTCTGTCTTATTTATCCTAACTATTCTACCCTCTACTGATCTACACACAACCTGGATCGACTCCTCTAGCATCCGCTCCTCTCTAGTAGAGATTCTCTTCTACTACACTACCTCCAGCTACATTCTACAGATTCTCGACTAATATACCACTTAGATCTCCCAAATTATCCCTGCTCCATTAGGGATCTTCCCGCTACTAACTAATGAAAAGAAACTAAAGAGTAAAATAGAAACCATCCTAAAATAAATATAAATGCAACCTATAGCAACCCTCTAACTATTGAATTCCTCCTATTTATACTATTTTACTTGACCACGCAAGGTTGACTGCATACATGCAATCTGCTAACTATCGCCATTAACCACCACCCAGGCTACAACTATGGTGATCATTACTTGACACGATGAATTAACGACTTTACGTACTGTGTGCATTCACGTGTGTGACATCTACCAACTTAAGCCGACTTCAGCACCAATGATCATCCTATCGCTTTCAATTGTTATTCAACACTTGTTCTTTTGTTTTACCCTACATCGTATTCCTTCTGCACATTTTCCCTTTTCCCCATAGGTGACATCTTTTGCGCATATTCCTTCTTTTGTGCAGATTTCTTTGTCTGCCCAGATTTCCTTGTCTGTGCAGATTTCTTCTATTCCTGCCATGTGCTTCCTTTTAGTTTCTTGTGCTTGCATGGTGGATTGATTCTTGTGTATTTTTTCACTTGAACTTATTTCTTGCATGCTTTCCCCAAGCCCAATAGTCCCCCAACACTCACATGTATCTTTTCCCGACCCATGAAGAAAATGGTCATAGGAGGTGGCGTGACCTACACAGCCATTTCTTTCCTGCTGAATTTTTTTTTTCTGTGTACCTTTCTCATGCTTCCACTCTTGCGCGTTTTGTTACTTTTTTTTTCGGTGGTGTTTCCTATAGCACGGGCTCATCCCAGACTCAGAAACATTTTTTTATGTTATTAGATTAAAAAAAATCAGGTTATACAATTTCTTCCTAGGCATCATCTGAAGAGTTTACTTCCATAGGTTTTTCTTTTGTTTGCTCTAGCTCTTCTTCAAGTTGTTATTCTTGGTCCTCTTCATTTTCCTTTTGTTCTTCTTCTTCCTTTCCCTATTCATCTTCATTTTCCTCTTCTTCTCCCTTTTCCTCTTCTTGCAAATCCTCTGGTGCATGTTCCAGTGTAGATTGTTCTGCGCTTCCAACCCTCTGTTGGAATTGACCAAAAATGGGAGTAAGACTTTCTATCTCCCAGCAGGCTTCTTCTTCCTGCTGCTCAAATTCCTGCACTCAGACAGAGCTAGGGTGTTCCAGCAACGCATTGGCCACTTCATGCATGAACTCGTGGATTCTTTGCTCGATAGGATGAATTATCCCTATCACCCTTTTAGCTTCATCTTGTTTCTCAGTCGTTTCTTTATTGTACATGTTTTCCTTGTTGCGTTGGGTTCTTTCCTTATCCTGGAGCTTCTTGAGCTCAGTTCTTTTGGCGATTTTCTCCTTTGTTGGAAGCTTCTTAATTTATTCCTTTATTGCCAATACTAGTAGGTCTTCTTGTCATACCTTCTCAGGAAGTTGCTCCGTGTTACCACCTAAGTTGTACTTAGTGCCTTTTTATCAAGTGAGCCTCGTGAACTAGAAAATGATAACTTGTTCGAACTTCAGAAGACCTTTGGAAGTACTTCTGGGAAGTGCTTGTTGTACTATATCGCATGTTCATACCCCATGGGGGAATTGTAATAAATGTTGTAGCATGATAGTGTCTGTAAAAGACTCGGTCTCTTAGACTTTATATGTCAATCTGATCAGCCTAGGGTGTTTTTTCCCTTGGTTATTATTGGTTGTTGAATAAACGACTGATAATTTCTGAGTTTTTCACTCCATACCTCCAAAGTTGGGGTGGTCGGCTTGGAATTTAAGACTATTTAGGTTCTTAGAGTCTATGTGTCAATGTATAAACATGATAGAAATCATGGTCGAGTCATATGAACATGTCTAAGTCCCCCTAGGTTTTTTCAATTTTTCATTTTTTTTAGTTTTTCCAGTGTTTTTTTATTAAAATTTAATTTTTCCAAAACTTAGGCTATTTTTTAATAGTTTAATTGGAAAAATTGATTTTGTAATAAAAGTGGGCCAAATAATTAGTTTCAGTCATGTAGGTGCTCATTTTAAAGCTAAGAGCACCATGTAAACCCATGGTCCCACTATTTCCTAGTTTTGAGTGATTTTCCATCACTCAGGTCAGAAAACCCCAAAAATCAATTATTGATTATTTTAATTAATAAATTGATTAATAATGGAGCAAATCCAAAATCATAAATCAGTGGATTCTCAGCCGATTTGATTGAAATTAGTTAGATCTAAACCAGATTGATAGGATCTAACAAATCCTTGACTAAAGGAGGTGATCAAATCAGATCCAGAGTTGATCTTCAGCTGTCTTCATGGGGAATTGTACCCTCTCTCTCTCCTCCACGCGTGTGGACTCTCCTGGATGCTCTGTGGACTGATTTGTTAGTTTATAGGTTGATGTGTCAACTCAATCAATCCCCGGGTTGACAAGTTAGCTTAGTTCAGCTTCATATCTACATTGATTGACTCTCCATCAACTGATTTGATCTATCTCCTTGGGATTTGCACCCCACTGGGCTGGATCTCCTAGTTTTTGTATATATCCAAGCACAGCGACCTCTTCCAAGAGTTAGAACTGGGATTGAGGTGCTGCTTCTATTGTATTGTTGTTATTGTTCATTTGAAATAAAGAGAATCTTTGGAGTCAAGACGGTGTTGTGCCATTGTATGTGTGGATGATCATTGCCATATTTTTACTGAGCTAACCTGTATCTGTGTTCATAATTTGCTAATTGCTTATGGATTTGTTCCTAAGATTGATAATAAGCTTATTATAATCTTGATAGGAAAGGTGCTTTTCAATAAGTTTATTGGCCATCCATTTCCTTTGATGCATGCTTAGAGATCTAGAATCAACATGTTCTATAAGCTTATATGCATGTTATTTTGAATCTTTGTGTATGTACTAATCGGATCTCACAAGTTTTTTTGATTTCAGCTAAGCTGCAGGTGCCTATATTGGAGAGGATGTTGATTTAGTTTGCTTCTTCACTCTCTCCAAAACCTTCCAAAGGCATAGTCCCTCGACATTCCACCTGAAAGCTCCACTGTGGATCTTCAAGGCTACCAGCATTTCTCTCCTCCTCTTCCTCCCTAAAAATCAACTCTTTTACCCGGTTACTTTGTTCATAGCTTTGATATTATTTAAATCTATCATCTTGAAAGTAAATTTAACATAGATCTATCTTCTCAAATCCCATAGTCTAGATCTTGCTCTTAAAAGGTTTCATAAGCATTCTGGATCTAGCTTTAGGGAAATCGTTCTTTTTGCATGGAATTTTAAAGAAAATTGATAGCTTGCATGCATTAGATTTCTATTTTCTGTTATAAAATATAAATCTAGCAATCAGTGCACATCATATTAGCTGCCTAAAAGGCAAGCCAAGATCCCAAGGAAAGCTTTCTTTCCTTGGTTCCTTTTTTACCTTTTTAAACTAGTTTTTACTTAGCATTTTTTGGTTAAAAGTAAGATGACCCAAAGGTCCTTTCGGAGTAATTTTGGGAATATTTCAGTCTAATAAGCTTGCTGTTTTTTATCAGGCATAACAGAAAAAAGGAGGAGCTTCTGCTCGAAAGTGACTTTTGGGCCTCTGAATCCCCCCAGGGGTCTCCCTTTTTTACTGAAATCTTTAATTTTCGTACTTTGTAAGCTCTTGATTTTATTCTATATAAGAATCAAGAGGAATCATATTAGTTTTCTGATATTGTAACCGCTAGTAATAAAAATAATTTTTTAATAGGCTCTTTCGAGCCTATTCCCCATCGCCCCTCGGGAGATTTGCGTCCGTGTCATTTTTTGCTTTTCGTTCATCTTTTTTCAACCTAGCGTAGTATTAATCTGCAGGGTAATATACTTTGATTCATTATCAATTTCATATTCCATATTTTAAATTTCAAAGTAATCTTAATACTTACCCCACGACTTCCCGATTGACCCGAAAGGGGAAAGAGATACATAGTAGGACCGGATTCTCCTTGGATCATCTGGATAGTAGGACCGGATTCTCCTTGGATCATCCTGTGGAGGAGAGTGTCTGTCGGGCCCATGTAGGAAGATGATTTTGCACTTCAGGTTCTGATTCAGTATCTGATTTTTGTGGCACACTGATATCAGAAATCAGAGGATCCAAATCAGGGTCATTACCCCCAATTTCATCATCCAAATATTCAGTGGAATAGGAAGAAATTTCAGCAGTTTTCTCCTCCACTAGTTCCACCTCCTGAAGAGGCTCATCGAACTTGACACTTCTCTCGATGATGATCTGTTTGGTATTAATATCAAGCAGCTTGAATCCTTTAGATTCATCAGGATATCCAATAAACAGACATTCTATGCTCTGCGGTTGCAAAGCCCTTCTTTTATCAAGCGGAATCTGGGCCCATGCAGTGGACCCAAACACCCGTAGGTTCGACACATCTAGCTTGTGTCCAAAGTATGCTTCGAAAGGAGTCTTTCCTTTCACTGATGAATGTGGCACCCTGTTTTGAATGTATTCTGCAGCATGCATGGCTTCATCCCACAAATTTGCAGCAAGCTTCTTTAACTCCAACATACAGGTGGTCATCTCTTTGAGAGACCGGTTCTTCCTTTCCGCTACTCCGTTCTGCTTGGGAGTGTAGGGAATTGAATGTTGGACCTGAATACCACTTTGGGAGAAAATTTATAGAAACTAATTACTGACATACTCCCCTCCATTATCATATCTCAATATCTTGATCTTAAGCCCAGAGGCATTTTCGATCAAGGCCTTCAATTCAGAAATTTTTTCACATACCTCTAATTTCTTTTTGAGAAAGAAAACCCATGTATATCTTGAAAAATCATCAATAAAGGTAAGGAGGTACCTTGATACATTCATGGATGTGACAGGCATTGGACCACCGATATCAGAATGTATCAGCCCCAATATGCTTGTAGCTTGGTTTGCCTTCCCCCGATCGAACTTGTGCTCAGGGTGTTTTCCAATCACACGGCCCTTGCAGACTCCCGTGGTTGCCTTGATGACTGGGAGGCCTTCAACCATGGATTTTTTCTGTTATTGCTGAAAATATTTGAAATTAATATGGCCAAACCTTTTGTGCCACAGCCTACTAACCTCATTTCCATGAGTTAGCAAAGCAGTGGGCTTTGCATCCACAACAAAGTGAGAGAACTCATAGGATTTTGCATGATGATTTGCATGGCCTTTTGCAATGAGTTTCCTGGATGCAATTTCTGTTATCTCCACATCATTTGAGTTGAAAGAGACCCTCTTAAGCATTCCTATATGTGTCATTTGATAGACACTAAGGAGATTTTATGCTAGAGATGGTACATACAAAACATTAGAAAAAAAACCATTTTTTAGATCTACAGTACCTTGTCCTTTGGTAATGATGGTGGAGTCATCTCCCAAGTGGATGGGGATGGATTTGATGGTATCCAAGGATGAAAAGGAGTCTTTTTCAGCCTTCATGTGATTTGAAGCTCCACTGTCAATCAGTAGTGATTTGGACTTCGAAGTGCTTGCCATGAGGGCATGACCTTTCTCATGATGTGGTTCCCGGTCTTGGTGATCTCTCCTCCGAAATATCTCCGGAAGATTGATGTGATTCCTCTCAAGGAGAGAGGTTGCTTCATCAAGATTTTTCTTCATGTAGGCATGTTCAAGGTGAAAACCCTTCCCGCAGTAAGAACACCTGACTTTTTCTTTCCCATTGTTCCCTTTTTCCTTTGTTCTTCCTTGAACCGGAAGATTCATCATGCTGCTGATTTTCAAGTCTAGGATTTGGAGTATCAAATTTAGTTTTATGATTTTTCTACTGCTTTCCTTTACCCTTCACATCTTTGGGCCTCATGACATGGAGGGTTTGATCATGGGAATATTGGATGATCCCCATCTGGACAAGCTTGTCATGTTCACTAGTTAGGGACTGAATGAAGGCATCGAGTGTAGGCATCTTCCATTTAGGGGTTATGAGCTTCCCCACACAGAATGTAGAAACAAAATCTGAATAATCAGCCATGAGTTTGGAGAGGATGGCTAGGATGAGCTGATCGTCTTCCTTCTCCACTTTGCATTGCTTCAAGAGAAAAACTGTATGCTTGAACTTTGTAAAGAAATCATTCAGAGTCTCAAAATTGGAAGGTTGGAGAGACATGAGTTCATTTTCGAGTTGATAAACTCTCATGTCATCATTCTTTCCATACAGAGATTCCAATTTCTCCCATATTTGTTTCAGTGTCTTCATATCCGTAGATGGAAGAGAAGGTCATCGGAAATAGAGAGGCACAAGAAACCGAAGGCTTCATCCTTCTTGTTCAAGAATCTTGATTTTTCTATGGTAGATCCAGGCTCAACTTTACTATCCATGGCGACTCTAAAGAGTCCTTTGGAATATAGGTGATGCTCCATTATGAATTTCCATGTGTGGAAATTTTATGGATTCAACAGAGGTACTGAGGAGGCCATCTGGATATGCTGTAGCAAATGCTTCACCTATAGAAACCTGAAAATCAAAACAGAAAAGACAAAATAAGGTCGGACATCCTGCACATTCTAGGCTTTCATCACACCCAGCATAGTCAATCAAGCAAGCTTGATCAACAAGTTATTTACTTGGGATATTGAGTGGTAAGCCTTGGCTTCTGGTGCAGTACTGGAAATTTGAGCTATTGCTCACTTCTCATGGAGAAATCTGTCAAAAATCTTGTTCTTGAGAGATTGTTCTTCGTCCCGCCGTAAGATCTGATACCATATTAATTCTTGCACATGATCTAGGAACTAGGAATCAAAATCATCAAAGAATTATTAACAAATACTCATGAATTAGCAATAATTGGAACCAAAATAGGTTTCCTCTCTGTATATTTTATAAACAATAATGGGTTACAATTCCCATGCAGAGAAATGGCTTAACTGACTGAAGAATTCGAATACCTAAGGGACAATTCGAATTCAATAAGTGAGTCTAGCTTAACTTACTCTTTTCCATGCAATCTCACTCAGTTAACCACTTGACCAAAACCCTAATTGACTCACCAACCCTAACTGAAGTTGAAGTGCAATAAATGACTTAATCTCAACTGAAGGAGATCAAACACATGTCATAGCAAACCAACCATCAAGTGCTAGTACTGCATGACTCCATTGAACCCTGATGAGGTTAACTAAAGCTGAACTGACCATCAGAAGTTGGTGGAGGCACCTTGTTAACTCCAGTTCATTAAATAATCATTAAATAATATATTTAATGAATGGAGGTTCCTTAATTGACTGTAACTAACTTGTTGAACTGAAAGTAACAACCAGTTAGCAATTAGGTGCATTAATGTCACACAGATCACCCCTGGAGTGCTCCAGTTAGCCTCCTTGACTATAGGAGAAGGCTAAGTTAGCCTCATTGACTGTAGGCAGGCGTGGGAGTGACTGTGGTGATGGTAATTAATGCTCCACTGATGTCAATTAAACTTAGTATAGTGGTTTAACTAGGCCAATTTTACCGAAAGAGTGAGTATGATGGTAAATGTCTCCAACAACGGGAACTTCTGAAAAGTGACCTCGGGGAGCCGATCTCTGTCACACCCTAACGGGTGCATTATGAACAATAGCCCCAGAGACTCCATTCAGCCCACATATTCCTTGCGGGTAGACATGAAGGTTTAGTTTTGGACATACTCCAAGTACTCTCGGGTATGTTTAGAGTCCACCCCTTCACCTAATTTTAATCAACTCATACCTCACATTAACTTAAAATGCACCAAGAGGCAATTGCAAAACATTCACTCCAAGCACATGCAGGTACATTGATTTTATTTTGACTCCATTCTAAGGCACTCGTTATTTTATTGCTATATATATATATATATTGTGTCTCAGCATTGTTCTTTCGTGCACTCATTTTTGTATCTTGTCATCTATGATTGTTTATGGTTAAATTCCAAACTCCTAAGTAACTCATTCAGTTTAACATCACCATACTAAGTAATTTAGCCTTAGTAACTGAATAGGGTCTACCCCCCTTGGCTTTGTTAGGAGTTGAGCCTAAACGGAGGATTCAAGAACAAGGTGACATCCTTGACTCGAGACTTGCCCCCAAGGACACACCGAGTGGCTTGAATATTTCTGCCACGAGACTTAGGTGTGTGAAAGGCAGCAACACTTTTTGGCGTCGTTGTCGGGGATAAGTCTTTTTATTCCCAAGTATGAATTTTGTTTTCTTCATTTTTGTTTTTGCTTTGTTTGATGAATGCTTAGAATAGATCTTTAATTTTCATCTGGTGACTCCACTCACTTTTTTCCATTTTTTATTTTTACAAAGAAAAGCAAAAAATATTTTTTGTGAAAAGATTTATAAATGCTTATTTTTCTTTTTCACATGGCGACTCCATTGGAGGGATAAAACCCTTGTTTCTCACAAAAGATTTTGAAGTTTTGTTGTGTGTAGATGATCCCATGTGACATTTTAAAACCTTTAAATCTCATCACTTGACAGCTCTGCCTTTTCAGTGCAAGGCTTAATGGTTATATCAAATGCATACTATTAATTTTTGATATGGATGAATTAAAGGAGAAGTATGGTGCCCAGTTAACTAGAATGTTCCATCCTATCGATTTATTAAACATCTTGGGTTTTCCTAACTGTTGTAATGGTTTTGGGGATGCATATAACTAGCTTCCGGCATTTCATGGAAATTATGGTGATTCGGCTATCTGGCATGTCAAATCTTTCCTTCAGTTGATTGTTGACTTCAATATTCTTCAGTAAGACAATATGATGGAAATGTTTGCTAGTACTTTTTGGGGCGAGGCATGTTGTTGGTTCTATCAAGGCCTTCCTAATAAATATATAACTTCTTTTTCAAGCTTCCTTTGGAAAGTTTATTGCCTTGTAATTTTTTTTCTGAAGAAGATTGTTATGAGTACAAGGAGGACATGGATAGGCAAGAGAATGATGTCATGGATGAAGAGTCCCCCACATATGGCATGGATGGGAGTGATGAATATTGGAATTTCATAGATAATCCAACTTGTGAAAATCTTATGGAGAATCCTATCTAGGATATGTCCAACAAGGGGAGTGTCTATTCAAAAATTTGTGGAAGTCCAATCTATGATAAGTCCATAGAGGGGAGCATGGATCTGGATGTCTGGGAAAAATTTAGTATGAAAGAGGAGCATTTAGAATTTTCATGTGATCGTTCAGATTCATATCATGCAGAGCAGCACAAGGGTATCAGTAATGAAGACATTGAGAAGCAGTATTGTGAAAAGTCAGATGTGATGCAGTCAGTGAAATATCAGTCTCAGCCATCTTTTTCACATATAGAGGTTCCTTATGATTTGGAGCTACTTGGGGTTTGTGAAACGAGTTATCATTTGATAAGCCCCAGTGATCAGTATGATGATGTATTCAATCATCCTTATCATACTGATTGGTATATCAGCCCTATCTAGTCGTGGATAGAAGCAGCCTGCATGAGCACATACAAGTTGGGGAATAATTTTTATGACATTATTCATGCGTATGATCTCCCATCCATCCCGCCCATTCTGAATCATCATGGAGGTTTGCATTTTCTGAATAAGGTATCCTTACTTTGGCTAGTAACCGAAGACAAGGAAAAAAAAATTATGTTAATAAAATGCTTAGCTGGTTACATTGGATTTCTGATTACACTTAACCCTTTTTTATATCATGCTTAGAGTAGGAAAATAAGCTCCTGGAAAGAGAGCATTTACTTTCTGCATTTCTATTTTATACTTAGCTATAATAAAACTTTGCTTCTTTTAGTTAGTTACATTTATTTTGTTTAAATAAATCAGCTTAATGGTGCATTTGGTTTTTTATAAAACTTGTGCTACTGAGGTTTTTCTTGTCAAGTTGAGATGTTTTTACAGGGTATATAAACCAAATATTTTGGTGTTATCGTATCCTCTCCTTGCCTTAAATACCAGATCGAGCACACATCCCACAGTTGGAGCCAGAATCTTACCACCTAAGTTGTACTTAGTGGTTTTTTATCAAGTGAGCCTGGTGAACCAGACAAGGATAACTTGTTCAGACTTCAGAAGACCTTTGGAAGTACTTCTGGGAAGTTCTTCTTGTACTATATCACATATTCATACCCCATGGGGGAATTTTAATAAATGTTCTAGAATGATAGTGTTTGTAAAAGACTCGGTCTCTTAGACTTTATATGTCAATTCGATCAGCCTAGGGTGTTTTTTCCCTTGGTTATTATTGGTTGTTGAATAAACGACTGATCATTTCTAAGTTTTTCACTCCATACCTCCAAAGTTGGGGTGGTCGGCTTAGCATTTAGGCCTATTGAGGTTATTAGAGTCTATGTGTCAATGTATAAACATGCTAGACATCATGGTCGAGTCATATGAACATGTCTAAGTCCCCCTAGGTTTTTTCAATTTTTCATCTTTTTTAGTTTTTTCAGTGTTTTTTATTAAAATTTAATTTTTCCAAAACTTAGGCTATTTTTTAATATTTTAATTTGAAATTTTGATTTTGTAATAAAAGTGGGCCAAATAATTAGTTTCAGTCATGTAGGTGCTCATTTTCAAGCTAAGAGCACTATTGGGCTGAATTAATGTCATTTTAATTCCGTTGTAGTATTTTCCTAGCCATTTAATTTGTCAATCTGAGGTTCATAGTCTTACGAAGCACATGCAAAGTATATGCAAGAATAAAGTTCAATTAAGCTAATCTAACCCCCCGTGAAACTAAGACTAATCTAATCTAACCCCCCTTAAACTAAAACATGCAATTGCTAATCTAATGCTGGAAAATGAAACACACGGCTGAAAGTAAATTGCATAAAAGAAAGACAACATATGAAGAGCAACAAGACAATGCATGTGAGCTCACATTAACCATAAATCAATCTTAAATTACATCACAAGAATCAATCATAAATCATGAAAGCATCAAACCAATATTATGAACAAAAGCTAAGAATTCCCTTCTCCATATCACAAAGTCAAGTCTAACTTCTACAATCTACTATTCTCTAAGATAATCTAAGATCTAAAATATTCTAAGATAATATCCCATTTAATAATTATTATGAAATGAAGAGAGAGCACTCTCTTTTATACATGAAGGAAATAACCATCTCATAATGAGAGATCCAATATTCACCCAACCACTCAACTACTTTCCTATTATTACAATATATGATCCCTTCAAATCCTCCACATATCTTTCACAAATTCTCCACATGTCTCTCAACCAAATCTCCATGATATTCTCCTTGGAATATTCTTTGCATAACTATCTCCTTGAAATGATGGAGAAGATATACGTAAAGTCTTTTCTTTGAATTAATCCTTCACATATTCCTACACATTACAAAGCTCATCCATACTTTGAGATATTAGTGAAAAACGTGTTAATTTTCTAATATTTAATCATAAATTCACTTATAATACTAAAAATAAATTAAGTGGAAATAATAAGGTGAAACCCACATATATGTATGGAAATGGTATGATAAAAGGTTAATGGGACGATGAAATGTGAGGAATAGAGGAAGATAAAATGAACATTTCTACGTCCCAACATACTCCCCAACTGAACTTGTTGCATGTCCTCATGCAACCGTGTATGGCTCTTCTCAAGAACTTTTGGCATCTACACTTTGGCTTTGATTGATGATGTCTTTTTAACAATGAATATTTCTGGAGTGTGAAATACATGAGTAACAACTGGCATTTCCTTATGGTTGGTTCTTGTGTGAAAACCATGAATATAAAGAATCTTGGTTCTTGTGTTAACAACATTCATTTCATGATGTGAAATACATGATTAACAGCTGACATTTTTCCTTATGGTTGGTTCTTGTGTGACAACCATGAATGCAAAGAATGTTGGTTCTTGTGTTAACAACATTCATTTCATGATGTGAAATGCATGAGTAATAGCTGGCATTTTTCTTATGGTTGGTTCTTGTGTGACAACCATGAATGTAAAGAATGTTGGTTCTTGTGTTAACAACATTCATTTTGTCATATGTTTTCTAGCTGCATAATAATTTAACCAGACACTTACTGAAAATGATAATCTATTAATGTGTATAGAAAGCATCATTGTGCATAAGAAAGCCTTTTCTTTATGAATCATGCCAATATGTATATCAATGTGTATGAAGCAAAGTGCAATAGAGGATTTGTCAGAAAAGAAATGCTCGTGAATGGTAAATGAGATGAAAAATGGGTGATGGTGGTGAAAAGAATGGAATGATAGTAGTGAGTATGTATTGAATATAGTTCCCCCTCCCCAACTGATGTGGTTGCATGTCCTCATGCAACCTAGCATGGGCTGTGAAAGAAATGGAGCATGGTGAGGGAATTTTCCAAATTATTCATTTCTAGCATGTAAGGAATTGTATGATTAAAGTTTAGAAAACAACATACCCCCACTTACCCAAAAAGTAGATGAACGATGCAATAGGAATGGAGCTGATGCCGCTGGATCGTGGAATGTGTCACTGCTATAGCAGCTATAACTACTAGATCATGGGCAGTAAAAGAATCAGAACTGCTGCTACTGAATCATGGAGAATATGTAACTGTAACTGGTACTGCGGCTGTAACTACTAGAACTACTGTAATGTGAAGTGGAGGAATCTGAACTGCTACTGATAAATAATGGAAAATGTGGAAGGCAGAAAGTGGAACTATGGTATACTCATAGATCTGAAGTCATGTTTCTGCAACTGCTGATGGAGTCATGAAAAATAATGTATAGTCTTCACCCACTACAAAACCCAGTGGTACAATTCTAGTTCTTTGTGCTAGAAATTGTTTCCAGGCTATGAAGAAACAAGCCAACACAATCTCAAAATTTCAATCAAATAAAACTAGGTTTTGGGGTTTTTGAAAGGTTTTCTGTGGTTATACAGTTTGGAGACAAACAGGGAATACACTCATGAGCCAAATAGCAACTGAATCATAAGCAAAGACAGGCAAAGATGCATAATATATTCACCAAAATCCAACAGAACATGATATTGAAGTTCATTCATAAAAGATAAGCATTACCAGCATACAAACATAGACCAGCAATGAATTTATCAGTTAAGCAACTAAACAAGTTAAAACATGAATCCAACACACAAATTGAAGGGTGAAAGGATCATATATTTCATAATTTTTCCATCAAATACATATAAGAGTTATGTACTTAGCTCATCAATAAGTCTAGCAGACCTCCTGAAGTCCTCCAAAAAATCCAACCCCTCTTCTGTCCCTTTGTCCCTCTTTTATAATTACAACGAACTATTTCTATCTTCCCTTCATTAGGTCTAAATTGAAACTACCCAGCAATTACATTAACTAACTTTCAACTAATTGACTAAAAATAGCAAATCGGATTCCTGGCAAATATGGCGAATTTCTGGAAAATAGGTGTCAAAGAAGCTTCCATATATCTTAATTCCTGACACCTCTATACAAACGGAGATAGGTTTTTGTCAATGGGTCCATGATGGACAAAAAAACATCTTGGTTTGTAGAAATTCATCTCCAATCAATCGGAATCTTCCCTGAAAGATGAACACTAAAACAGGAAAATATTAAATATTAAAAATCCTGAAAAATAGGCTGCAAATATTAAAT
Source organism: Pseudotsuga menziesii (assembly GCA_001517045.1). Taxonomy (NCBI): domain Eukaryota; kingdom Viridiplantae; phylum Streptophyta; class Pinopsida; order Pinales; family Pinaceae; genus Pseudotsuga; species Pseudotsuga menziesii. The sequence continues at coordinate 1,246,079 of LPNX010405035.1, forward strand.
TGGATCTTTCAAACCTTGACATCTGTTGCAAAAATGAGTGATTTTTTTTGTATATGGGTATCTTATGAACAAAAACCTCTTTTGTTTTTCAAAACTTCCTCTCCATCAGCTCTTGGTATGCATTTGACTTCAATAACCCAAAACAAGAAAAACTGAGCAGAAAACTCAATAATTTGTTGCATTTCAATATCATTGGTTAATTCTGCTTCAAGCATCTCCACAGCACCTATGCAAACATGAAAAAACTTTGCACATATCCCCTGATGCAGCAACAACTTTCCTTGCACAAAGCTCCAATGCCTCTAGCAGAAATACTTGGCATGGTAGACTCATTAGCCTTTGCTGGAGTATATTCATTTTCTCAATGCTCTTCCTATGCAGATTAGCATAGGAAGCTATAGCTAATGCTAGATCTTCATTTGAGTTTCTTGTAAGTGATTCATTAGCAATTTTGTTGAAATAGTAAATTCTAGAGATTGTGGCTGATTATTACTAATAACACAAGGATTTTGCTTGCAGTCTGTCCTTGCACTTGAAAGTGACCATTCAAAGGAATTTACAGTTGATTTTGTTGGAGCTTCACATTCTTCCCAGTTGCACACACTAATCAACTCAACTGCTACTCGAGAATCTTCTTTACTTATGTCCCTTCCACCAACCAGAGGACTTCCATCCTGGAGTAATAAAGAACACTGAGAACATGAATATTGATGTTTATAACCAGCATGTAATCAAGGATGATTGAGATGTAATTGATCACCCTAGAACTTCTCACTACCAATTCTTGAACTTTTTTCGAGTAGAAGTACAATTTACTTTTCAAAGGCATCATTTAGGCCATAAATTGTAAGAGAATATGCATTTAGATAGCGTTCCATTTTTTCCAATTTGAATTAAATTTAAGTGATAAACTATGCTCTTAGAATATATTTGTGACATCCTTAATCAATATAAGTCCTATGGATCCCTTCAAATCCTAAAAAAAAACACAAAAATAACAAAAATCTAAAGGCAAAGTTCAAAATTTCATTTAAAACCATAAATCTCCTAAAAGAAGTAGATAAGCAAACTTAAGCAAATGAGCAAACTTGAAATAAAATAACAATCAAAATATAAAAATTAAAAAAACAAGTTCATGACTAAACATATGGCTCCAGCTCCGGGATGAAGTCCTCCCCGTGAGGCTTCAAGAACCTGTAGACCAGTGCCTTCTCTTCTGCTACCTACTAGTCTGCAAAATTTCTATTGGGCTATCGAGTCTTTATTCAATCCTTCACACACTAATATATACAATGAAAATCAAATCTCTTTCTTTGAGGAACCTTCTATATACTGAATCAAATTGAAATCTCATTTCCAATGTAACCAAGAAAAAATTTGATCAACCCACCAAAACTTTTTTCCAACTCCAAATATATATATAATCAGAAATATTGGAAAACATAAAGAGTAGAGATTTAACAACTTATACCCACTTTCATCAAATAGTGTCTCTGAAATAACAGATTTATAACCTGGTATTGACTCTAAATAATCTGCTACTGGATCATAAAAATTTCCATAAGTTACCTCTTCTTGCTCTATGAAAAAGACCGGATGTCCATAAGAATATTTTTTTCCATGAATATCAATCAGACATAGGTGATAAAAGACATCAGGATCAGCCTGAATTTGCTCCGGATTTTTTTGGATAGTATCATTAATAATGTCAATAAGCTAAACCTCCTTTTCCACGCCGTCTTCAAATGAATGACTATTAGACATTGGCTTTTGTTGTTCAAGGATAATAGACTGAATGCATTCTTGAATCTGCTGATCATATTGTGACATATCACACACCTCACAGATTTCTGGGTCTTTCTTTTTGATTTCATCATCATATTTATTAAAAATTAGAGCCTCTTCATAATGATTTTGAATAGCAGATTTATCATAACCATGAATATAAGCAACTTCTGAAAAAATGTGAAGAGCCTGGCCTTCATCAATTTTAGTATCAAAACCAAAAGGAATAGAATCTAATTCATCACAAAATTCTTGTCTTGGAACCCTAATCTCTTCATCATAGCAAGGAGTATTCTGAGAAATTTCGAATGATGATGCTAAAGGTTCATCTTTTCCTTCAATACAAAGCTGATCTTTAACACAACACTAATTTTCAAAAGTTAGTTGAACTAGAGATTGATCTTCAAAAGGATTAGCATTCAAACGGTTATTAAGGCTATTGAAATCATTATGAAAATGTTCCAAACTATCTCTACTGATCTCATCACTTGGATAATCCTCAAACTGACCTAAAACAACAACTTGATTATCATAATGATCATGGCATTCTTTCTTGATAGTAGTATCTGAAAATGTTACCTTTTCATCTTCAACAAATTCTGAAACTTCAACTTCTTCATGACATGTTTTGAACCCTTGATTGTACTCATCATCATGATTTTTTAAATCAGAAATTGTATGATAAACATCAGCCTACTCACAACAATCTTTTAAAAAGAGTTAATCATAGAACAGATACTTACAATGTTTCTGAAAACATGTGTGGAATTCTTTTAGTGAGGAGATGCTAGCAGTGGGAAGAGAAAAATACCAATCTCGTGCATCTTGTTCAAGTGAATACATGAACATCTTCATGAGCACATCTTCATGCTGGATATTTAACTGAACCATACATTGATGAAATTTGATGAGGTGATCTGAAGGATTATCCTCTTTGCTTTCTCTAAACTGTGGAAGACAATCTCCCCAAACATCCATAATAGGTACTGGATTTGGAAAACCTGGAATATCAGAAAAATTGAAGGTACAAACCTTCGAGCCAAAATAGCTTCCATGGACATCGGCCTCTGCATCTTGAAATAGTGGAGACACCAATCAATTTGTCAAGACAGATTTTTTTTTTCTCCTCTGAAAGAGAAAGGGTTGACAGTAGTTCAAATTAATTAGGGTTGCATAAAGCTGGGGATAACTGAAACTTTCTAATTCTTCCAACTCCTCTAGTAGCCACTGTGTCAAAATTGGTGAAAAATAGCCTTAAAAATGTGCTGGTTTAAGTTCACCTCTTAAAACCAGTAAAACTGATAAGTATCCCAGGGAAAATATGTCTTCAACTTCGTCCCTGGAAACGGCGCCAAAGATGTTTGTGCCAAAAATTGTTTCGAGGCTATGAAGAAACAAGCCAACACAATCTCAAAATTTCAATCAAATAAAACTAGGTTTTAGGGTTTTTGAAAGGTTTTCTATGGTTATACAGTTTGGAGAAAAACAAGGAATACACTCATGAGCCAAATAGCAACTGAATCATAAGCAAAGACAGGCAAAGATGCATAATATATTCACCAAAATCCAACAGAACATGATATTGAAGTTCATTCATAAAAGATAAGCATTACCAGCATACAAACATAGACCAGCAATGAATTTATCAGTTAAGCAACTAAACAAGTTAAAACATGAATCCAACACACAAACTGAAGGGTGAAAGGATCATATATTTCATAATTTTGCCATCAAATACATATAAGAGTTATGTACTTAGCTCATCAATAAGTCTAGCAGACCTCCTGAAGTCCTTCAAAAAATCCAACCCCTCTTCTGTCCCTTTGTCCCTATTTTATAATTACAAAGAAGTAGTTCTATATTCCCTTCATTAGGTGTAAATTGAAACTACCCAGCAGTTACATTAACTAACTTTCAACTAATTGACTAAAAATAGTAAATTAGAATCCTGGCAAATATGGTGAATTTCTAGAAAATAGGTGTCAAAGAAGCTTCCATATATCTCAATTCCTGACATATGTGTACAAACAGAGAGAGGTTTTTGTGAATGGGTCCGTGATGGACAAAAACCTCTCTTTATTTGTAGAAATTCATCTCCAATCAATCAAAATCGGCCCTGAAAGATGAACACTAAAAAGGAAAATATTAAATATTAAAAATCCTGAAAAATAGGCTGCAAATATTAAATTAGATCTTTCAAACCTTGATAGCTGTTGAAAACTTGAGAGATTTTTTTGTAGATGGGTATCTTATGAAAAACAACCTCTTTTGGTTTTCAAAAATTCCTCTCCATCAGCTCTTGGTATGCATTTGACTTCAATAACCCAAAACAGGAAAAACTGAGCAGAAAACTCAATAATTTGTTGCATTTCAATATCATTGGTTAATTCTGTTTCAAGCATCTCAACAGCACCTCTGCAAACATGAAAAAAAATTGCACATATCCCCTGATGCAACAGCAACTTTCCTTGCACAAAGCTCCAATGCCTCTGGTAGAAATACTTGGCATGGTAGACTCATTATCCTTTGCTGGAGTATCTTCATTTGCTCAATGCTCTTCCTATGCAAATCAGCACAGGAAGCTATAGCTAGTGCTGGATTTTCATTTGAGTTTCTTGTAAGTGATTCATTAGCAATTTTGTTGAAATAGTAAATTCTAGAGATTGTGGCTGATTATTACTAATAACACAAGGATTTTGCTTGCAGTCTGTCCCTGCACTTGAAAGTGACCAATCAAAGGAATTTACAGTTGATTTTGTTGGAGCTTCACATTCTTCCCAGTTGGGAAAACTAATCAACTCAACTACTGCTCGAGAATATTATTTACTTATGTCCCTTCCACCAACCAGAGGACTTCCATCCTGGAGTAATAAAGAACACCGAGAACATGAATATTGTTGTTTATAACCAGCATGTAAGCAAGGATGATTGAGATGTAATTGATCACCATAGAACTTCTCACTGCCAATTCTTGAACTTTTTCCAAGTAGAAGTACAATTTACTTTTCAAAGGCATCATTTAGGCCATAAATTGTAAGAGAATATGCATTTAGATAGCATTCCATTTTTTCCAATTTGAATTAAATTTAAGGGATAAACTATGCTCTTAGAATATATTTGTGACGTCCTTAATCAATATATGTCCTATGGATCCCTTCAAATCCTAAAGAAACACAAAAATAACAAAAATCTAAAGGCAAAGTTCAAAATTTCATTTAAAACCATAAATCTCCTAAAAGAAGTAGACAAGCAAACTTAAGCGAATGAGCAAACTTGAAATAAAATAACAATCAAAATATAAAAATAAAAAAAACAAGTTCATGACTAAACACTAGTCATGCGAATAAATGTGTCGAGGTCGAGCATGACGAGAAATCATTGGATTACCGGCCATTGATGAATGTTGTTAACCAATGCGAGGCAACTCACCAGTGATGTCAATGAGTGCCAAGGTACCCAAGTACATCTTGCAAAGTGTGAATAGATGTGCTGATGTCGAGCCACTTGCAAGATCTGACGATCAAGGGACATTGATGAATTCCCATTATTGTTAGCAAGAGAACTTGCCATTAAGGCATGCAAACCTCCAGGTACTCAATAATGAACTGTAGTCTATATCCCAGATAAGGTGCTGAGGTCGATGAGAAAATACTTGTTGAAAGGTGGGCCTTAAGGAATCCCACATCAGTCAACGCGAGTTGGTATAAAAATATTAGTAGGACTATCAGTGAAATGATCTCAGAGTCAACCAATGGATATGGCAAGGCTATGTAGTCATGGAAAGGGAGATGATTTTATTCAGAAGACAAACTAGAATGGAAAAATGAATTGAAAAAGATAAAGGGATGTATGCAACTCAGAAAGATAGGCATGTGTGAAGTCATGATAGATAAAGCGATGGAAAGTGGAGTTCAAGACATGGACGATGAAGGTGCTCTGAAGGAAAAATATGGATAAACAATCATGACGCAAGTTTATGAATGGTTTCTATGTAACAACCAATGTTATGATGTTTATGAGAAAACATCATGAGTAATAACTCCTTCAGGCTATCTATCAAAGCATGTTTCTCAAAAAATTTGTGTTTCTTTGAAAAATCACTTCAGTAGGCAAAATGCGACTGTCTCTGAAACCTAGAAAAAAAAAATTAGTACAAAATCCTGCATGAAAACTTATTAGTGAATATGTATTGAATATAGTTATCCCTCCCCAACTGATCTAGTTGCATATCCTCATGCAACCTAGCATAAAAATTGTGAGAAATTCGTAAAAGAAGACATATCATGCAGAAAGAAGTACATAAGCTGCAAAGAAAATTACCTGTTTCCTGTGCTGGTTTCATCTGTGATTATTGTCAAAGTGACTTTAAGAAAAGCAATTAAGCGTTAATCATAAAAGCAATTTCAGGAAAAATGAAAACGTCCATTTGCAACTTTATTTTTGTTTTGGTTGTTTTAATTTTTTATTTTTATTTTTGTTGTGATTCATATATATATATATATTTATTTTCTTTTGCAAAATGTAAAACAAAAGAAATAATTTTTATAATTTTATATATTATTCTTGTTTTGTTTTATTTTTACAATACACCAAAATAAAATAAAATAAAAATAATGGCAAAAACACTTCAAATTAAATTTACCCGATCATAGTTGTAACAACCCATCTAGCTGCAACAGCAACAACTGCAACACACAACAGCGATAGCGAGCTGCAACAACCACCAGTAGCTGCCCCATATCGATTTGCTTCCCACCTTCCTCCTTTTTGTGGTGTTAAGACCGGTCCAATTTTTTCTAGGATTATAATATTTTCAATTGATGCTTTGTTCAGCCTTCACAGAACTATGTTCAGCCCTCACAAAACTATGTTCAGCCTTCACAAAACTATATTCATCCTTTGTTCAACCTTCACAAAACTATGTTCAGCCTTCACAGAACTATGTTTAGCCCTCACAGAACTATGTTCAGCCTTCACAAAACTATGTTCAGCCCTCATAGAACTATGTTCAGCCTTCACAAAACTATGTTCAGTTGCTTGGAATTGGCCACAACAGTAAATCTAGAAAATATCCTCCCAAAGAACCAGCTATATATTGCAAATCGTGGCTTTGTTTGGAAATTTCATCATGATTCAGGTAAAGGAGGATGTTACCCACAAAACCCATGTCTTGGATTTTCAAAATTTGTTTCAATATGCCCGCAAATAGAGACGTGAGTCAAGGTGTTCTTATCTGGGATGCATGTTGGGCCGGCATAGACTACCTGACAGTCTATTGGTAATAAATTCTTTGTTTCATGCCCGATTTGAATGATTCCAAAGCCAATAGAAAGTGGATTCATATGGAAACTTCCAATAGAAATAGGTTTTAAAATTTATATGGTATAGTATGTCATATAATCTGAATAACAACTTGCATCCTAATGTTGTTTGTGAGTTTCAGCCAAGACCAACGATCACTATTTTGAGTACAACTTTTTCGTTAAAAGATGGATTGATGTGATTCAAATTGGAGATGAAAATAGATTCATATAGGTATCCCAAACAGAAACATATTTGAATACAATAATAATTCATGGGTCAAATATGCCAATGAATAGCGGAGAAAGCATAGTTTTTTAGAGTGCAGATTTAGGATAGGTAGTCAGTATTTTGGGCATATCTCCTTCGTACGATATCAAAATTCAATGATTCAAATTGTGTTATAAAATATATTGATAGTATAGTATGAATTAAAAATGGGCTTTTAAAATTCATACATTAGGTCTCCCAAAATGTGACTGTCCCAACTATGTTCTTGAGCTGCCTACTCCACCCGCAGTTAGTATTTTGACCATATCTTTTTCATTTTAGAACCAAATTTAAGAATTCAAATTGGATTGGAAGTTAGAATTAAAGGGATACTTTGTATAGAAATAGGTTTTAAAACTAATCCCTTATGTTCCCTAAAAATAGGACTGTCGCGACTGTGTTTTAGCAAATTTTAACAAGCCAAAATGCCAAAAAAAATGCAATAGTTGTTCAGCTTAAAAATGAAATTACAAACTATTTTTATTTAACAATTGAAAAAGGTTTTAGCAAATGGATATAATGAATTGCAAAATAAATATGAAATCAATTAAGCATGTTGCAAAACATTAATTATTCATTCCTGAAAATTTTAGAAAACATCCTACTTTCTAATCCTCGCGATCACATGAAGCGCGGAGGAGAGCATACTTATTCTAGGTGAAAGCAAAGACTAGAAATAAAATACTACCTACTCTATGCTAATTGGGAATTAGAAAATAACTACGGTTAATCAAATAGCCAGGGTAGCCATACATGCAACAGTAATAGGAATATATTATCTTTCAATCCCATGAATGAACAATGAAAATATACAAAGATGAACAAATTTAATTGTTGTGGCTGAGATCTAACTAAAAAAGGAAAACTAAATTGTTATAACCTCATACTCGCTTGAAACCATTGTTCGATAGGGCTTTTGTAGGCATAGTTTTCACTCCTCATATCACGCTGCAACTCCTCGTGGTCCTCCTCGATCTTCTGTTCGTCTTCATCGATCTCCTGTTCAAATACTTGTTCGCCTTCACATGCGCAGGAGTTTTCGGATGATGATTCCTTGTTTGATTCTAGAGGAGCAGTTAAATCTCTTATTATTTCCAAGACCTCCTCTTCCTGGGAAGAGGAAAATCTAGCTTTTTCCAAGGCATGAGTGAGTAGTTCCAAACTTATACTCATTGTTAAACCATGTTGAAAAAGGGATTCTTACAGCACCCAAAACTGAAATTTAAAAATCTTAAATAAAAACAAACCATTTACGTAAAAAAAAAAACACTCTAAAAAAACAAATAAATAACTCTTCACGGTTGCGGAAATTAAACACTCTTGCAAAAATTGAAATGTACACTACCACACTTGGATGTATTGAAATCTACACTACCACACTTGTAGGAATTGAAATCTACACTGCCACACTTGCATGTATTGAAATCTACACTACCACACTTGCATGAATTGAAATCTACACTACCACACTTGTAGGAATTGAAATGTACACTTCAATCCATCGTGCTTCCCCGGCAACGGCGCCAAAATGTTGGGATGAATTATGTCATTTTAATTTCCTTGTAGTATTTGCCCAGCCATTTAATTTGTCAATCTGAGGTTAATAGTCTTACTAAGTACCTGCAAAGTATATGCAAGACTAAAGTGAAATTAAGCTAATATAACCCCCCGTGAAACTAAGACTAATCTAATCTAACCCCCCTTAAACTGAAACACACAATTGCCAATCTAATGCTGGAAGACGAAAAACACAGCTAAAATTAAATTGCATAAAAGAAAGACAACATATGAAGAGCAACAAGACAACACATGTGAGCTCACATTAACCATAAATCAATTTTAAATTACATCACAAGAATCAATCATAAATCATGAAAGCATCCAACCATGATTATGAACAAAAGCTAAAAATTCCCTTCTCCATATTACAAAGTCAAGACTAACTTCTACAATCTACTATTATCTAAGATAATCTAAGATCTAAAATATTCTAAGATAATATCCCATTTAATAATTATTATGAAATGAAGAGAGAGCACTCTCTTTTATACATGAAGGAAATAACCATCTCATAATGAGAGATCCACTATTCACTCAACCACTTAACTACTTTCCTATTATTACAAGATATGATCCCTTCAAATCCTCCACATATCTTTCACAAATTCTCCACATGTCTCTCAACCAAATCTCCATGATCTTCTCCTTGGAATATTCTTTGCATAACTATCTCCTTGAAATGATGGAGGAGATATACGTGAAGTCTTTTCTTTGAATTAATCCTTCACATATTCCTACACATTACAAAGATCATCCATACTTTGAGATATTAGTGAAAAACATGTTAATTTTCTAATATTTAATCATAAATTCACTTATAATACTAAAAATAAATAAAGTGGAAATAATAAGGTGAAACCCACATGTGTATGGAAATGGTATGGTAGAAGGTTAATGGGACGATGAAATGTGAGGAATAGAGGAAGATAAAGTGGATGAAAAATGAACATTTCTACGTCCCAACAAGCACCATGTAAACCCATGGACCCACTATTTCCTAGTTTTGAGTGATTTTCCATCACTCAGGTCAGAAATGCCCAAAACTCAATTATTGATTGTTTTAATTAATAAATTGATGAATAATGGAGCAAATCCAAAATCATAAATCAGTGGATTCTCAGTCAATTTGATTGAAATTAGTCAGATCTGAACCATATCGACTGGATCTTACAAATCTTTCACTGAAGGAGGTGATCAAATCAAATCTAGAGTTGATCTTCAGCTGTCTTCATGGGGAATTGCGCCCTCTCTCTCTCTCTCTCCTCCAAATGTGTGGACTCTCCTAGATGCTCTATGGACTGATGTGTTGGTTTATGGGTTGATGTGTCAGCTCAATCAAACCCCCGGTTGACAAGTAGGCTTACTTCAGCTTCAAATATGCATTGATTGACTCTCCATCAGCTGATTTGATCTGTCTCCTTGGGATTTGTGCCCCCCTGGGCTGGCTCTCCTAGTTTTGTATATAATTAAGCACAGCAGCCTCTTCCAAGAGTTAGAACTAGGATTGAGGTGCTACTACTATTGTATTGTTGTTATTGTTCATTTGAAATAAAGAGAAGATTTGGAGGCAATACGGTGTTGTGCCATTGTATTTGTGGATGATCATTGCCATCTTTTTATTGAGCTAACCTGTATCTGTGTTCATAATTTGCTAATTGCTTTTGGATTCGTTGCTAATATTGATAATAAGCTTATTATAATCTTGATAGGAAAGCTGATTTTCAATAAGTTTATTAGCCATCTCTTTCCTTTGATGCATGTTTACAAATCTAGATTCATCATGTTCTATAAGCATATATGCATGTTATTCTGAATCTCTGTGTATATACTAATCGAATCTCACAAGTTTTTCGGCAAGTTTTTTTTTATTTCAGCTAAGCTGCAGGTTCCTAGATTGGAGAGGATGCTGATATAGTTTGCTTCTTCACTCTCTCCAAAACCTTCCAAAGGCATAGTCCCTCGACATTCCACCTGAAAGCTCCACTGTGGATCTTCAACGCTACCAGCATTTCTCGCCTCCTCTTCCTCCCTCAAAATCAACTCTTTTACCCGGTTACTTTGTTCATATCTTTGATATCATTTAGATCTATCATATTAAAAGTAAATTTAACACATATCTATCTTCTCAAATTCCATAGTCTATATCTTGCTGTTAAAAGGTTTCATAAGCATTCTAGATCTAGCTTTAGGGAAATCATCCTTTTTGCATGGAATTTTAAAGAAAATTGGTAGCTTGCATGCATTAGATTTATGTTTTATGTTATAAAAGATAAATCCAGCAATTAGTGCACATCATATTATCTTCCTAAAAGGCAAGCCAAGATCTCAAGGAAAGCTTTCTTTCCTTGGTTCCTTTTTTACCTTTTTTAACTAGTTTTTACTTAGCATTTTTTGGTTAAAAGTAAGCTGACCCAAAGGTAATTTTAAAGTGTTTTTGGGAATCTTTCAGTCTAATAAGATTATTGTTTTTTATCAAGAATAATAAAAAAAAGGAGGAGCTTCTACTCGAAATTGACTTTTGGGCCTTTGAATACCCCCAAGGGTCTCCCTTTTTTACTGAAATCTTTAATTTTCGTACTTTGTAAGCTCTTGATTTATTTCTATATAAGAATAAAGATGAATCATATCAGTTTTCTGATATTGTAACCACTGGTAATAAAAATAATTTTTGAATAGGCTCTTTCGAGCCCATTCCCCATCCCCCCTGGGGGGATTTGTGTCCGTGTCATTTTTTGCTTTCCGTTCATCTTTTTTCAATCTAGTGTAGTATTAATCTGCAGGGTAGTATATTTTGATTCATTATCAATTTCATATTCCATATTTGATATTTCAAAGTAATCTTAATACTTACCCCACGACTTCCCGATTGACCAGAAAGGGGGAAGAGATGCGTGGTAGGACTAATTAGAAAACCAGAATTGTGTATCTATGTTTTAATTTTCATCATTTGTTTCTTCAGATATTATAAAATTAACCCCTCCTTGATTCCTTGATTGAGATCCTCTTGGATCGAAAGAGGTTCCTGGAGGGTTTTCTTTTTAACAAGAACAACCATTTTAAAATTTACTAAAATTGACAAGAATCTGGTGTGTATGCTCTGCACTTGGTTGTGGTTTGTCCAATCAGTCAAGCTGTATTAAAATCATTTGAGTGACTAGAATAATTAGGACTCACTCTCCCAAATTGACAAACCATCAGGTGAAAATCCAACACCTAGATCAAACCATTATGGTGGCAAAATACCCAAAGGAAGCGGGAACTTCTGAAAAGTAACCTAGGGGTGCCAATCTCTATCACATCCTAATGGGTGCATTATGAACAATAGCCACAGAGACTCCATTTATCCCACATATTCCTTGCGGGTAGCCGTGAAGGTTTAGTTTTGGACATACTCCAAGTACTCTCGGGTATATCTGGAGTCCCCCCCTTCGCCTAATTTTAATCAACTCACACTTCAAATTTAACTTAAAATGTACCAAGAGGCAATCGCAAAACACTCACTCCAAGCACATGCAAGTACATTGTTTCTATTTTTTGACTTCATTCTAAGGCACTGGTTATTTTCTTGCTTTATATATATATTGTGTCTCAGCATTGTGCTTTCATGTGTTTATTTTCATATCTTGTCATCTTTGATTGTCTATAGTTAAATTTCAAACTCCTAAGCAACTCATTCAGTTTAACATCACCATACTAAGTAATTATCCTTAGTAACTTAATAGGTTCTACCCCCCTTGGCTTCATTAGGAGTTTAGCCTAAATGGAGGAGTCAAGAACAAGGTGACAGCCTTGACTCGAGACTTGCCCCCAAGGACACACCGAGTGGCTTGAAGAATTTTTCCACATGACCCAGGTGTGTGAAAGGTGGCAACAATTTATAGTCTCATCCTCGATGAGTTGCTCCCATATGGTGACAATTGCTTCCATAACCTCTGTGTAGATCTGCTCATCTTCACTAAGTCGGCCAACAGCTTGATATACTAATTTTTTCCTTTGTTGCAGAACTTTGGTAGGCATGCTCAACTGCTGGTTGGTCTTTAATTCCTAAACCTATTTCTTTATATCTACGGCTAGTTTTGATAACCGCCTTAGTTGGTGCACAGGTTCTACTTCACCTTCTTCCTCAACATCTGACAGTTCCATGACTGCCTCCTTGATGGCTTCTTCTAGTGAAGCCTTCCTTTGTGCTTGTGATTCTAGGTCTTCTTGTTGGTGCTTGATGATTTGTTTGCATTCCTTTGCTTTCCTGGATGCCTTGTAGACTTGATATGCAACCACATTTTCTCATATTCTCACCTCTGTAGCTTCGACATGCTAAATGGAATAGATTTGCGACAATGTCAGCTTAGATAAATCTAAAGTTAATGTGTCCAAGCTATGGACACTTGTATATGTTTCTGTTGCATTTGTAGAAAATTCCTGCATAGGCATTTGTATTCTCAAGGGTGGGAGTAGCACTGATGTCACCAAGGTGTCTTATGGGTCTACACCATAGGTCTAAACCTGCATGGTGTCATGCACTTCTGTGATGGCCTCTTCCAGATGGGTAAATTGTGCATTGAGTGAAGTCGTCCAATTGGTTTTCTTGTACGTGATATCACCCAAGGTAGATTCAGTTATTTCTGCAACCACCTCTCTAAGAAGATTCAGATCCTCTTCTACTATGTTCATGACTTGCGCTCAATTAGCCCTCTACTTCTTCCTATGCAACATGCCCGAGGATTTTACATCTTCTTTCATAGGATATTTTCCCTTTCTTTTCCTGGTTCTTTCGGCGCACACCTCCTCATCAATAGGGGTGTCTTCTTCACCATTGCTGGGTGGGTATTGCTATTCTTCTTCTTCTTCTTCTTCTTCTTCATGGGCATCATCTTGATGCTCCTGGGTACTGGTATTGGTGCAGTCCTGAGTTGGGTTCTCATGCAGATCCCCCTGCGATGCTTGCTGCTCCTCCCGCACCTCCACATGTTGGCCAATACATTCTTTGTGCTAGTATTTGATTTCCCTCTCGATATATGCATATTTGGTGATGAAGAAGGTCGAGAGTTCCTGCTTCTTGTTTTCATTGCACGGATACAAGATGATGTTGTGCGGCCTCGTGTGGATGTTAATGAAAGGATACTTGGCCACTATCACAAGGAATAGTCTATACTACTTGCACATGATCCCTCTAAGTCTTTATCCTTGGAGAAAGAATGTAATCTTTGTATCAGAATTGCACTTGTTGTCTTTGTGGTCCCAAAGGTTCTGGAACTATGCGCTGAGGAACTCCACTGGGATTTCCATGGGTTGATAGTCCAGTGGAGGAGTCCAAGTTGCAAATGAGATCAGAATCAGAAGCCACAAGTAGTGGAAATTTTCCATGAGAAGTTCCTATGCGTCAATCATGTCATCCATTAGTTCATTCACTAGGAACTGGGACCAGTTAATGTGCACTCCTTGCGCACACTACTCTGCTATCTCTACTATTGCGGTAGTGCATTCAGTAGGCCTCATCTTGCGCAGAACCTTACAGCACAAGATTTTTGCTGTGGACCTTACAACAATGCAATGATAGAGCTAATGAGGTATCCCTTTCCTCCGCAGACAAGTTAGTACTTTCTCTTCATGTAATTATTGTACATTTTTTCCCCATCCTTATCCAGATACAGGGCCAAGTTGACTCCTTTCCATGGGAGACCCATGATGGCCAAGACTAGTTCGACCATTACCTCATACGGCTTGTCTAGCTAGAGGTAGCCTCCATGGAAGAATACTAGAAGTTGCTTGACATACATCCCGACTGGATTAGTGCAGCCTAAATGTGACATAAGGAGTAGGTTCAAGATTCTTGACTAATCCAATCCATGTGCCCACTCGATTGAAGAAACTACATCTGCATTCAACGGTTCACCGGAAACCATGACCGTGAATCGATTTATGGCCAGCTTGTCTTTCTTCCTAGTATCGTAGTCTTCAAACTTCAAGTCCTGAATCTTGGGGGTGATTATATCCTGGACCGAGGGATGCCTTCTAGAATGGTGGGATCTTGTAGAAGTTCATGTGCATCCACTATCACTCTTGATATGCCTAAAACCCAAGGTAACACATATGGAGGCAGCAAGTTATTTTCCTCATTGGTCAGCTCTGTGTCCGCTAGTGGTGGTTGTGGAACTGGTTCAGCTCTGCAGAATTTAGGTAGCTTCATTGGAGGACCAGATAAAGTGGGGAGTTCTGCACTCAATGGACCTTTGGGTGCAAAAACTTGTGCTCCAGCCAGTTGTCCTGGTGGTTGGGTTGCAGGTACATGCATCTGGTGTCCCCCTGCTGGTGGTGGGCATGGAGGCCTCTACAATGCCTTCGATTTAGCTTGCATATTCTTCATCTTCTTAGTCGGCCAGCTGGGTTCAGGGACATAAGGCACTTCTAATATCAGGTAGGGTGAGGATGGTGAAATAGAAGAGTCTTCATTGTCGCTGCATAGCTCAAAAATCATGGGTTTTAGCTATGAGCGATGGTTTTGGTTCTCTCAATTGGATCAGCTCTCCAGTTTCTTGGCTCTATAAGGAAATGTAAAGGTTTCTATGATAGAGGCAACTCATATTTATAGGATATCGGGCATCCAGGTGACCACCGAATGCAATGATGGGCCATCTGATGGAGCACATGGGCTCGTCCTTCGTCTCCTTTCCTCACACACTTGAATTATGTTTTGTATTTGTAAGGACATTTAAAGTTAATACAATGGATGGGACCGAAAAGCATGCCGCCATTCTCCTCACACTTTCCAAATTAATGCTACTGAGTTGTTGCAAGTGCAAAATCTTTTTCGAATCCTCGTGTATGTAACAATCTGTCGGTGTTTTCTAGATGTCTTCCATTGTCCACCAGTTCTCTTTTAGTCAGTTTGTTGGTGGGTTGAGAGTGCACCATTCTTCAGCACAACTTTCATTTTTTGTGCTAGGTTGCACTGGAGATTATTTTTTCGTTGCTTTCCTCCCTTTAGATATCCTTTTTTTTTACTGCATGCCTCAGACTTATGGGACCATGCCGTAGTCATCATAGTGTGGTTTTAATCGGCTTCCATTGATCATACCCACAACTAGTGTTCCATCCATCTTATGTAGTTTTACTGCACCTTCTTCAGTAATGTGCACAACCACATACAGGCCTATCCAGTGTGTTTTGAGCTTACCTGGGTGCTTAAGAAACTTTCTATCATATAGCAGAACAAGTTCATTGACCTTGAACTGCTTTGTTCTGATGTGGCGATTATGCCAAGCTTTCTACCATTGTTTTACCACATTTTCATGGAAGCCCACAATGAAGCATTCTCCCTCCATTTGAATCAGCTACACAAGTATTTCTTCTATGGCATCGGTATCTGTCATTTCTATTAGCGCAACAATTTGTAGTCTTGGCACAATGTACTCCATGGGAACGATTGCTTCTTGGCCATAGAATAAATGGAAAGGAGTGTATCCAGTTAGTCATTTGTATTTTTTTCTGTAAGCCCATAATACTGCTGAGACTTTTTCATCCTAGTCATCTCTGTGCACATTAGAGACCTTGGTCAAGGAATTCTCCAGTATCTTGTTGAAAGCCTCAACAGTTCAATTTTCTTGAGGATTTTAGGGTATTGTTTTCTTGTGTTGGATTTGGAATTCTGCAGTCAATTCAACAATTAGTTTTTTTTACAAAATTTGTACCTTGGTCACTGATAAGGATCTTCAAACAACCAAACCTTGTTACTACATTTCCAAATGAGATTTCACCGCTGTTGTAGTGGTGTAATCTTTCAAAGGTTTCGCTTCCGCCCATCTTATCAAGTAATCTGTAGTAGTTATAATATAGTGTGCAACAATCCATTTCCCTAGAAAAATAATAGGACTGACAAAATCCACTGCCCATAATATCAAAGTCCTGCAGTG
This sequence comes from Pseudotsuga menziesii, assembly GCA_001517045.1. NCBI lineage: Eukaryota > Viridiplantae > Streptophyta > Pinopsida > Pinales > Pinaceae > Pseudotsuga > Pseudotsuga menziesii. Next base: position 1,262,905 of record LPNX010405035.1, read on the forward strand.
TAATTTGTGGTGCAAGTGGAATTTCATCACATTGTGATGGTTTCCCCATTCCTTGACATTTATCACAGTCACGATAGTATTTCCTTGTATCTATATGTACAGTTGGCCACTAGAGTCCATCTTGCAAAATATTACACACCGTTTCCTTCCCAACGTAGTGTCCTCCTAAGACACCTGCATGCACTTCCATGATTACCCATTTCCTTTCATGATGAAAGACGCATCAGTGCAGTATTTCATCTAGTCCCAAATTATATATTTGTCCCGCGATTAGCGTGTAGTCTATGGCCTTGAAAACTAGTTGTTTCGTTTTCCATGTCATATAATATTTAGGTGCATAGCCTGTATTCAATAAGTGTATAATAGAATCAAATTCTTTATTGACAATGTCAATAGAAAATAGCTACGCATCAGGCAAGTTGTCCTGTAAGCTGTGTGGTTCTTCACCACTTTCAATGTGTGATAAGCGGTCTGGCCCAGCATTCAATTTGCCTGGCTTTACAATGAATTCAAAGTCGAATTATTGAAATAGGAGGAGCCACTAGCAGATCCCCTCCCCCCCAACACTGGATTATTGACCAGGTACTTCAATGCAGAATGACCGGTGAACATTTTGAAGTGTTCACCCAATAGATAATGTCTGAACTTTTGTAGTGCATAGACCATTGCAAGCCCTTGTCTTTAAGTTGTGGTATAGTTTTTCTCTACTGTTGACAGTTTTCTTCTTGGAAATGCAATTGGGTGGTCAATTGTGCCCTCTCTTGGTTGGGTTAATACTATACCAAGAACAATTGATGATGCATCAACATGAACATGGAACTCCTTCTTCCAATATAGGAATATTAATATTGGATCAGTGGCCATTTTGTGCTTTAGCTTATCAAGACCTCCTTGACAGTTTTTGTTCCACTCGAATTTGGTGTCCTTCTTTAGTAGCTTCTCCATTGGAGCAGTTATCTCTTTGTATCCTCTTATGAATTTTCTATAATATCTAGTATGTCCCTATGTGTCTTTGAGTTGTGTTACCAATGTGGACAGTGGCAGGTCTAGAATAATTGCCACCTTCGTAGTATCTACCAAGATCCCATCGTGGCATACTACATGGCCCAGTAGTACACCAAATGGTGTACAAAATATGCATTTTCTAAAATTCAGCGCAATTTGATATTGGCGACACCTTTCTAGCATTGTGCAAAAATTATCAATATTGTCTTTCACCAGACCAAAGACCATCCAGTCATCAAAATATACTTCAAGAAACCTATGAATGAAATCTTTAAAAGCAGAAACTACTATTCTAGAGAAAATAACAGGGGCTTTTTTAAGACCAAAGGGAATTACCATGTATTGATAGCATCCCCATTCTATTACAAAGGTTGTCTTGTGGCGGTCCTCTTGTGCAATTATGACTTGATGATAGCCCAAGAATCCATCTGTGAATGAGTACATTTATTGTCCACTGACACTCTCGAAGACTTCATATGTAAATGGTGTTGGGAATGGATCATGTAAGCAGGCATCGTTTATCTTTATAAGGTCGACACAGATTCTAAACTCTCATGTTGCCTTCTTATCCTGAATCATTATGGGGCTTATCCACTTTGACTCTTCAACAGGTTAAATGATTCCTACCTCCAACATGTAATCCATTTATTCTTTCACTTTTTATTTATAGTGTAGATTTAGTCTGTATGGGATTTTTTTTACCGCCCTTGCTTCGGGTCTGAGAGAAATTTTCATTTCACCCAAATATCCTACTATCCCCTTCATTTCCTTGAAGTTTGTTGAGAATAGGTCCTGGAATTCATGTAATAGATTAGTGATTTTGGCTACTGTCTCTTCGTCCCAATAGTCTCCCATGTTAGCAAATTTTGTAGTGTCCTCTGACCCAATGTTAAATTTTTTTATTTTTAGCGGCTTGATGAATTGCTCACTGGAAATGTCGCTTCATTCTACTACGCGCGATCCTTCTGACTCTAGAATATTGATGTTAGTCGGATCATCCTCTGGGTCTCCAGAGATGTTATAGCATGTCATCCAGTGTTGAACTATCTCACAGCATGGGTGGGAATGTGGAGTGCAAGGGTGAGAATATGCAACCTCTAGTGGGATCTTAGTGAATATATTCTCCTTAATAGTCTTCAATGCCATGTCAACTGTCGGTTGCTCGTCTATGAACTAGAATTTGTATGTGAAATTTTGTGCAACCTTTTCCCATTCTCTTGTTTCTTGGTGCAGCTCCATAGATGTATACTAGACTCTGGGTTCCATTTTGAGTATGGATGAAGTGGTGACTCCACTCCTGGTGTGGGTAGTTTGAGAATGATGTGGAACAATGTTCCAAGTGTTCAACAAGGTCTAACAACATTGTATACCTTTGTGTCACAGTCGTGACCTCATCTATGAACCTTAATTCTAGTATCTGCTTACATTGCAGCCATTCAGTTATTGAGTTTTTTTCCATACCCCACCATCACATGGGTGTAGCTTTTAGCACAAATTCCAATGTAGTTAGTCACTGCAGATCTGTTACTAATTCTTCAAACTTAGCCAAAAACATTTCCAAGTTAGGTAGTCCTTCATATGTAGGAAGCAGTCGCGACTGATTTCCCACTCGTCATACACACTTAGTTATCCCGACACATTTCCTCATAAAGAATTCAAGTAATTGGTTCTAACAGTTCCCAAGTGCCTCTCCTAAGTTTGATGTACATGAACTTGTGCATCTCCAGCTCAGGTTACCATTTTCAATAGGACTAATGTAATCCTCCTTAAGGGAAGTGACATTACAGATGTTATCAAGGTGATCACCTTTCCCTTTGTTGAACATTGGTTCAACATATCTCTATCCTTCCAGTGGATCGAGGGGTGCAACTACCCTCATCTCATCATCTTCAAATGATAGGATCCTTCTTTTGAATTTTATAATGGTTTGATTTCCCATTGCTCAATCGATCCCCAGCAACACGGGATATGGGTTAGTATCATCTACTATATTGATGAACTCAAAGTTCACAAAACTGCGCAATCCTTCAATATCCACTTGGACCTAACTCAATCTAGCAATGGGCAGAACCTTTTCCTGACTAGAAATCCTTAATTGAATTGGAGACCATTCTAGGGGTGGCTTGCCCATTATTTCCCATGTATGGCATGTTAAAATGTTAACATCGCATCCCAGGTTGAGGATGATATAGTCCATGTCATAATCACCAATTTGAGCGAACAACCCAAGTTCGCATCTTGTTTTAAACTTTTTCTTGACATTGTTAACCTTCTTTTCCCCCTGGTCTTCCTCCAGAAGCATTTCTATGAGAGCTTCCAACTTTGCAAGTGCATCCTTCTCCTGTAATAGCACCAAACAAGTTGACAGGAATGGTTTGAGCTTACTAACCTTATATGCACTCTTGCTTGTAGTCTATTGCTCGAATATATTCTGGAATCTCTCAGGAATATCTTTCACTTGGCCTGAGGTGGATGGATGCTCCATTCCTACGAACTCAGGGTGTACATCCATGAATATGTGCTTCTATTTTTGAACATCCAGTGGTGATTTGTTTTGCGTGGTAGTCCATATCCGAAGTTGTTCTTGCGTTGCAGGCTTTGTTTTTCATCACTTGATCCACACCCGTCACAACACCTCCCCTTGTTACCACAGCTACACTTGGTTCTCGTGGTTCTATGACTATCATCTGTGTGTTGGCATTAGCATTCAAGTTGCAAGAATTCATCATAGTATTAGGTGCTGGGTTAGCTACTTCAACTGCTTGGGCTTGCCATCTAGCGATAAGTTGCATACATTGCTCCACGTTGTGCTCTTCTTTTCAATATGAGAAAGTCTTTGCAGGTTCATGGAAGTCTCTAGAAAAGTGGCCCTGCACTAAATAATTTTAGCATACCACTGGCCCTCTTCCTCAGGCAAATCCTCCTCCTCCTCGGCCTGTGTAATTTCCAACCCCGTCAACTGAGGTTGTCGAGATTGTGGTAGGTATTGCGGTTGCTGATACTGTTGTTGATATGGGTTATATAGGGCCGTATTATGAAATTGTGGTGCCATCTGAAACTGTTGCACAGGATGAAGTTGTTGCTCAAGCTGAAACTGAGGCACAGCCTAAAACTACTATGCAGGATAAAACTAAGGTGCATCCTGAAACTGATATGTAGCCTAGAACTACGTTTTTGCCTGTTCAATCTTTATTTTCTCCTCAGTCTTCATTAGATATGCATCTACCATTTTCTCTATCAAAAGTTGGTAGGCCCTACAATATTTTTCATCATTGCCTACAGATCTACAAATTTAAAATACAAACTAGTTGGGGTACATACCATCTTGTGAAGGAACTGTTGAAATATTGTAACTTCAAAGAATATTCTATATGTATATTTTGTGGTCCCTAATGGTCCTACCGGGAGAACCACTTGTATTACATTGTACCCCGATGCTCCTAATTGGAAGAACTAATAAGAGTCATGAGGTAGTCCCCTCTAATTGTAAAGGTGGGTCATTAGCACCCCAGTGTGGTTACTTGAGCCTACATGTGTAACTTGAGCCTACATGTCAAATGAGTTAACTTAAGTGAATGGATGAATATAAATAGAGGTGTAGTGCTCCTCATTTATGACACACACTCTCACTTGTATAGCGCATTAGTGGAGAAGAGAAGTAGCTGGAGAAGGAGGAGGATCAGGATTTGATCTCCTTGTTGGTTTAATCTTTTATCTTTTGGGGCATCTAGATGGAGGAAGCTTTTGCTGGGTTTTTCCCTTTAGGGTTTTCCCAGGATAAATCTTTTTGTTCCTTTTGTATGGTTGTGCTTGTCTATCTCTCAGTGATCATGTTTATATGCTTTTGTTATGAAAATGAAATGAAATACTAATGTCCTAGCTAGGCATATGAAAATTTAACATGGTATCAAAGCTAACCTGAGAAGAAGACATTGTGCAGCTACAGAATCTAGGGCTTCTTACTTTTTGGGTCTCTATCCACAATCCATCAGCAAAAGTATGCTAGGGTGACTCTCCATTGAAGGGCGCATCTTTCTATCGAAGCAGAATTCGATTCTGAGCATTTTCAGTTTTCGATGTGGAAATTAGGGCTTTCTACAGAAGAGGAATTTTTGAGTGATACTAGCATAGGATTGTTCTCCTCATCAAAACCGAAGTTTAGAGACCTGGATCAAGAAATTTGGTTGGGTGAAACTCTAGGAAAGTAAAACCCTACTTTGACCCTGAGTTAGAAAAACCCTAAATACTAAAACTGATACGTTTTGGTACATTCGCTATATTCTGATATTGGCGAAGGATCAAGAGAGGAAAATTGCAAAGGCCTAAGATAAGCTCTTGATGAACACTGTGCCCAAAATTCATTCTTATATTCGATGTATTCCAGGAGATATGTTCTCTCCAAGTTAGGGTTCCAGCCTCTTCCAAAATTCATCCCTAAACAGGACACCTGGGGAGAATTGAAATATCTTGGGATACAGAGGTCCAAATGGAATTAATAAATATGTTCTAGAAAGTAAATAGACTTTAATTTCAGTGGTCCAAATATCAGACTCAGAATATGAACCAGTGACATGTGGAATTCCGTACAACTTCGTTGTTCTGATAAATCCTGTAAAAGGTCCCCTTGGAAAAAGGATCATAAATCCCAAATGGTGAAACCAATTCTGATGAAACGTATGGTTTTGGATCCGGGACATGTGTGGTTATCGCAGAACAAAATTTCAGACATAGAGGAGCATAAATTTCAGAGATATCACAGAAATAGTAACAGGAATTTCTGCTGAAGAAATTGGAAAATTAGGGCTTCCTGTTCCGGGAGCTTCCCTCCACTATTTTCAGAAATGGAGTACATTGGACAGCTCCATTTGAAGAGATCTATCTGTCTAGACAATCAGATCTGAAAGATTCCAATTTTTGAAATTAGGGTTTCTGTGACAAACCCTAGATCGGCCAGCTCCGAAACCAGGACAGACACCTCAAATCGGTAAGATCTAATCCTTTTCTATGTTCATTTGAGGTTCTCATTTCAAAGTGATCTATCACATCAGCTTGATGATAAGCTTGGTGAAGTTGACAACTTCCAAGCCTAGAAGTATATGATCTCTCTGAAGAAAATGGATTGGACACCTACATGAGCATAGAGGTTCCAGTTTGAGAGGGAGATGAGGCTAGAAGCCTTTCTCAAGAAGAACTTGGTCAAATCCCAGAAGATCATTGATGATTCAGTTACGAATCAACTTGTACTACAAGTGTCTTCCCTAAATACATCTATGAGAGACCATGTAGTCATAAGGATCTCTCAAATCAAAGAACAACTTCAAGCAGGGAAAGAAGAAGTGAAGAATGCAAAAGTGGTGATGGCCACCTTGAATGGCCTCCCAGGATCATGGAATTCATTCATTTAAGAAATGTGTTCTAGAAGGAAGTGATTACTTTCAGTAGAATTTGGGAAGAAGAAGAAGCTCATCTCTGAAGATCAAGCTCTCATCTTCCAAAGAAGATCCCTCAATCAATGAGGAATATGAAGATCTCAACTCTTGAAGAACTGCTTATCCACCTCAGCATTTGGATAAGAAACGATGCTATCATGAATGAAGAAAATGATGAAGCTGAAGAACCAAGAAGGAGTATACCCATGAAAAAAATAAAGATAATTATTCAATTGTCATTTCATGATATTGTTTTGTTATACATTTGATTATATTCAGTTGATGTATTTTTTTCATTAATGACTGTATGCTACTAATATGCATATGATGGGTAAGTAGCTCATGGTGCTATACAACTCTCCATTGCTACTTATCAAACCTCTTTGTTGACATATTGGATTAGTGCACAATCTCAATAATGTCATGGCAGAGATGGAAGGCATCTAGAAAGTTTATGTGAGATATGGATTAATGTTGTATTGACTAAACAGTTGCATGATGCATAAGAATTTGTCGTTATGTATATGTTTTATGAAATAGTTCTAACCATGCCACTGGTGCATTTGAATTGTAGGAAAGGTCATGTACAACCTCCTACAAGAAAAGAAGGATGAGACTTGTTCCAAAGAACAAGTGATGACAATTCAAGACTCACTCCAATAAACATGAATCTAAAGCTCCCAGGGTCAGAGACACCATGACAGAAGAAAGAGCTTCAGAAAGTGGCAGATCCACCTTGAAGGATGAAGACCACCATGGGTACAAGAGATAACTCAAGATGAAAAAAATAATGCTATGAAAGAAGCTATGATCAAAGAATAATAGTTGACCATGAGGAATGATGTATACGATATGATGGAACAAGTGTACAAATCAAGGTTCATGATTCTCCCCAGAAAGAATAGACTATGACATGACATACTCTATTGACTAGTATATATCAACCATAGAACCACCTGTACAGAATGAAGAGGGAAGATGATACTCCACTTCAGGGGGAGTGACTACAAAAAATTATATCTGAGTTCGACATGGCACGACATGATGGATAGCCTTGTGATGGATCGAGACTTTACCAAGAGTAAATTGGGTTCCAACCTTCAAGGTTGAATGCAGAAGACTAGGATATGTTGATGACCTAAGAAGACAATCTCATAGAGGATGTTATGATACTAGAATGATGTTTGGGATATAGTACTCAAACCAGAAAGAAAGAATGTGGTATCTTCCAAATGGATTAGCAAGATAAGATAGGTTGAAGGTAAGAGTTGTGACTAGAGGTTTCTATCAGAAAGAGGAAATTAATTCTGAAGAGACACTTACTCCAGGAAGCAAGGTACACTTCCTTCAAAACTATCACGGTAGTTTATTCCATGATGAAGTAAAGACAACCCTTCCTTAATGATATGATTGAGGAAGAGTTTTACATCAAATAGTCACGAGTATTTGAAGTTGAAGACAGATGGAATCAAGTATGCAAGTTGAAGAAGGCCCTCTATGGCCTGAAGCAAGCTCCCAGAGCTTGGTATGGAAGAATAGATAGTTTCCTGATGAGCATGGGCTTTGCCAAGAGTAAATTCGATCCTAACCTTTCCTACAAGGTTGTAGAACATGTACCTGTCATTCTATTACTATATGTGGATGACTTATTCTTGACAGGGAATGAGAAACAGATCATGGAAAGCAAGAAGAAACTAGCACAAGAATTCGAGATGAAAGACCTTGGGTTAATGCATTATTTCCTAGGTTCGAAAGTATGGCAAAGTTCAGAAGGAATCTTTCTCAACCAGGGAAAGTATGTGGTAGAGATATTGAAGAGATTCAATATCTTGGAATGCAAATTCATGGCCACACCATGGACTCCAACCTGAAGCTGTTAGCTAATGACTCATTAGAGTTAGTGGATGCAACTCACTATAGACAGATCATTGAGTCATTGATGTACTTAACAAATACCAGACTAGACATTTGTTTTGTTGTGAACATCTTAAGTCAATATCTTGTTCAACCAATATGGGTTCACCTAGTAGCTGCAAAACATGTGATGAGATATCTGAAAGGGACTATATACATTGGTCTATACTGTGATGGTAGCCATGAGTATAGATTGTATGGCTAAACAGATGCAAATTGGGCTGGAAGTATCTCAGAAAAGAAAATAACATTAGGTAGATGCTTTTGTTTGAGGTCTGCTATGAGTTCATGGTTTAGCAGGAAACAGTCCAGTGTTTCTCCTAGAACAATTGAAGTAGAATACATAGCAGATTGCTCTACTAAGTTGTGAAGCCATATGGCTTCAGAAGCTGATATCAGGTCTCTTTGACCTAAATATGGACACTACAATGATTCTATGTGATAAACATAGTTGTGATAACAAAGAACCCTGTGTTCCGATGTAACACGTAGAAATCCGGTATTTCTACAAGATAAGATGCAGATGATGATACTGTAGATACAGATGATAGTGATTTAGTATTTCTATACTGAATATAGAGATGATGATGTTTCAGTATTCCCATACTGAAGATATAGATGATGATGATTTCAGTATTCCCATACTGAAGATATAGATGATGATGATTTCAGTATTCCCATACTGAAGATATAGATGATATTTTAGTATTTACATATTGTAGATACAGATGATGGTGATTCAGTATTTCTATACTGAAGATATAGATGATGATGCTTTCAGTATTCACATACTGGAGATACAGATGGTGATAGTTCAGTATTCACATACTGAAGATGTAGATGATGATGGTTTGGATGATGATGTACTGACGAAGCCTCTACCTCGAGTAGACTTCGAACACTTTCGAGACAAGATTGGTGTGGTTCGAAAAGATCTTCCCCGAAAGGGGGATTAGTGATGTTGCAGTGGGATTGCATCATCCCTAAGCACTTTCCCTAAATTGATCCAAAGACCTCGGTCTTCGAGAATGAAGAGGTATTGTATCATCCCGGGACATCTGTCCGTAATAGATCCGGTGACCTCGATCCTCGAGAATGTGATGGGATTGTATCATCCCTGGGCACTTGCCCTAAAGTGATCCGGAGACCTAGGTCTTCGAGAATGAAGAGGGATTGTATCATCCCTGTACATCTGTCCATAATAGATCTAGAGACTTCGGTTTTTGAGAATGTGGTAGGATTGCATCATCCTTGGACTCAAGTCCTAAAGTGATAGGGAGTGATTATCCTATAATTGTATCCGGTGACTTCGGTCGTCGAGAATGTGGTAGGATTGCATCATCCTTGGACTCAAGTCCTAAAGTGATAGGGAGTGATTATCCCGTCATTGTATCCGGTGACTTCGGTTGTCGAGAATGTGGTAGGATTGCATCATCCTTGGACTCAAGTCCTAAAGTGATAGGGAGTGATTATCCCGTAATTGTATCCGGTGACTTCGGTCGTCGAGAATGTGGTAGGATTGCATCATCCTTGGACTTAATTCCTAAAGTGATAGGGAGTGATTATCCCATAATTGTATCCAGTGACTTCGGTCGTTGACAATGTGGTAGGATTGCATCGTACTTGGACTTAGTCCTAAATTGATAGGGAATGATTCTCCTGTAATCAATCCAGTAACTTAGGTTGTCGAGAATGTGGTGGGATTGCATCATCCCTGGAATTTAAGTCCAAAAATGATCCAAATACTTTTTGTCTTTGAGTTGTGGATTGCAGGTTGTTGCTGATGATGATGATGTCGTACTGATTGAAAGATCAGAGTATGATGATGTACTAATCGAAAGATCAGAGTATGATGATGATGTATTGATCGAAAGATCAGAGTATGACGATGATGACATGCTGATCAAAATATCAGAGTATGATGATGATGACGTACTGATCTAAAGATCAGAGTATGGTGATGACGCACTATGATTATGATGTTTCTGATCGAAAGATCATAGTATGATGATGATGTTTCTGATCGAAAGATTAGAATGTGATGATGATTATGATCGACAAATCAGAATATGATGACGATGATGTTTCTGCTGATCGAAAGGGCAAAGTGTTGATAATGATATTGCTGATCAAGAGATCAAAGTACTGAAGATGTTGCTATTGATCGAAAGGTCAAGGTGCTGAAGATGTTGTTGCTGATCGAAAAGTCAAAAATGCTGAAGATGTTGCTCACAAAATGCTGAAGATGTTGTTGCTGATTGAAAAAGTCAAAGTGCTGAAGATGTTGCTGACCGAAAGGTCAAAATGATGAAGATCTTGTTGCTGATCGAACAATCAAAGTGCTGAAGATGTTGCTAATCGAAAGGTCCAAGTGCTGAAGATGTCATTGAAAGATCAAAATGTTGAAGATGTTGCTGATCAAAGACTGAAGAGGTTGTTGATGATGAAGACTAAAGATTGAAGATGAAGACTACATGATGTTGAAAAGCTTCCAATGATTTATAGATGTGTTACCCTGATGATGTTGATGATGTCCCCTATCTCTACTCTTGTTTTTGTTGATGTTGCTGTAGAATAACCTTCTCGTTCAGGGGGAGTGTTGAAATATTGTAACTTTGAAGAATATTCTATATGTATCTTTTGTGGTCCCCGATGGTCCTACCAAGAGAAACACTTGTATTACATTGTACCCCAATGCTCCTAATCGAAGAACTAATAAGATTCATGAGGTATTCCCCTCTAATTGTAAAGGTGGGTCATCAGCACCCCAGTGTGGTTACTTGAGCCTACATGTGTAACTTGAGCCTACATGATTTAACTCGAGCCTACATGTCAAATGAGTTAACTTAAGTGAACGGATGAATATAAATAGAGGTGTAGTGGATCAGGCTTTGATATCCTTGCTGGTTTTATCTTTTATCTTTTGGGGCATCTATATTGAGGAAGCTTTTGTTGGGCTTTTCCCTTGAGGGTTTTCCCAGGATAAATCTTTGTGTTCCTTTTGTATGGTTGTGCTTGTCTATCTCTCAGTGATCCTGTTTATATGCTTTTGTTATGAAAACAAAATGAAATACTAATGTCTTACCTAAGCATATGAAAATTTAACAGGAACATGCAATCTACGTCATGATGTCCTATGGTCTAGAATATGTTGTACCAGAGCAACCCCTGGGTACTCAATGGGTTTGGTGCACCATATGAGATGTAGTTCATGTAATCTAGACAGTCATATTTGGTATGTCCATTGGTCCAACATCGCATACACCAGAGGTCTTCCTGCACCTCTTTTCCTCTTTTTATATCCTAGAGTTGAATTGTCAGATTATCCGGCTGTGACATAATCTGTATCATTCCTATGGTGCCATCTCCAATAGGTGAAGTCTCTAGCTTCATGGCCAATTCCATTGCCTCCATCTATGTTGCAAAATTTTGTTGCATGAGTGGTCCTCTAATGTGTGGCATAGTGTATCAATAAACCACTCTTTATGCTACATGTTTGAAATATGGAAGCTTACTTTGGCCATCGGTGTTTTGAACCATTTATCAAAGTCCCATATTGTTTTTGTTGGATCCTGCTTAATCTCCTTGATCTCGGTTATACAATGGGACTCATATTGTGGCTTTCTAAATTCTGAGATCATTATGCATTGAATCTCCTCAAGAATCCTCTGCTGCTGCCCTAGTGGTAGTACACAATACTTCATATACCAATCCAACGCACGACCCCATAGAGTCATAATCATTCATGCTTTTTTGATGTCATCATTGTTAACAAGGTAGACTGTCCACACCACATCACAAAGGAACCAGTGTTGTTCTAGACCCTCTATTCCATTCTCATTGAATGTGGTTAGTCTAACGTCTATCCTTACCATTAGTGTGGAATTGGGGTTGTTCACTAGAACCCCCAGATTTGCTGGATTTACTGGGGTCACTAACGGGCCTCCTTGCACACTAGTCCCGACACTAGGACTACTAGTGTTCACAAGAGATTCAGGTGAGGAAATTCTAGGTCTGACTTCAGGTGATCTTCTTGGAATTTTGTAGTCACATCCTGTCCTTGGCATCTCTACAGACTCTCCTAATTCTGCTCTCTCTGAAAATGGGCTATATTCTTCCTCTTCATCGCAGGACCCTATTTCTTGCTTTCACACACTTGGGTTATGTGAAAAAAATATTTAAGCCTCTTGGTGTGTCCTTGGGGGCAAGTCTTGAGTCAAGGCTGTCACCTTGTTCTTGAATCCTCCATTAAGGCTAACTCCTAATGAAGCCAAGCAGGGTAGGCCTTATTAAATTACTAAGGCTAATTACTTAGTGTGATGGTGCTATATTGATTAAGTTTTTTAGGATTTTCGAAATTAACCAGTGGAAACAAAAGATAACAAGATGCAATATTTAAAGAAAATAAGCACAGTAATGAAACTCAATGTATATATATAATTGAAATAAATTATCAAATAAATCATCAGTTCCTTAAATGGAGTCAACAGAGAAAATAATGTGCTTGCATGCAATTGAATTAATGTTTTGCAAATGTCTCTTGGTATATTTTAAATTAATGTGGAATGTAAATGAATTAAATTAGGCGAAAATGGGACTCTAGATATACCTGAGGGTTACTTGGAGTATGTCCAAAAGTGAACTTTCATGGATACCCACAAGGTGTTTTGTGTTTTGTAATGGAGTCTCAAATACTATTTTTCATAACACACTCATCAGGGTGTGATAGATATCGGTGCCTCGAGGTCACTTTCCAGCTGTTCCCACTCCTTTGGGTATTTTGCCACCATTTACAGTTCGTTCAAGGCGTTGGATTTTCGCCTGATGGTTTGTCAATTTGGGAGGTGAAAACTAATTAATATAGTCACTCAAGTGATTTTTATGCACCTTGACTTATCAAACAAACCACATCCAAGTACATAGCATACACATTGGAGTCTTTGTTATTTTTTAGAAAATTTTAAAGGAGGTGTTCTTATTAAAAAACAAAACCCTCCAGGAACCTCTTTCGGTCCAAGTGGACCTCAATCAGGGAATCAAGGAGGGGTTAATTTTATATCTTGCATGAAAACAACAATGAAAATGGAATCAAATATACACAACACCGGTTTTCTAATTAATCCTACCACGCATCTCTTTCCTCTTGCGGGTCACTCGAGAAGTCGTGGGGTAAGTAGTATGATTACTTTTGAATTGAAAATATGGAATAAGGTGAAATATTATCAAAGTATACAATATTTCATTTCAATACTACACTAGAATAGAAACAAGGTGAAACAATGTCAAAAATAACACGGACGCGAATCCCCCCAAGGGGGATGGTGAATAGGCTCGAAAGAGCCTATTCGAAAAGATTTTTATTTTTATTAGCAGAAATTACAATATAAAAAAATTAAATTAATTGAAATGGTCCTTATATGGAATAATACCAAAGGTTTACAAATTGCAAAATTTTGAAATTTTGGGAAGACGGAGACCCCTGGGGGGTTTCGAATGGTCCAAAAATGATTTCCAGACAGTGCCTCCTCCTATTTTATGTTAAACCTGCTAAAAACCAGAAATATTATCACATTTAAATATGCCCAAGAGTAATTTTAAAATACTTTTGGATGAACAAACCTTTTTCCCAAATATTCTAAGTTAAAACTAGTTTTTAAAGAATCGGAAAAGGAACCAAGGAAAGAAATATTTCCTTTGGATCTTGGCCTGATTTTGGGGAAGCCAATATGAAGCACTTAAATTTCTGAATATAAATTTTTATATTCTAAGGAAACAACCATGCATTCAACAAGCTTTAGATCTACTTTCATAGCCTTGAAAAATGACAATTTTCCCTAAAACTAGATCTAGAATGCTTGTAAATTTTATTTTAGGAATGGGATCTAGTTTATGAGATTTAAGGCAGCAATATCTATTTAAAATAAACTATGAAATTGATATATCTAAACAATTTTAAAGCTGCAAACAAGTAACCAGACGGATTTTAGAAAAAATTGAAGGAGGAATAGGAAAAGAAGAGCATTTGTTGCTGGGGAATGGATCTACAAAGAAGACTAGTTAGTGTAATGCCAAGGGAAAATGACTTCACAAAACAGTTGGATTCCCAGTGGATTCAAGCTAGATCCATAGTTTGTGCAACCCTTGTTACTTGAAAACTAACAAACAATCCTGCACAAAACCTTATGAGATCTGGATAGCATATGAAGAAAGAGAGGGATTACATGCAAATAAACTTATTTAAACATGTATGATCTCAATATTTAAGCATATATACTATGAGATATTGAAAAGAAAGTAATCCTACTTCCCCAGCTATACTCATATTGATTCAGCTGAATCATTAAGCCAGACAGGATTCAGATGCATAAATGGAGAGAAAGCTAGCGGTAAAAAGCTCCAAGAAAATGTTAAATCCACACATATAAAAGCATTACACTGATTTGGCCTCCAAAGCTTCACTTTATTCCAATAGAAAATGATATTACACAATATTACAACAGCAATAGCTCCCCAATCCAACTCTATCTACCTTGGAATAGAGGCACCCATGCTTTATTTATACACAAAATTGAAACCCCATCCGAGAGGGGCCACAAATCTCAAGGAGATAGACCACTGCAGTTGAAAGAGAGTCCATCAATGCCTGATCTAAAGCTAAAATGAGCTTCTACTGAGTCTGAATGTCAACTGGTGGGATGATTGAGCTGACACATTGACCTGCTAAGTGAATCATCAACTACAGAGCTCCCAGAAGATCCCACACATGTGCAGGAGAGAGAGAGGGCACAATTCCCCATCAAGGAGGCTGAAGTTCAACTCTGGATCTGCCCTGATCACCTCCTTCAGTCAAGGATTTGTCAGATTCATTCAATCTGGTGCCGATGAGACTGATTTCAATCAAATCGGTTGAGAATCCAT
Organism: Pseudotsuga menziesii; assembly: GCA_001517045.1. Lineage (NCBI taxonomy): Eukaryota > Viridiplantae > Streptophyta > Pinopsida > Pinales > Pinaceae > Pseudotsuga > Pseudotsuga menziesii. The sequence goes on from LPNX010405035.1 coordinate 1,278,171, forward strand.
TGATCTAAGATTTTGGATTTGCTCCATTATTCATCAATTTATTAATTAAAATAATCAATAATTGATTTTTGGGGCTTTCTGACCTGAGTGATGGAGAATCACTCAAATGTAAGAAAAAATGGGTATATGGGTTTACATGGTGCTCTTAGCTTGAAAATGAGCACCCCCATGACTAAAATTGATTATTTGGCCCACTTTTATTACAAAACCATTTTTTCCAACTAGACTCTTAAAAAATAGCCTAAGTTTTTGTGGAAAAAATAAATTTAAAAAAAAATTAAAAAATTACAAACCTAGGGGGACTTAGACATGTTCATATGACTCGACCATGATGCCTAGCATGTTTATACATTGACACACAAACTCTAATAACCTCAGTAGGCCCAAAGTCCAAGCTGACCACCCCAATTTTGGAGGTATGGAGTGAGAAACTTAGAAATTATCAGTCATTTATTCAACAATTGATAATAACATAGGGAGAAAACACCCTGGGCTGATCAGATTGACAAATGAAGTCTAGGAGACTGAGACTTTTACAGACACTATCATGCTAGAACATTTTATTACAACTCCCACAAGGGGTATGAACATGTGATATAGTACAACAAAGCTTCCCAGAAGCAAGACTGGAGGTCTTCTGAAGTCCGAACAAGTTATCCTTGTTTGGTTCACCAGGCTCACTTGATAAAAAACCACTAATTACAACTTACATGGCAACATCTGGCTCCAACTGTAGGATGTGTTCTCGATCTGGTCATAGGCCAAGGAGAGGATATGATAACACCAGAATATATGGTTTATACACCTTGTAAAAACATCTCAACTTGACAAGAAAACCTTAGTAGCACAAGCTTTATATAAAATCCAAATGAACCATCAAGCTGATTTATTCAAGCAAAATAAATGTAGCTAACTAATGAAAGAAAATTTTTCTTATAACTAAGTACAAAATAGAAATGCAGAAAGTAAATGCTCTCTTTCAAGGAGCTTGTTTTCCTATGCAAATCATGATATAAAAAGGGTTAAGTGTAATCAGAAATCCAATATAACCACCTAAGCATTTTATTAACATAAAAAAAATTTCCTTGTCTTTGGTTACCGGCCAAAGTAAGGATACTTTATTCAGAAAATACAAACCTACATGATGACCTAGAATGGGCGGGATGGATGGGAGATCATAAGAATATAATACTTCACCAAATTGCTTCCCAAAATGGTATGTGCTCACGCATGCTGCTTCTATCCATGACTGGATAGGACTGATATACCAATTGACACGATGAGGCAGACTGACTACATCATCATACTGATCATCGAGGCTTATCAAATGATAAATCATTGCACAAGACCCAAGTAGCTCGAAATCATAAGGAACCTCTATATGTGAAAAAGATGGCTGAGACTGATATTCCACTGACTGCATCATATCTCACTTTTCAGAACACTACTTTTCAATGTCTTCATTACTGATACCTTTGTGTGGCTCTACATGATATGACTCTGAAATGACCATGTGAAGGTTCTGAATGCTCCTCTTCCATACTAAGATTTTCCCAGGTATCCAAATCCATGCTCCCCTATATGGACATATCATAGATTGGAATTCCATAATTTTTTGACTAGAAACTCCCCTTGCTGGACATACCATGGATGGAATTCTTAATAATATTTTCAAAAATTGGATTATCTATGAAATTCCAATAGTCATCACTCCCATCCATGTCATATGTGATGGATTCCCCATTTCTGATATCAAGTTCTGATATCAAATTCTCTTTGTCCTCATTACTAATATTGATATATGGCTTAGACTAATCATATCGATAAACTGCATGCTCCTTTTCCATATCAAAGTTTCCCAAGGCCACAAGGCCCACGCTCTCTCCTTTAGATATGCCATAGACAGGAGAATCAACAAAACCATCAAAAGTTTCTGGTTCATTATTTTCCTCTTTATTCATGTCATAGACTGGATTTTCCATGAATGTCGAGGACTCCTCATCAATATCTTTTTCAGAGATAAGGGAGTCTTCGTCACTTGTTTCATGCACCAAGTTATACTTGTCCTCATTTTCATACTCATCTTCTTCAAAAAAAAGGTCATAAGGCAGTAAAAATTCCAAACTATCATCATTATATGGAGAAAAAGGTCTAGTGTCATCACACACCATATTGATCTTATCATAATTTTTTTTATAGGCTTCTGTTATGATATCATGAAAAGGATATTCAATACTATCTTCAATCAAGGAAACATTTTTAACATACTCAATGGGATCACTTAGGAAGTGTTTCTCAGTGGGTTCCTCTAGAGGGCTTTCTGAAAAAATATCAGCATTGCAACACACTTGAGAATACCTCAAATCTTCAATGTTTTTAGCTATGGTGACATGAGGAGAGTCTTCAACAATGTGTTCAATCATGGGCTCCTCCTGAAGCTCTTCAATAGGATCATCCTGAGTGTCCTCATCTACAATGAAAGTCATGGGATCCTTTATCTCATTTAGGTAGGTGAGGGTCCTTTCTACAACTGTCATCATATCTCCCTCACCATCATGTAACCTCTCAAAAAACATAGCACACAAATCTCCATGGGAGTTAATGCATTTATTAGGAAGACCACAAAGCCATGTATAAGCCTTATTTTTCAAAGAATGAGCAAAGATTCGCATCACATTATCCCTATGAACTATGTTGAGCTTTTTCACAAATGCAAAAACAAATTTGATGTGACAAGCAGCTGAATCACCATTTCCATAAAAAGTCAAAGCCTGGGAATATCTTTCATCCTAGAAATATGTTTCATAGTTAGGAAAAATTGGGATGTCCGAGAAATCAATGGAAGGATATGCATTAGAAATTATAGCACCATAATCTTCATCATCCATAATGGCCTATCAATAGCATATATCAACCATGTATTTTTTACTGAAGTGGAGCTATAGAATAATGAGCATTTTAAGGTTTTACTATGTCGTATGAGCTCATCTACACACAACAAGTCTCAACAAATTTATGAGAAAGCAGGGTTTTATGCCTTCAATGCAGTCGCCATGTGAAAAAGAAAAATAAGCATTTATAAATCTTTTCACAAAAAATATTTTTGCTTTTCTTTGAAAAAGTAAAAACTAAACAAAATATCAGTGGAGTCGCAAGATGAAAATTAAAGATCTACTCTAAGCATTCATCAAGGAAAGAAATAAAAAAAAGGAAGAAAACAAAAGTCGTACTTGGGAATAAAAAGATTTATCCCCAGTAACGGTGCCAAAAAGTGTTGTCACCTTTCACACACCTGGTTTACGTGGCATAAATCTTCAAGCCACTTGGTGTATCCTTGGGGGAAAGTATTGAGTCAAGGCTGTCACCTTGTTCTTGACTCCTCTGTTCAGGCTAACTCCTAACGAATCCAAGGGGGGTAGGCCCTATTAAATTACTAAGGCTAATTAATTAGTGTGATGCTATTATATTGATTAAGTTGTTTAGGAGTTTTGAAATTAACCAGTGGAAACAAAAGACAACAAGATGCAAGATTCAAAGTAGATAAGCACAGTAATGACACCCAATATATATATATATAATTGAAAGAAATGATTAAATAAATCACCAGTTCCTTAAATGGAGTCAACAGAGAAAATAATGTGCTTGCATGCACTTCAATGGATCTTTTGCAAATGTCTCTTGGTAAATTTTAAATTAATGTGGAATGTGAATGAATTAAATTAGGTGAAAAGGGGACTCCAGATATACCAGAGGGGTACTTGAAGTATGTCCAAAAGTGAACTTTCATGGCTACCCACAAGGTGGTTTGTGGGTTGGAACAGAGTCTCTAAGACTATTTTTCATAACGCACCCATTAGGGTGTGATAGAGATCGGTGCCTTGAGGTAACTTTCCAATTGTTCCCACTCCTTTGGTTATTTTGCCATCGTTTAAAGTTCGTTCGAGGCATTGGATTTTAGCCTGATGGTTTGTCAATTTGGTGTTAGTTTTTCAAAATTAAGCTAGCATTATGTTAGGATCTTAACTGAGAGAATAACAAGTACAAAAATCAAGCACAAGAGACAATGAACACAATGTTTTTGATCAGGGAAACCATAAATGGATAAAACCCCACAACTTCCTCAGAGATAGAATCAACACAAGATGTAATACCCCAAAATAGTAAGATGCACTCCCGACAGCAGTAATCTTCTTCTTGTCTAGCCCCAATGTCTTCTAGTTCCTCAACTATGCGCTACACTTGAGTGTGTGAGTGATGTGTGCTAAATAGAGATCCCAGATCTCTTTTTATACTAATCCCAACATGACTAAAACCCTACTAGGGCCGACCTCTACTAGGAGAGTCTAATAACCTTAGTGCCTTGAAACTGTAGGGACTTTAACCATTACACAATCGGAGGGTTACCCACTATGACTTGACATGACTTGTTTACATTATTGATCCTCCCAATAGGAACATTAGGTCATGACAACATGACTCAAATACATAATAGATACATCCCAAAATAAACATCGGGTTACAATAAATAATATACATAGATGAATACATTCTGAAGTTACAAATACATCAGCACTCCCTCTTAACTAGGAAGTTATTCTTTCGACACAATTTTTAGCACTGGTCTTCTTCTCTATATCAACTAGATCATCTCATCATTTGCATCTCGAGTCTTCTGAGTCTTCAAGTCATATTCATTCTTCAAATCCGGATCATCTCTTGATCTAGATCATCATGGGACATCATCACTAGTTCTGGATCATCTCTCGATCTAGATCAACATCACTGGATCTAGATCATCACTCGATATGGATCATCATCACTGGATATGGATCATCACTCGATATGGATAATCATCACTGGACTGGATCTATATCATCACTCGATCCGGAGCTGGATCTGGATCATCTCTCGATCTGGATCATCACTGCTGGATATGGATCATCACTCGATATGCTTCTCTCGGAGTCATCATAACTGGATCTGGATCATAGCTCAATCTGGATCTCACCTGGTCATCATCATGTGTTTGTGTTATCTCGTCATAGGAATTTCTACAAAGCCAGCATTCTTTCATGTTGGGTGCATGCCTATGTCCTTGTAGGTCTTTGGTAGCCCTTACATCTAACCTACTCGTTAGAATGGCCAGCACTCACATCTGACTTGCTCATCAGAAAGGTGGTAGCCCTTATATCTAATCATATAGGACCTAATCCTATAGTCACATCAGAATGTCCAACACTCACATCTAACCTACTTGTCAGAAAGGCGGTAGCCCTTACATCTATGTAGGAGCTCATCCTACATCAGAATGGCCAACACTCACATCTGACCTACTCGTCAGAATGGCAGTAGCCCTTACATTTGTCCTACTCAACAGAATGGCCAACACTCACATCTGACATGGGAGGAACCAAATCATTTAGCCATGAATAGAATGGCTCTACCCTTACATCTGACCTACTTGTAAGAATGGTGGTATCCATTACATATTTCCTACTCGATAGAATGGCTAGCACTCACATCTGACATGGGAGGAACCAAATCCTTTAGCCATGAACAGAATGGCTTTGCCCTAACATCTGACCTATATTGAAATATTGTAACTTCAAAGAATATTCTATATGTATCTTTTGTGGTCCCCGATGGTCCTACCAGGAGAACCACTTCTATTATATTTGTACCCCGATGCTTCTAATTGGAAGAACTCATAAGAGTCATGAGGTAGTCCCCTGTAATTGTAAAGGTGGGTCATTAGCACCCCAGTGTGGTTACTTGAGCCTACATGTGTAACTCGAGCCTACATGATTAAATTGAGCCTACATGTCGGATGAGTTAATTAAAGTGAATGGATGAATATAAATAGAGGTGTGGTGCTCCTCATTTGACACACACATTCTCACTTGTGTAGCGCATTAGTGGAGAAGAGAGGTAGCTGGAGAAGCAGGAGGATCAGGCTTTGATCTCCTTGCTGGTTTTATCTTTTATCTTTTTGGGGCATCTATATTGAGGAATATTTTTCTTGGTTTTTCCCTTTAGGGTTTTCCTAGGATAAATCTTTGTGTTCCTTTTGTATGGTTGTGCTTGTCTATCTTTCAGTGATCCTGTTTATATGCTTTCCTTATGAAAATGTAATGAAATACTGATGTCTTAGCTAAGCATATGAAAAATTTAATATGGGATCAGAGCCACCCTAAAAAAAGGAATTGTGCAGCTACATAATCTAGGTATTCTTACTTTTTGGTTATCTCTCCACAATCAATCAGCAAAAGAAGGCTAGGCTGACTCTCCATTGAAGGGCGCATCTTTCTATCGAAGCGGAATTAGATTCCGAGCATTTTCAATTTTCAGTGTGGGAAATTAGGGCTTCTTGCAGAAGAAGAATTTTTTAGTGATCCTAGCATAGGATTTCTTTCCTCATCAAAATCAAGTTTTAGAGACCTGGATCAATATTTTTGGTTGGGTGAAACTCCGGGAAAGTCAAACCCTAGTTTGACCTCAAGCTAGAAAAACCCTAAATACTAAAACTGCTAATCAAATTTAGTACATTCAATATATCCTTCTATTGGAGAGGTTTCAGGAGATGAAAATTGTAGAGACTGAATATCAAATCCTTATGTACACTGTATCCAAAATTCAGCCTTTGATTCACTATATTCTGGGATATATGATCCCTCCAAGTTAGGGTTCCAGCCTCTTCCAGAATTCATCCCTAAACAGGACACCTGGGGAGAATTACAATATCTTGGGTTACAGAGGTCCAAATGGAATTTCTGAAGATGTTCCAAAAAGGAAATGGAATTTTATTCCCTTTCTCTGAACTGTAGACTTAGAATATTAAACAGTGACACGTGGAAATCCATACAAATTCACTGTTTGGAACAGTCCTGTAAAAAGGAACCTTGGGAAAATGATCATAAATCCCAATTGGTGAAACCAATTCTGATGAAATCTATGGTGTTGGATTACGGACATGTGAGGTTATCTCAATGAGAAATTTCAGACACAGTGGAGTAGTAATTTTGGATATATCATATAAATAGTGAAAGGCATTCCTGTAGAAGAAATTGGAAAACTAGGGCTTCCTGTTCTGGGAGCTTCCCTCCACTATTTTCAGAAAAGGAGTACTTTGGATAGATCCATTTGAAGAGATATATATTTCTATCCAACCAGATCTAAAATATTACAAGTTTTGAAAATTAGGGTTTTTGTGGCAAACCCTAGATCAGCCAGCTCCGGAACCAGGATAGACACCTCAAATCGGTAAGATCTAATCCTTTGTTATTTGCATTTGAGGTTCTCATTTCAAAGTGATGTATCACATCGGCTTGATGATAATCTTGGTGAAGTTGACAACTTCCAAGCATGGAAGCATTTGATCTCTTTGAATAAAATGAATTGGACACCTTCATGAGTAGAGAGGTTCCAGTTCTAGAAGGAGATGAGGCTCAAAGCCTTACACAAGAAGAACTTGATCAAGGCCAAGAAGATCATTATTGATTCAATCATAGATCAACTTGTACCACAAGTGTCTTCCCTAAATACACCGAATATGTTTGATTCCTTGATCAATATATTTGAAGATAAGAACATTAATCAGAAGATGGATTTGAGAAAAGAGTTGAAGAATGTGAAGATCCAGAATGCAGGTCATCTTGAAGCGATCGAAGAAGAATTGGAGAATGCAGAAGTGGTGATAGCCACCTTGAATGGTCTCCCAGGATCATAGAATTCATTCATTCAAGGAATGTGTTCCAGAAGGAAGTAATTACTTTCAACAGACTCTAGGAAGAAGAAGAATCTTGACTCATAAGAAGAGAGGAAGAAGGTGGGAGCAATTGAAGATCAAGCTCTCACCATTCAAAGAAGATCCCTCAAGCAATGAGTAATGTGAAGAACTCAATTCTTGAAGAACCTCTTATCCATCTTATCATTTGGATAAGAAATGATGATGTCATGCATGAAGAAGATGATGAAATAGAAGGATCAAGAAGGAGTCTACCCATGAAACGAATAAAAGATAAGTATTCAATTGTCTTTGCATGATATTGTTTTGTTATGCATTTGATTATATTTAGTTTATGTATTATGCATGATAGAATGTTTGCATTAATGATTGTATACTACTAATATGCTTGTGATGGATAAGTAGCTCATGGTGCCATACAACTCTCCATTGCTACTTATCAAACCTCTTTGCTGACATATTGGATTAGTGCACAATCTCAATGATGTCATGGTAAAGATGGAAGACATCTAGAAAGTTTCCTTGAGGCATGGATCAATGTTGTATTGGGTAAACAATTGTATGATGCATAATAATTTGTCATTATGCATATGTTTTTATAGTTCTAACCATGTAACTAGTGCATTTGAATTGTAGGAAAGGTCCCGTACAACCTCCTACAAGAAAAGAAGGATAAGACTTGTTCCGAAGAACAAGTGATGACAATTCAAGATTCACTCCAATGAACATGAATCTGAAGCTCCCAGGGTCAGAGACACCATGACGAAAGAAAGAGCTTCAGAGAGTGGTAGATCCACCTCGAAGGATGAATACCACCATGGGTATGAGAGATAACTCAAGATGAAGAAAAGAATGCTATGAAAGAAGCTATGATCAAAGAATAATAGTTGATCATGGGGAATGATGTATACGATATGATTTCAAGACATAAAGGGAAGTACGTAGTATCTTCCATATGGATCTACAAGAACAAGTGTACAAAGCAAATTTCGTGAGTTGCCTTTGAAAGAATAGACTATGACATGACATACTCTATCGACAAGTATATGTCAAGCATAGAACCACCTATACAGAATGAAAAGGGAAGATGATACTCCACTTCAGGGGGAGTGACTACAAAAGATATATGAGTTCAACATGGTACGAAATGATGGACAACTTCCTGATGGAATGAGACTTTACCAAGAGTAAAGTGGGTTCCAACCTTCAATATTGAATGCAGAAGACTAGGATATGTTGATGACCTAACAAGATGAACTCATGAAAGATGTTATGATGAAAGAATACTAGAATGATGTTTTGGATATAATACTCAAAACAGAAAGCAAGAATGTGGTATCTTCCAAATGGATCGGCAAGATAAAATATGCTACTCATAGAAGAAAGAGGGAATCAATTTTGAAGAGACACTTACTCCAAGAAGCAAGGTATACTTTCTTTAGAACTATAATGGTAGTTTCTTCCATGATGAAGTAAAGACAATCCTTCCTTAATGGTATGATTGAGGAAAATTTCTACATCGAATAGTCACAAGGATTTGAATTTGAAGACAGATGGACTCATGTATGCAAGTTGAAGAAGGCCCTCTATGGCCAGAAGCAAGCTCCCAGATCTTGGTATGGAAGAATAGATAGTTTCCTGACGAGCATGGGATTTGCCAAGAGTAAAGTCGATCCTAACCTTTATCTCAAGGTTGTAGAAGATGAACCTGTCATCCTGTTATTATATGTGGATGACCTATTTCTGACAGGGAATGAGAAACAAATTGTAGAATGCAAGAAGAAGTCTGCTGAAGAATTTAGAACTTGGTCTAATACTTTATTTCCTAGGTCCGGAAATATGAAGGAATATTTCTCAATAAGGGAAAGTATGCAGTGCAAAGTTTGAAAAGATTTGATATGTTGGAATGCAAAGTCATGGCCACACCCATGGACTCCAACCTGAAGCTGTTAGCTGATGACTCATCAGAGTTAGTGGATGTGACTCATTGCAGAAAGATCATTGGGTCATTAATGTACTTAACAAATTCCAGACCAGACATATGTTTTGCTATGAACACCTTAAGTTAATATCTTGTTCAACCAAGATGGGTTCACCTAGTAACCGCAAAACAGGTGATGAGATATCTGAAAGGGACCATAGACTTTGGTCTATACTATGATGGTAGCCATGAGTATAGATTGTATGGCTACATAGATGCAGATTGGGATGGAAGTATCTCATATAGGAAAAGCACATTAGGTAGATGCTTTTTGGGGTCTGCTATGAGTTCATGGTTTAGCAGGAAACAGTCCAGTGTTTCTCGTAGCACGACTGAAGCAAAATACATAGCAGATTGCTTTGCTAAGTTGTGAAGTCATATGGCTTTGGAAGATGATATCATGTCTCTTTGACCTGAATATGGGTACTACAATGATTCTATGTGATAACCATATTTGTGATGACAGATAAACCTGTATTCCTATTGTAACACATAAAAATTCGGTATTTCTACATACGAGATAAGATGTAGATGATTATGTTTCAGTATTTACATACTGTAGATGCAGATGATGAGGATTTCAGTATTTCTATACTGAAGATATAGATTATGATGCTTTCAGTCTTCACATACTGGAGATACATATGGTGATAGTTCAGTATTCACATACTGAAGATGTAGATGATGATGGTTTGAATGATGATGTACTAATGAAGCCTCTGTCTTGGGTAAAGTTTGAACACTTTCAACACAAGCTTGGTGTTGTTCAAAAAGACCTTCCTCAAAAGGGGGAGTAGTGATGTTGCAGTGGGATTGTATCATCCCTGGCACTTTCCCTAAAGTGATCCAGCGACCTCGGTCCTCTAGAATGAAGAGGGATTGTATCATCCTAGGACATTTGTCCAAAAGTGATCTAGTGACCTCAATCCTCGAGAATGAAGAGGGATTGTATCATCCCGGGACATCTGTCCAAAATAGATCCGATGACTTCGGTCTTCGTGAATGTGGTGGGATTGCATCATCCCCGAACTTCAGTTCAAAATGTATCCAGAGGTCTTGGCCCCTGTGAACATGGGTGGGATTACATCATCCCTGAACTTCGGTTCAAAATGTATCCGAAGGTCTCGGCCCCCGTGAATGTGGTAGGATTGCATCATCCCTGAACTTCGGTTCAAAATGTATCCGGAGGTCTCGGCCCCCATGAAGTTGGTGGGATTGCATCATCCTTGAACTTCAGTTCAAAATGTATCCAGAGGTCTCGGCCCCCGTGAAAGTGGTGGATTGCATCATCCCTGAACCTTGGCTCAAAATGTATCCGGAGATCTCGGTCCCCATGAATGTGGTAGGATTGTATCATCCTTGAACTTCGATTCAGAATGGATACAGTGACTTCAGTACTTGAGAATGTGTGTTGATCCCATAATTCCTAGAGGAAGGATTGTCTGAGTTCCACATCTTTGTTGATCCCGTAATTCCGAAAGGAAGGATCATTAGTAACTCCATAAAGACCTAAATCTAGTAATTTCGAAAGGAAGGATCATTGAATTGATCCCGTAATTCCAATAGGAAGGATTGTTTGAGTTCCACAGATTTGTTGATCCCGTAATTCCAATAGGAAGGATCGTCTGAGTTCCACATCTGTGTTGATCCCGTAATTCGGAAAGGAAGGATCGTTAGTAACTCCGTAAAGACCTAAATCATGTAATTTTGAAAGGAAGGATCATTGAATTGATCCCGTAATTCCAATAGGAAGGATTGTCTGAGTTACACAGATGTGTTGATCCCGTAATTCCAATAGGAAGGATTGTCTGAGTTCCACAGATGTGTTGATCCCATAATTCCAATAGGAAGGATTGTCTGAGTTCCACAAATGTATTGATCCCGTAATTATGAAAGGAAGGATCATTAGTAACTTCATAAAGACCTAAATCCCGTAATTCCAAAAAGAAGGATCGTTAGTAACTCCATAAAGACCTAAATCCCGTAATTCTGAAAGGAGGGATCATTGGTAACTCCATAAAGACCTAAATCCCGTAATTCCGAAAGGAAGGATCATGTTGATGTTTTGATGATGTTGATGTTTTGATGATAATGATGTTTTCATGATGATGATGTTTTTATGATGATGATGATGTACTGATCGAAATATTAGAGTGTGATAATGATGATGTACTTATCAAAATATCAGAGTATGATGATGATGATGTACTGATCAGAGTATGACAATGATGATGTACTGATCGAAAGATCAGAGTATGATGATGATAACGCACTGATCAAATGATCAGTATGTGATGATAATGACGTACTGATCAAAAGATCAGAATATCACGATGATGATGTTGTTTGAGAATTGAAGTATGATTATGGTGCTGATCATGATGTTACCGATCATGTTGCTAATCGAAAGAACAAAATGTTGAAGAATTTGTTGCTGATAAAAAGATCAAAGTACTAAAGAGGTTGCTGATCGAAATGTTGAAGATGTTGTTGCTGATCGAAAGATCAAAGTGCTGAAGATGTTACTGATCGAAATATTTAAGATGTTGTTGCTGATCGAAAGATCAAAGTGCTAAATATGTTGCTGATCAAAATGCTGAAGATATTGTAACTGATCGAAAGGTCAAAATGTTGAAGATGTTGCTGATTAAAAGGTCAAAGTGCTGAAGATGTTGCTGCTGATTGAAAGGTCTAAGTGCTGAACATGTTGTTGTTCGAAAGGTCAAAGTGCTGAAGATGTTACTGAAGGTGTTTCTGATCAAGAGGTCAAAGTCTTGAAGATGTTGTTGATCAAAAGGTCAAGACTATATGATCACAATGTACATTGTATACAAGTACATCATAAAAACATCATCATCTTCAATTTTCAACGATCAATTTTCAACATTGTATACAAGTACATTGTATAGTATTCATGTTGATGGTGTTGAAGATGTTGTTGATCACAATGTATACAAGTAGCATCCATCTGGAGATCAAATAAATGAGACAGTAGCTTCCTCAGCCATACTGCCTCACAAGTAGCTAAACAAGCCATTAGAGGAAATTTCAACTCAAAATGGGCCTTTTAACTTTTATTCAAATTCCATGTCATCATGTGTTAGCCAATGAAATTGATTTAAATTTGAAATACCATATAGGTCTTAAACACTTTTTTAATATACATTCGGGGATAGGTATCATAAAAAAAACTACTTTTTTTGTTTGTATTTTTGACATATCTCCCCGTGTTTTTACTCAAATTTCGATTGAGAGAGCTCGTTGGATGCGGAATTAAATTCCGCATCCAACGAGTACCCACTCGACATACTTTTGATGGACCCCTCTACCCCAAAAATAAGAAATACCTGAAAAAATGGAATCATGACATCATCATTTCATTTTTTCAGGCATTTCTTGTTTTTGGGGTAGCGGGGTCCATCAAAAGTATGCCGAGTGGGTACGCGTTGTATGTGGAATTTAATTTCACATCCAACGAGCTCTCCTGACTGAAATTTGAGTAAAAACACGAGGAGATATGTCAAAAATACAAACAAAAAAGTAGTTTTTTTCTTTTCTTCCTCCAAAATTAATAAATATTATTTTATTATTTTAACTATTATTTTATTAGTTCATTTTAGGAGGCCCATTTTGAGTTGAAATTTCCTCTAATGTATGACATACTCTACCTCAATTGTACTCAGTGCCACACAGGATTGCTTCCTGCTAAACCAAGAGATCACACCTGATCCCATACTGAAGCAACACCCTAAAGTGCTCTTCCTATCGATGGAACTACCTACCTAATCTGAATCAACATAACACTCTAGGTTAATCTTCTAATTCACATCGTACTTGACCCCATAATCAACTGTACCCATCAATTACCTCAGAATATGATTTGCAGTAATCAAGTGAACATTTCTTGGATCTATCAAGAACTGGCTCAAGGTGTTCACAGCAAAGCAAATGTCTGGTCTCATGTTCATCAGGTACATCAAGGACCCAATCATCTGACGATACATTGTAGCATCAATCATCTCTGAAGATGCATCATTCAATAGCTTCAGGTTCGATGACATAGGTGTGGCCATAAGCTTGCAGTCCATCATCCCAAACCTCTTCAGGATCTCTACTGCATACTTCCCTTGTCCAAGGAAGATTCCATCCACACTTTGCCACACCTCCATACCTAGAAAGTAATGCATCATACCCAAGTCCTTCATCTCGAACTCAGTGGCAAGATTTCTCTTTGTATCAGTAATCAACCCATCCATACCTATCACAAACAGATCATCTACATATAGTAGAAGCATCAATGGGTTGCCATCTTTAACCTTGTAGTAAAGGTCGGAATCTACTTTACTCTTGGTAAAGCCCAAACTGGATAGAAAGCTATCAATTCTGCCATACCATGTCCTGGGTGCTTGTGTCAAACCGTACAGGGATTTATTCAATCAGCATACATGAGACTCCCTGTCATGTGTCTCAAAACCTAGTGGTTGTTCTACATACACTTCCTCTTCCACTACACCATTCAAGAAAGCAGTCTTGACATCCATTTGATCACTACAGCGAGATCAAGTACTGATCTAATGGAAGTGTATTTGTCTACAGGTGCAAAGGTCTCTTTATATTCTATTCCCTCTTTCTGAGAGAAACCTTGAGCTACAAATCTTGACTTATAATTTTCAATGATACCATCTGCAGCATGTTTGATCTTGTAGATCCATTTGGAAGTTACAACTAACTTCTTGTATGGTCTTGGGACAACATCCCAAACATCATTATTCATGATCGATTGGTACTCTTCGATCATAGCAACCTTCCATTTTTTCTGTTCTACCGCTTCTTCATAACTGGAAGGTTTTTTATCAATGAAATCACATAGTAAAGCTACATACCCGGAATAGGATCTGGTCCTCTTTCTTTCTCTATGATTCTCTTCTAGAGCCCCATATCTTTCCGCACCTTGGATAAGTTCTCGTACCCAAGCAGGTTTCCTATTATGAGGATTCTTCTCTAGAGGTGGATCTACTGGTCTTTGTGGTTCTTCAAATTCTTGATCTTCTTCTCGAGTTACTTCATTCATGGTTGTATCATGAATTCTGGGTGCTTCTGCTTCTTCAGGTTCTTTAGCAAGTCTCTTCCTAGATTTGTTGTAAGATTTGTTTTCATCAAATGTCACATACCTGCTAATGTCAATCTTCTTATATCCTGGGAAATAGATTCTGTAAGCCTTCAATATTTTAGAGTATCCCACAAATATACCCTTCTTTCCTAAAGGATATAATTTAGTCCTCTTCTCTTTTGGAATGTGGATGTACATAGGACAGCCAAATATTCTGAGATGGCTGACTTCTAGTTTCTTGATGGATAAGACTTCTTCAGGAGTCTTGTTCCCGAGTACTCTATGTGGAGTACAGTTCTGTACATAAACCGGTGTTCTGGCAGCTTCTGCCCAAAGATGCATAGGAAGGTCTTGATCATGAAGCATTTCTTTTACAGCTTCCATGATAGTCCTGTTCTTCCATTCTGCAACCCCATTCTGTTGTGGATTATAAGGAGTGGACAGCTCCCTTATAATCCTCAATTCTTTGCATAGCTCTTTGAATTCATTTGAAGTGAATTCTCCACCATTATCTGATTGAATGGGCTTGATCTTATTTTTAGTATGGTTTTCGATCAAGGATTTGAATTCTTTGAACTTACTGAATACTTCGTCTTTTTTCTTCATGAAGTAAACCCATGTCTTCCTAGAAAAGTCATCAATAAAAGAAACATAATATGCATACCCGGTTAGAGAGTTTGATGACATAGGACCAAATACATCGGAATGGATGATTTCCAAGATTCCTTTTGCTTTGCTTTCACTGCTTGGAAATGTATTCTTTGTATTCTTTGTATTCTTTCCTTTCACACATCCTTTGCAAACCCCATCATGTTTTGCTTGAATTTCTGGAAGACCTTCGACAACTTTGCTTGCAATAGGTAGTGTTTTGTAATGCACATGTGCAAGCCTTCTATGCCAAAGTTCACTTGGCTCTACTATGTCATGGACCAAGGCTTGTTCTGGATGGCCCTTCAATTTGTATAATCCTCCTTCTTATTCTCCAATTACTACCACATAATTGATAGTATTTCCTTTTGTCCACCTGATGACTTGACCATCTATGAATGCAACCCACATTCATTTTGCATCTAATGCTGATATGGAGAGAAGGTTCTTCTTGAGTACTGGCACAAACAATACTTCTTTCATTGTTAGGGATTTTCCAGAGTCTAACTTATATGAAGATTCCCCACTACCTTTTATTAGATATTGGTAGTCATCTCCTAGCTTTACCTTGTGAGGTGATTCATGCTCTGACAGTCTCAGAAAGGATTCCTTGAATCCAGTCATACGTTTGGAAGCCCCACTGTCTATAAGCCAATCATCACTACCATGAGTAATGTTATCTATTAGAGATAATATCAGAACATATTCATCCTCACTTGAAGAATCTTCATTTTCATATCTGGATCTTTTTCTGGATGGTTCATCATCCTCTCCAGCATGAGCATGATGTCTTCTTTTGTTGAACTTCTTTACTATCTTTTGTTTTTTAGGACAATTCCTTGCATAGTGTCCTACTTCATCACAAGTATAGCATATGATCCTAGATACATCTCTTCTAGTATTATCTTTCTGAAAGTGCTTACCTCAGGAACCATGAGATCTTCTCTTGCTTGACTTGGAGTGAGACTTTGAGTGTACCGTAAGAGCTTGGTATTCACTTCCCATCTTCTCTTCTCGAGCTTCTATCCAAGATTCTTCTTCAAAGCACTCTTCCCATACTCTACTGAACTTGACTAACTTCTTCCTAGCACAGATTCCTTGGATGAAAGAATCCCATGACCTAGGAAGACCATTCAATGTAGTCATTACAATCTCTACATTTTCCACTTCTTCATCAACTGCTTCTAGTTGCTCTTTGATCTGAGAAACTCTTGTGAAGTAAGATTGGATTTTTTCTACATTATGAATATTCACATTCTTCATTTGGTTTCTCAGCGTCATCTTCCTATTGATGTTCTTCCCTTCAAACAATTTGGTTAGGGCATCAAACATAGCTTTAGGTGTCTTGAGAGAGGACACCTATGGGATAAGGTGATCATTGATAGAATCAACAATGATCCTCTTTTCCATAACCATCTTCTTCTTATGTAAGGCCTTTGCCTCATCTCCCTCTGGAACTGGAACCTCCTCATGGATGTAGGAGTCTAATTCATTTTCTTCCAGGACCAAGGAGATCCTATACTTCCAGGATCGAAAGTTATCATCTCCCTCAATCTTTTCATCAATCTTGGTATGAAGAGACATCTTAACTGAGAACCTCAAATGGAAATAAAAAATATTTTAGATCTTACCAGGTTCAAGATCTCAGATCTGAAACTTGAGCTGAAATCTTGTAGAGCTGGTTCAGGAGCAAATTAGGGTTTTTCTTTTCCAGAGTTTTTTCCAACCAAATGCCTTGAAATTTGTCCCTAACTTTTATTTTTGGGAGGATATCAATCCATGCCTGGGCTCACTGAAAAATTCTTCTTCTGTGAAAAGCCTTAATTTCCAACAGTAGTGACAGGTCCAAAACTGAAAAACCTCAGAATTGGATTCTGCTTCAACAGAAAGATGCACCCTAAGGAGGAGAGTTGTTCCACCTTAATTTTGCTGAAAATATATGGAGAAAGATCCACAAAATAGGAATCCCTAGTTCCCGCAGCTGCACAGTGTCTTCTTCTCAGGTTAGCTCTGATACCATGTTAGTTTTTCAACATTAAGCTAGCATTATGTTAGGATATTTACTGAGAGAATAACAAGTACAAAAATAAAACACAAGAGGCAATGAACATAGTGGTTTTGATTAGGGAAACCATAAATGGGAAAAACCCTGCAACTTCCTCAGAGATAGAATCAGCACAAGATGTAAAACCCCAAAACAGTAAGATGCACTCCCGACAGTAGTAATATTCTTCTTGTCTAGCCCCAGTGTCTTCTCCTTCCTCAAATATGCACTACACTTGAGTGTGTGAGTGATATGTACTAAATAGAGATCCCATCTCTCTATTTATACTAATCCCGACATGACCAAAATCCTACTAGGGCCGACCTCTACTAGGAGAGTCTAATAACCCTAGTGGCCCGGAACTACGAGGACTTTAACCTTTACACAATCAGAGGGTTACCCACTATGACTTGACATGAACTATTTACATTATTGATCCTCCTGATCAGAACATCGAGGCATGACAACATGACTCAAATACATAATAGATACATCCCAGAATAAACATCGGGTTACAATACATAAGATACATAGTTTAATACATTCTGAAGTTACAAATACATCAACATTTGGGAGATGAAGACTAATTAATCTAGTCACTCGAGTGCTTTTGATGCAGCTTGACTAATTAGATGAACTATAGCCAAGTAAAGAGCATACACACTAGAGTCTTTTTTATTTTTTAGAAAAGTTTAAAGGGGGTGTTCTTATTAAAAAACAAAACCCTCCAGGAACCTCTTTCGGTCCAAGTGGACCTCAATAAGGGAATCAAGGATGGGTTAATTTTATTTCTTGCATGAAAACAACAATGAAAATGGAATCAAATATACATGACACCAATTTTCTAATTAGTCCTACCACGTATCTCTTTCCCCTTGCGTTTCACTCGAGAAGTCGTGGGGTAAGTAGTATGATTAATTTTGAATTGAAAATATGGAATAATGAAAAATATTATCAAAGTATACAATCATGCATGTCAATATGAAACTAGAATAGAAACAAGGTGAAACAATGTAAAAAAAAACACAGACATGAATCCCCCCGGGGGGGGATGGTGAATAGGCTCGAAAGAGCCTATTCAAAAAGATTTTTATTTTTATTAGCAACAATTACAATATCAGAAACTGAAATTAATCCACTTCTTCCTTATATGGAATGAGACCAAAGGTTTACAAATTGCAAAAATTTGAAATTTTGGGAAGACGGAGACCCCCTAGGGGATTTCAAATGGTCCAAAAATGCGCTAGACAGTGCCTCCTACTCTTTTCTGTTAAACCTGATAAAAAAAAGCAAGCTTATCATAGTTAAATATGCCCAAAATTACTTTGAAATTACTTTTGGATGAACAAATGTTTTACCCAAAAATTCTAAGTTAAAACTAGTTTTTAAAGAAGCGGAAAAGGAACCAAGGAAAGCAAGCATTCCTTGGGATCTTGGATTGCTTTGGGGGAAGAAAATATGAAGCACTTAAATTTATGAATATAACTTTTTATATTCTAAGGAAACAACACTGCATTCAGCAAGCTTTATATCTACTTTCATAGCCTTGAAAAATGACAATTTTCCCTAAAACTAGATCTGAAATACTTGTAAATTTTCTTTTAGGAACGAGATATAGTTTATGAGATTTAAGGAAGACATATATATGTAAAAAAAACTCTGAAATTTATATATCTAAACAATTTTAAATCTGCAAACAAGTAACCAGACTGATTTTAGAAAAAATTGAAAGAGAAGAGGAAAAGAAGAGTATTTGTTGTCGGGGAATGGATCTGCAAAGAAGACTAGTTAGTGGAATTCTGAGGGACAATGCCTTCACAAAATAGTCATATGCCTAGTGGAGTCAAGTTAGATCCATAGTTCGTCCAACCCCTATTACCTGAAAAACTAACAAACAATCCTGCACAAAACCTTATGAGATATGGATAGCAATATATGAAGAGAAAGAGGGATTACATGCAAATAAAATTATTTAAACATGTATGATCTAAATATTCAAGCATATATACTATGAGATATTGAAAATCAATTAATCTCACTTGCCCATCTATACTCCTATTGATTCAGCTAAATCATTAAGCCAGACAATATTCAGATGCAGAAATTGAGAGAAAGCCAATGGTAAAAAGCTGCAAGACAACTTGAAATTAACACATATAAAAGCATTACACTGATTTGGCCTCCAAAGCTTCACTTTATTCCAATATAAAAAGATATTACAAAGTATTAAAACAGTAATAGCTCCTCAATCCAACTCTAGCTTGCTTGGAAAGGAGGCAGCCATGCTTTATTTATATACAAAATTGAAACCCAAGCCTAGAGGGGGAGCAAATCTCAAGGAGATAGACCACTGCAGCTAAAGGAGAGTCCATCAATGCTTGATACAAAGCTAAAATGAGCTTCTACTGAGTCTAAATGTCAATTGGGTGGTTGATTGAGCTGAAACATCAACCTGCTGAGTGAATCATCAACCACAGATCTCCTAGAAGAGCCCACACATGTGGAGGAGAGAGAGAGGGTGCAATTCCCGATAAAGGAGGCTGAAGTTCAACTCTGGATTTTCCCTGATCACCTCCTTCAGACAAGTATTTGTTAGATCCAGTGAATCTGGTGCCGGTGAGACTGATTTCAATCAAATCGGTTAAGAATCCACTGATCTAGGATTTTGGATTTGCTCCATTATTCATCAATTTATTAATTAAAATAATCAATAATTGATTTTTTGGGGTTTTCTGACCTAAGTTATGGAGAACCACTCAAAACTAAGAAAAATTCGGTCTATGGGTTTACATGGTGCTCTTAGCTTGAAAATGAGCACCCCCATGACTAAAACTAATTATTTGGCCCACTTTTATTACAAAACCAATTTTTCCAATTAGACTATTAAAAAATAGCCTAAGTTTTTGTGGAAAAATTAAAATTTAAATAACTTAAAAAAATTTTAAAAATTAAAAACCTAGGGGGACTTAGACATGTTCATATGACTCGACCATCATGCCTAGCATGTTTATACATTGACACACAAACTATAATAACCTCACTAGGCCCAAATGCTAAGCCGACCACCCCAAATTTGGAGGTATGGAGTGAAAAACTCAGAAATTATCAGTCATTTATTCAACAATTGATAATAACCAAGGGAAAAAACACCTTAGGATGATCGGATTGACAAATGAGGTCTAGGAGACTGATTCTTTTACATACACTATCATGCTAGAGCATTTTATTACAACTCCCACAAGGGGTATGAACATGTGATATAGTACAACAAATCTTCCCAGAAGCAAGAACGAAGGTCTTCTGAAGTCCGAACAAGTTATCCTTGTCTAGTTCACCAGGCTCACTTGATAAAAAACCACTAAGTAAAACTTAGGTGGTAACAGACCCTTGGCCTAGGTGTCACTCACATCCATATTTGCCTTCTCTAGGTAGGCTATAATCCCTCCTTCCTCTTGCTACCTTCCTCCTCTTTCCTAACCGAAACCTACTTCCGCTTCTTAAGAATCCATCGTCCAACTCGTCTTCTGAGATTCCTAGGAACATTTCTTCTTACTACCTTCCATATTACTCCTAAATTTTACATAGCATATCCCCTTCATGGACTACACGACTCGATCAATGAGTTGTAAAATGCCCTTTTCATAAAGGGGCATTTTAATCCATAGGTTTTTAGACTTAAGGTACCTTCCCCGAGGTCCTTGGAAAAAATGTCTCTCTGCCTCACTATACAAGGTTATCGCTTCAACAATGAAATCAGTAGCATATCCTTCTAATATGCTATCAATCCAAAAATAAACAGCTCTGGATATAGGGTTACTTACTTGAACTTCTTCTTGTGTTAATTGATCGATCCACTCCGCAACTCCTCTTCTCTGGAAGTTAGTCTACTGGGTTTCTAACTTTGACAGCCATTCTTGCAATATAATGGGAAATTATACTAAAAAAATTTCATGGATATCTGAATATAGATATCATTATAACCAGTTCTTAGGGCTCAACCATGAGCCCTCACTTTCCTTCTGCGTGAATATCAACGTCTTTGATTCCATCCAATCCTCGACTTAACTCTTAGTTGGGGTCCACAACATTTCCCTCATTTTGATGAAAAGGGTCCTAGCATTAGAACCACTTGTTGGAAAATTTTCCTAACTCATGCGACCCAAGTTCTACGCATCCTATCAACCCAACAAACACCCGAGATACCGACCTGACAAGGAAAGCACCCGTGGGAACACCTGGAAAAAAGGTAAAGTCTCACCTAAGATATCTCTTCGATGGGTAACCACCGGAACCATGTTTCTATGATTATTCGAGGGATTATATTCCCTTGGCATGCGACCAAGGAGCTCGACCAAGTCATGAGGATGGAGTCATTTACGCTGAAATGTAGTGCACACCTCACATAGATTTTATTAACTACTAATGACATTACACAAATTCAGCCTTAGTACTTTAAATATAATGGAATATAAACATGATCTAACAGACATGCGCAATATAATAGATGCATAACAATGATTGCACTGTAAACATAAACTAATACTCAAAAGTAGCACATAATAACCTATTCATGTATTAGACTTCCATTAATAGTACGCCATTCGTTCAACCATGACAAGACTTGCATCATAAACATAAACACACACAACCATACACATTCAGTTATCAACACATAGGTGAGTTCATGTGGAAGCCCATCGAGGAAAAACCGCAAGGTGCTTTCAATCTGGCATGAGAAATATATGGTGCCTTCAGCTTGCATTTAGCTACAAACTGTCTTAGATATAGATTTCTATTTAGAATCTTTCTTTCTCTCATGCTCTCTGTCTTATTTCTCCTAACTACTAGTATCCTCTACTGATCCACACACGGCCTAGATCGACTCCTCTAGCATCTGTACCTCTCTAGCAGAGATTCTCTTTTACTACACTACATCCAACTGAATCCTGTAGACTCCTGACTAATCTACCACTGAGATCTCCCAACTTCACCCTTCTCCTTCAGGGATCTTCCCACTAATAACCAATCAAAAGAAACTAAAGAGTAAAACAACAACCATCCTAAAAGAAATATAAACGCAACCTCCAGCAACCCTCTAACTATTGAGTCCCTCTTATTTATACTATTTTACATGATGACATAGGGTCGACTGCATACAGGCAGTCTGTTAACTATCACCATCAGTCACCACCTAGGCTACAGCTATGGTGATCATTACTTGACATGAGGCACTAAGGACCTTACTGTTGGGAAGCGTACCCTAAGGATTATTAGTTTTGGTAACTCCGCGATTGTTTGTAAGCTGAGTTACGGGTCAAAATAGTCTTAGGGGTGTCGAGGTAAGTCATAACCCCTTTTTGTAATAAACCCATGGTTTAAATCCAGGGTTTAGGGTTTTGGGTGCCCATGGTTTGAAGCCATGGTTTTGTAATAGTGTGATGTATAAATAGGCATTTTTGTAAATAAGAAAAGTTAGGCCTTTTTGATGTAAAGAAAGAAAGGCAAAGCTAAGGCTGATTGTGTAAGGAAAGGTTAAGTCCCAGCTATGTGCATGGAAAACCTCTACAGCTGTGTGCGTAGAGGGTTTTTGTAAGAATATTAAGGAAAGATCTGCAGCTATGTGCACAGAGGCCTGCTACTGTGTGCGCAGCTTTTAAGGATTGAAGGAATCCGCAGCTGAGTGCACGGATCAAAATGTGGTTTTGTAGCAAGTTGAATAAAAAACAGTTTGGTGGACGTAGCCCCTACATTGGGGGTGAACCACGTTATATTTGGTGTTGTGGTTTCTTGTGTTGTTTCTCTTTTTGTTATATTTTATGCATTAATAACTGTATACATTTAATAAATTAGATCACTGCTAATAACAAGCTTCGCTGTGAATTCCCTATAGTGGGTTAAGCAAGTCACGGTTGTTTATCTATCTACGAAGTTGTATATGAGTGAATGATAAAGCTGTGTAATCATTGATTAATAAGTTTATTAAAGGCTAAGGTATAGTAATATCCCTCTTTGTTTGTAGAAACCTAATTCTGTGGCACCCCGTAGCTGTTTCGGGTGAGACTGCAACCTGCGCGCAGGTTGTTGCCGAAAGGGCCAACACTATGGGTCTTTTGTTGGTGCGACATAAAAGGATCAAACTCGGGTCTGCCCTATTTCCCAAAAAATTGGTTCCATTGCTGGGACTTGAACCCGGGTCTCTCGGGTGAGAGCCGAGTATCCTAACCAACTAGACTACAATGGAGGTCCAAGAACAGCGCCATAGGGACATCAAGGCTTCAGCAACAAAGATATCCGATAATGTGGCTAGCGTCGCAAAAATAATGGAAGAAAGCATCGAAGCATGGGCGAACCTACAGGACCATCCAGATATAGGTAAGATCCAGGAAACCATCAAGTTGCTCCAGGACGAATTAGATGCAGTCCCCCTCCCAACCCTCCCAGAACCGCCATGGCCCACCTAGATGATGACATCAAGCTACCCATCTTCAAAGGCACGGGATCTGAAGACCCCGAACAGTTCTAGTTTTTATGTGAAGCAGTATGGAACATGAAGAACATTACAGATCGGGATGTGAGAACTGCGCAGCTCATTACTTCTTTCCGGGACCGGGCTTTGACCCGGTTCATGAAATTCTCCAGTACTCAGAACCCTACTTTAGATGAGATTAAGGAAACCATCACCAAATAATTTAAGAATCCTAAATTAGAATCGCAGAGCATCACTGAACTAAAAGAGATTCAACAGCGGTGTAGCAAATCCGTGTGGGACTTTGACCAGAGATTCAAAGTTCTACTAGACCAAGTCAGCTTTACCATTAGTCCTGCACAGCAAAAGGAATGGTTTATCGCAGCATTACTTCCACATATCAGAACTCCGCTCATGCAACAGAAGGTTGCTGACCAGCAAGAGGCTCTGGAAATTGCAATGAAGCTAGAGACCGCCCCCGTCGGAGATGATTCCGGTATTGCTCAAATCCAAGCGTAGCTAGCAGCAATGGCCCTAGAGCTTCACGATATGAAGAAGGCTAAAACCAGTCGAGAGGAGATCTGGTGTACGCAATGTCACACAAAAGGTCACGATAGGGACCAGTGCCCCGTGGTGAGAACTTACCTAAATATGGGTGAGCCAAACCAATTCAACCCCAGTGTTCTATATTGTGAGATTTGTCGAACCACTAGCCAACATTGCCCTGAAAACTTCCATCTTCTCTAGAGATATGTTCAAGTTCCCAAGAACCGCTACTGCAAGTTCTGTAAGTCAGTGGGGCATAATGAAGAGGAGTGTCGTAGCTATGACCTCATGAAAGAGCGCATCTCTGATGCCTACCGAGTGCAAAATGAAGCCCAGAATAATGATGGCTATGGTTACCACGCCGGTGCCTCTGGAAGAGGTGCCTTTGGAGGTCGCGGCCGTGGTGGTATGATCGGAAGAGGTAGAGGCCAGGTTGTGTGCTACAATTGTAACCAAGCTGGCCATTTTGCTCGTGACTGTCGGAACCCCACCGTAACCTGTCGGTATTGCCGCGCAGTTGACCATGTGATTGAACAGTGCCCCCAGCTCATAGCCAAGATTCAGGAACACAGCAGTGGCCCTACCCAGAGTATTCAGTTGATTTCTGTTGAGCAGAGACCGGCCGCAGCCATCAATGTGGTCACCCGGAGTGGAGCTACGACACACATTCAGAATATGTAGAAACAAGCTGTCAAGGTGTGCGTGCGTAAGGCCTCTGAGAAAGACCAAGCACCAGGCAGTACCTGCGCAGCACCATCAGCAGTAGTACCTGCGCGGCAACATCAGCCAGCCTCACAGCCACACGATGCTTCGACGGATAAAGTAAGTACACTCTTCTCATTTTTATAGAGTTGTATGAAACTCTTGAGGAATCAGAATGCTTTAAAAGAGCTGCAAAAAGTTCTTGCTGTCACAGACCCTCAGAGAGGAGTTAATTGAGGAGAAAACTATTAGTCATGTCCGAAGAACAGGGAGGGAAATGAGATTGAATGTTCAGATAGGGGAATATGATATGACTGATGTCATTCTGGATCTTGGCTCAAAAGTTAATGTCCTTCCCAAGCAGACCTGGGGACAAATGGGAAAACCTTCCTTGGCTTGGTCACCTATACAACTGATATTAGCTAACCAGCAAAGGATTGTGCCTTTTGGGAGACTTCTTAGTGTTCCAATAGATATGGATGGGGTAAGTACTCTAGCAGATTTTGAAGTTATTGAGATCATTGATGATAGCAACCCTTATCCAGCCCTGTTGGGAATCGAGTGGGCCATGGAAAATGCTGCCATCATCAACCTTAAGAGGCAACAGATGACCTTCGAGGGAAATGGTCTGCGAGTTATCATACCCCTCGACCCATCCCAAGGAGAAAGATATATAGAACTGATCAGAGACGAAGGGGAGCAGGATACTCTAGACCACATCTACAACATTACAGCCAAGGAAGAAGATTATGTCGAGTTGGATGCCGATGGTGTCATGGATTGGCAATGTGATAGCTCCTGCATGTTTGATTCAGACGATGGTCTAGAGAATTGGCAGAATCGATTGTATGAGCTAGATGGCCATAGGTGCACGCAAATCACTAAGTCTCTTCGATGCCTTAATGCACAGCCCAGAGAGTTGTCTACACATGTTGGGTTGACAGACCCTGGAAAATTTATTGCACATTTCTCAGAACAAGTACAAAAGTCACAAAGAATGCAGACTCTGGAGACAGCATTAGGAGCTACAACAGCATGGTGGCCCGATCACAAAAAGTCTACTCCCAGTTGGGGAGCCTGCCAGAAATTTCTGCGCCTCAGGTTCATAAACCAATTCCAAGAGGTTAAAAGTACATTCCATGGGCAGAATAGCCCTCAGGACCATTTGAGGCAATGTTATGCAGCATGGGAAAACATGCTTCGTGAGGAGTGGGTGCATAAGTTCATCCACAACTTGGAACCTATAGCAAAAAACTGGCATATGGAAGCCGCGCTCTAACACGGAATTGAATATGAAACCAAGGGACAGAACCAAAAGGCCGGTCCATTAAACCTCACAGTCCTGTCGCCTACATTCCCAGGATGGGTCGAAGGGAAATATTGTGCCAAGGGTGCTGGTTGTCACGCAGCTCAAACCATGATTCTGCCGAAAGCCAAAAACACAACGAGGCTTAAAATCCAACCATTGGGAAGCATCCAAATTGGCTGCGGTAGTGCTTTAGTTTCCTTAAATTCCTGTACTAAGAAGATTATCAGAAATCGAGCACCACTTGGACAAGATTTTTGTCAGATTTGGTGCCTTCAATGCACCATCCTGCCCGATTTGATTGATGGAGTGTATAAAAAGATGCCTAAGTTAGGGAAACTTGTATTCTGCCCTACTAGGGCCGACTTCACTAGGTGAGTCTAATAACCCTAGTTCCTCAGAATTGTGGGGACTTTAACCCTTAGACAATAGGAGGGTTACCCACCTTGACCTTATATGACGTGTTTACATTATAGAAAATCCCGATAGGAAACTCGGGGCATGACATGACTCAAGTACATTACAAATACATCCCGGAATAAACATCAAGTTATAATACATAAGAAATACAAGTGAATACATTCTGAAGTTACAATTACATCAACACTAAGTTATCTACCCACTTAGAAAATATCATAGTAACAATAATTTTGTCATTGAACCATTTCTTTATTTCTTTTTCTATCACAAGAAGCAACATGGGATTTATTCTTCTCATCTTTTTTCTAAATGGTGTTTCTCCAGATTTTATTGGGATAGTATATTGTATGATAGAGGTATCATACTCTTTCAGGTCTTCATAACTCCAAGCGAATACATGTGTCTATTTCTTCATCAAATTTATGTATTACTCTTTTTATTTTACAAGCATATTTTTTTACAGCTTTATTATTTTTGGTGTTTCTTCAGTACCTATATTCTAATCTTCAACACCATTTTCAGCATGCTGAACTTTGGGATCCTTTGCAACATCATTTTGGTAAAATAATTTTTCTAGGGGAATAAAATTACTCTTCAACTAATTTATGTCTTTCCCCCTATCATAATTTTCTATTTTTTCTTTTCATCTTTTTTCAATCTATACATCTTCTTAGAAGTTTTCTAAATTTTCATTCTCTGTATCTATCCGAGTATTTACAAACTCATCTGACATATCTAAAAAAAACATTATATGCATATCATCATCAAAACACTACTAGTATTTGGAGTTATCGGGTATTGAAGGTATATTTACAACTTAGACTTAATATTTCTTTTGAGAATAAATGGAGGTTTTGAAATTACCAGCAATTTTAGCCAAAGAATTGGCCACTTAATTTTCAATTCTAGGGACCACTCTGATTTTATGTTTTGTAAAATCATTTCCAAACATGTCCTAGACTTCATTCTTTCAAGCCCTCATTCTGGGATGTTTTTTTGGGTAACTCTCATTCACCTAGTTTATCATAAGTTATGAATCCCCAAATACTTATATTCTCTTTACTCCCATATATTTCAAAGCATTTAAGCCCAGTAGCAGAGCTTCATACTTGGACACATTATTAGTACAGTCAAAATTCAATTTATAAGATAAAGCTTTAAAATATTTGATTGGATAAATAATGTAAACACCATCACCAATCCCATTCTTACTTATGGACCCATCAAAATACATACTCCACAATCCTTCTTCATTCTATTTCTTTTCTATAGCTTCCTGTCTTTTTGCAAATTCCTTATCCTCTTTTAACTCTATGTATACAGAAACTTTAAGATCATTGTGAGGGCCATCATTAAAAAATATAGAGGATCTAAAATCAGTATCAACAACATAAATAGGATGATTTTGATGCTTATCTTGACTTCTGACCACATTAGCTAATTTCTTCTCTCTATATAATATTGTGTTTCCTCCAAAAAAACGAATGGTGGCATATGACATATCCATTTGTAAGGTTCCTTTCAACTTTGATTCCCAATATCTTGACAACAGCATGCCAAACTTGGGAGAAATGTCAGCTACTACAACATCAATAACAATTCCTTTGACTAGAAGTTGTGCAAGGGTTACCACCATATCTTTTATCAATCCCATACATCTTACCTTTCTAGAATCAAAAGAATATAGGTATTTGTAGGGCCTGGTAATCTCCAATCCCATACTTTCTAATACCACACTTGGCATAATATTATGAGATTTAAAAGAATCCAACATGGTATTCTACAAGCTCATATCATGGACATTCAAACTAAGATAAAAAGGAGGTACTTCATCATCATCTGTTTCTTTAATTTTACTGTCGAGGACAATAGTGGGAGCATCATTTGTGACTTCTAAAATATACGGTTGATCATCGCCATGATTCATGACCATTTTAGTGATTTTTTCTATGTATTCATTGTTCCTCAACAATTCATTAAAAGGGAGATAAATATTAATCTTTGGCAGTTTTGATTGCAGATTGAAGGATGAAGTTGGTATATCTACATCAATTGGAACTGGTTGTTTGCTTCTTTTGACTTTTTTTCTTTATTTTCTGGATTCTTTTATACAGTAGTATCTTTCTATTTTTCTTTTTCTTTTTCTGAATTTTATTGGCTACTATAAGGTTTATTTGGATTGGGCCTTCCTTTATTTATTATTACATCATGGCTTCTCAATTTATACTTTTTTCTTAAAACAATCAATGGTGTTTTGGTACCCCCTCTAATATTTCTCTAAGTCTATCTCTAAAATATGACGGTCATCTTCTTGAGAAAATAACTTATGCACTTCTTCAGTAAGGTGTATCTCAAAATCAATATCATCAAAGTGATGAATTTTTTTCCATTGGATCCTTTTCTCCCTCCACATTAACAAAATTTTCAGGAAATTGTGGTCTAATTTGTTGATCTTCAAGGTTTCTTTGATTTCTTTGAGGAGGAATAAGTCTTCTAAAATTTGGATTTATTATTTGATTTTTAGGTTTCTCTCTATTAGGTGGTCTATATTCTAGGTCCAACATGTCCATCAATCTCCCCATTGTCTTCATCATCATTTCAAATTTAACATCACTTGCAGAGGAATGGGTAGAGGTGGATGGTTGATTTTCTTGTCTGACCCTATCTACCTCCACTCTATTTTTCATTTTTCTTGAGGCCATCAAGTTTGCTTATAATTCTAAATTATCTTTAAACATAGCAGGAAAACTTATATATTTCCTTTCTCTTAATAACAAGGAAAAATCAAAATCAAAATCATCTGCATAATGAAGTTTATAAACACCTACCAAGGCTTTAATATCAATAGGAATGGAATTGTATACCCTCATGAATCTACTGAAAAATTCATGTATAGACTTAATGTTCCCGTTTTTCAGATTATTGTATTGAAACGGGATTTGTAAAGGGTTTTTCTTTTTCTCCCACCTTTCCAAAAAAAAGGTTTGAAATACTTCAAAAGTGGGAATGGAACATGCTAGAAAGTATTTAAACTACCTTTTTTCTTCTCCAAAAAAACTCGATGCAAACAACCTCATTTTTGCATCATCATTATCCACCTCCTCAAAGTCAATAAAATCTTCTAACCTATACATATGTTTTCTTGTAGTAAACATTCCCTCTACATCATATAAAGAAATTCACTGTTAATAGTTCTGAGGGAGATCATGTAGGACAACAGGAAAATCCAAATGTGAAAACCTAGATGCCATTGGTCTAGGATGGTTTCAATCAACAGTGGGGATTTGAGGAGGATTATGAAGGGGTTTTCTAGGTTGTAATTAGAAAGTTTAAGGGGGATATTTATGTCCTTCTGATTTTAGATTATTATGGAAGTTATGCCATGGGGAATATTGCAAGTATGATTCAAATATATTGGGGTTGGTTTTTGTTTGTTTTAATATTGATTCTGATTTTTATCTTAATAATGAATTTCCAACATTTATTTCCAAATCCAAATATTAAAAACTGTATAATTCTTCTTGAAACAAAGACCTTTTTGTTTGAGAAGTACTAACTTTTTCTTTTCCACTTTTACTTCTAAACAAACTCTTTGGGTTTTCCACACTTTGTAAAATTTCAGAATGAGGATTACCTCGTGTGTGTGCCCTCCTGGAAGCTAGGATGTATTCTCAAATCTTATTTGAAAATCGACATGGAGTGTCTTGGACAAATGCACAACTGTCTTCCGCTGCATGAATTTCTGTTTTCCCACATAAATCCTATCTTTCTTGAAATATTGAAATTTTTGTCGTTCCTCTCAAGGCATATTTGAACTCTCATTCCCCAAAAATGGATTCAATATGTTAGCACTCAAAATGTACCTCTGGTTACAAAAAGGTAATCTAAAGGGAACCACAAAACGAAAATTTAGGAAAGAAAGTTGGCTTCTTTCTCTCGAGAGAGGGATCTCTCAATGATTGTTTTAACAAGGCCATATATATGAACAAGAACAAAAATTGTGATTTTTCTTTTTGGTTGAAACAAGAAAAGTGCACATTGGACAATGGATTCAAAATAAATATATCAATCTGTTGACGGCTCAGGATTGTAGGTTGCTAGAAGATCTACAAGGAAGTCAACACAAGGAAATAGTCCAACCAGAAAGGTTTCAAATCAATCCCACGTAGAGATGATTCTATCCCCAAGTTGTTTGGGATGACTAGATCCTATGGATACAAGGCCTCCATTGGAACACACATTTTCATATCTAAGTGATATGCTCTTCCCTCAAGGAATATCTAAGAAGGTTTGAACTAACTGTATTCCAGACTAAACTTTCCAATAAAACTTAAACAGTGATTGTAACAATTTTAGGTAGGGAAGTTGTAAAATATAATTGATAACAAGAAACTAATTACTCAACATATAGAAATATAAATCAAGTTTACTTTCCTTGACCAATTTTAAATAAAATCAAACAATGAAAATATCGATTCTTTATCCAAAGTGTTATAAGTGTACAACATATCCTGTTAGGTAATACTAATTGACAAATTAGTATTAGGGATTATAACCACTCATCAATTGCAGAATACAGCATGTGAATTAAATAAATACATTCATTCAATAAACATTTAATATGTCAAAGTTATAATGAGAAATCAATACACAAATCAACACATTAGGTATATGAACAACCTATTAAGTCAGTAACTTGTTTCTTTAAATTTTATGTTGGATTTGCATTTTATTCCAAGTTACTCACTTGCTTTATGTTTGATTTTTGCTTCTTTTAAGATATTTTTAGTTTTTAGGTGAAATTTTGAACTTTGCTTTTAGATTTTTATTTTACTTTTGATCCTTTAGGTTATTGAAGGGTTTTGAAAGGTCATCATGTTGAATAGTGGACTCACAAATCATATTATAAGCATACTTATCATTCAAACATCACTTAAACTTCATGCAAAATGGAAAAAAGCTGTAAAACAGCGCCAAAATAGAGTTCAGTTTATTCTTGTAGCGCAAGTGCGAAAAAATAACAAAGGAGCGCTACAAGAATATCGAGCAGGTTAATTTTTTCGACTTTTGAGCCGATTTTTTTGCATGATTCCAAATCTGAAGAGACTAATCGTGTGAGTTAAGGTTTTTGCTACATGTTGTGTTAGTAGTCATCATTAAAATAGGTGGTTTCATGTCGTGGAGGAAATCATGGTTATCATCATCCCGAATGCAGCTCGTCGTGACAGATAGCTATATAGATTGAGTTTGATGTAAAGTGAGTTATGCCTAACCTCCATTTCGAAGCTAAATACATAGTGGAGTGATGGTGTTGGCCTAAAAAAATGGAGGCTGCAGTTGTCAAGCATAGCTGGGGTTTCCACAACCATACAGGAAATTAGGGCTTCTTTAGTTTGCCACTTGGAATCAAATTGAGCAGCTGAAGACACCTGTATACTTCAATTCAGAAACCAAACATCACGAGGAATGGTTTAAAGTGACTGCAGTCGAACATTAAAGAGGTATTCCATGATAAGCTTTCTGTGACTGATAATTTGGGGTTTTCTCAGTGAATGTTGTTTTATCAAAATTAGTTAAGCAGAATGTTAGTATATGCCTTAAACAATGTTCTTGTTGAAAAGAGAAGGAGATAAAGAGTGTTGGTGAGTGACTAAGCTTAAAAATATCAGTTTTGTTTTAAACATGACCTTGTCCAAGCTTGAAAGTATGGTGATGTGAAGAGCTACGCAGTTTATGGTTCCTAAACTTCATAAATAATTTTGTTGTTCGTGCACAATGTAATGAAGAAGCCGAAAATCTGAGAATACATGAAGACCTGATCTCATTAAGGGCTAAGCTGACTCATTTTAGTGCTAAAAAGCTACTAAGAGCAAGAAGTGAGCAGACCTAGGATTATGTTTATATCTTTTCCTCTGCTATATAAACAATCTCCATCTTATCCTGGAAACCACAAGCCGATCTAAACAGTTAGCAACTCCAAGCTTTTCAGTACAGACATTGCTCATAGTTGGCACTAGAATGATTTAGTGGTTATTTTTGGCACCAAGTCTCAATACATAGGTGGTCTAGTACATTCTGGAGATGGTCAGCAGTCATTTGTTTTCCATGACAGACTGAATGATAGTGAAATTTCACCCACAGTCTTAGTGAAGAATATTGAATCCTCTGTGACCTAAATCATTTCACCCTGTGGTCAAATTTTCCTGTATTAGAAGACAAAGGGAGCAGTCAAAGAAGATTGAGTGGAGTTGGTTATTGAAACTTAAGAGGCCTGAGGGGAAAAAAAGCAGCTGCTAGGTCATCCACTGAACCCTAAAGTCATACAGTTTCCAGCCATTGAAGACAAATGGGTAAGAGTGGCAAGATAAATAGGGCAGAACCTATTGATGCAAGCTGGATTGAGAAATTTCCAGGCTGTGTAGAACTGTTCCAAAATGCTGGATGGCTTGATTTTTTCAAGAGAATTGATGGATACAATTCTGAGGTCTCTCAACAATTTTCTAAAGGCTATAAGTAGGATATGGTGATTTTTGACACCCTAAAGTTTAGATTAACAGTGGATTTGGTAGCAGAAGCTACAGGAATAAAAAACAAGGGTGAGATGTGGTTTAAGAAGTTTCCCTTTACTTTTAATGCTGAGAGGTACCTTTTACCTTATGTTAATCCAAATTGAAGTAAAGGAATAGTGATTCAGAATGTCAAAAGTGAGTGGGTGGAGCCTATCATAATCTTGCAGAGCTATATAACATGTGAAGGCAGATATGCATATGTTTTCAAGTACCACTTTAGGTTTCTACAGCATATGGTTGGTGTATCTAAAATGAGCTTGCCCTTTTTCTTGCTTAAAAGTCTCCAAAAGATGTCCAGTAGAGTAAAAGACCATCAAGATCATACTTCTCAATCAAATTTCCACCATGGATTGATTAAATTAATCATTAGCACTATCCTGCAGAAGGAAGGGAAAACTCGGGATTTCTTCCTCTTCTGGTCTGGCTTTTAGGTTAACCAAGAGGATCAGCAAACCAAAAAGTAGGTAGACAAAGGGAAAGTACTGGTAAGGAAATTAGGTCAGAAGGTGAAATTTGAAGACAAGAAATAAGTTAAGCTAGAGGAAGTACCAGAGCCTGTGAAGGAAGACAATGAACCTAAAGTATTTGTAGCTGACACTAAAGGTCAATACTCACTATTTATAGAAGACAAAAAGCAACCTATGCAGCACATGGCACCTATAGAGGATTTCAGTAAAGTTAAAGATGTTGTCACAGAAAATGTTGCTGGATAGGAAGAAGAGATTCAGGCTAAGCAAAGGAGTCCCATCACTATCTTGTCAGATGATGAGGGTTACTTGTTAGAAGAGGATCAATCCATGGCCAAAGATAAAGTTAAGACTGATTCAGGCAAAGAGTTTTCCACTCAGGAAAACAAGACAGTCAAGCTTAGATAAAAGAAGAATACCGTTGAAGTCATGGAATTTTGTACAATTAAGCACTAAGGAAGAACATTGAAAATGCTAGGAGGATTGGCACCAGGGTGGAGGCCTAAAACTAGGTCAAGGAATAAGCTAAGGTTGAATATGAAGAAAATACTTGACCCTAGTTTGAATGACAAGGGAGTAACTGTCCTGGATGATATTTCCTTAGATGAAAAACCATAAATTGACAAAATGAGCATTAAAAGGAATAAAACAGCAGCTGCAAAAACTTCATCTTGTCATCCTGCAAAAACAAAAGGATCGGTACTGTCAGAAAAAGATTCAAATATCACCCAAACTAAATTGTCTACAGTATTTCTTGAATTGAGAGCTGAATTGTTGAAACACCAGCAGGAGGAAGAAACTAAGGTTCCTCATGTTGAAGGTCAGCCACTGAAATATGAAGCTGCAGCCAGGGAGACAGATACTCATGGAAACCTTAATATTCCTGAAATTTCCATAGATCTGCTAGATGAAGATGCAGACATCTTCAGGAGACTTGACATACCATGGAAGCCCACTGATGAATAAGAAACCATGACAGGAAAGGTCATTTATTCAGACAAAGAAAACATGCAGAAAGCTATTCAATAGTAGAAATATCAGATGTATTACCTACAGGAGACAAATGATGGCCTCATCCTAGCCAATAAAAGGTTGAGGGAATATTTGCAAGAGGTCAATGACCATTATCAGGAACTGATAGTTGTTTCTAAGGAGGCTTTAAAGAGAAAAAGAAGCACTGATGAGCAATCAACAGAGCTGAAGAAAATTGTTAAGGACTTGCAGCAGAAAAATGAGGAGCTCACCAAAAGGGTAGCTAACATGGAAGAGGAGCAGAGGCGAGCTAGGAAGAAAGCTCAGGTATTGGATGGGATAGCTTTGCTAGCTGAGGCTGCAAAGGATCTTTGAGTTAGTGATTGAATCAGTTATTTGTTATCTCTTTTTGGAAAACACTTTAGTTAGTTGTTTACTATTTTTGGAAAATATTATATTTTGTAAATTGTAATTTTGCTTTATCTCATCGAGTAGTTAGTTAAGGGTAGTTAGGGTTTTAACCCTAACTGATTTTTATTGAGGAGTACTATTTAGATAGAGGAAAAAGATAGAATGAGGGTTTGATTTTGGGAGAACTTTAGGAGGTCTGTCAGACTTATTTGTGAGTTAAGTATCATAGCTATTATATGCATTTGATGACAAACTATGAAATATATGACACTTTTTACCTTTGAGTATATGTCTTAGCCTCATTTTGAGTTTGTTTAACACATGCACTGATATATTCATTGTTGGTTCATGGTTTCTTTACTTGTGATGCTTGTCAGTTTTGAATGGACTTTAAGACTATGTTCTGATTGATACTTGTTGATTATGTTATGCATCTTTGTCCTTACTTGTTTATGATTTATTTCTTGTTTAGCTCATAAGTGTATTCCATGTTGCTCACCAAATTCACAACCAAGAAAACATTTCAGAAACCCTAAATCCAACTTACTTTATTGAGTTTTATTTGAGATTGTGTTGGCTTGTTTCTTTATCCTTTGAAACAATTTCTGGCACAAACATCTTTGGCGCCGCTGCTGGGGACGAAGTTGAAGACATATTTTCCCTGGGATACTTATCCGTTTTATTGGTTTTAAGAGGTGGACTTAAACCAACACATTTTTAAGGCTATTTTTCACCAAAGTTTGACACAGTGGTGTTGTGCCCTGGCTCAACAGCCTTTACAAAACATTATTTCATCTAACAAAATCCTATTTTGTTAGATGAAATGTTCGAATTTCTCAATGCAAAATAAAGAGTAATTACAGCTACTAAAACAATGCCATTCTGTCAGCTACTGAATTGGAGAAATTCGTTGTTTTTAAAGCAACCTTTGCATCTATAGGATATTTAACAAAATCATCACTAATGATTATTATTTGTTTTTGGGTTGAAATTAAGGATAAATATTAATGATTTTTATATCCTTCGATTTATCCTAATCTAGAAATTAATCCATAACATCATGAATTGATTATGTTGATTTTGTTATTCAAAGGTTATAAATGGTTAGTTTGTGGTGATGTTGGTCAAGACCTAGTGTACGTAAACCAGATGTATTACAAACCATTCCCGACATAGCCTAAATTCTCGAACCATGATCGACATTATTACCAAAATCTATGCTGATCACCATTATATGGTATGTTTTGCAAGGTTGATTCTTGATTTAATGGTTTGTAATTATGATCATTTAATCCGCCACCTTTAAGCGTAGGTCGAATCCTTAGTAGGGATTGCATGCATTATGGTTATCGTTAGGTTGATATATTTCATAGCCTATACCTTAATTCACTTATGGTGAAACCAGTATGTTATTATGACACTGGTACTTGAACTGTCCATCGCGTTTAAGTGCCGGTATGTATCCCTTGTCGTGGCTCCTTGCCATTAGAACACCTGGTCTGCGTACAGCCAAGAGGCTCCCATCATTTAAGTCAGAGTAAATTATGGTAATATCAGCCATCTAGAGTGCTCAACCGTCGTTTATGCCCTCAATTGATTACCACACCAAGTGCTGATGCCTTCGGTCATGCCAAACCCGCAGAGGTATAGCTTGTGTTTATGCATGGATTATCCTGTTCATCACCTGGTTTTGCCTAGCCTCGATTCTAAGTGCTCGGGGTCTCGTGTTTTCTCTCTCGCCGAGCTCTGGTACCTATTTTGCATACGGTTACGCATCTGTAATCAACCAGTGATGGCTCCTATCATGAGGGTTGAACCCTGCGAGATGACTTTGTTAAATTCGAACCCTAAACTCTCACAGAGGATTAAGGATGTAGGGTGGATGCCGTTCTTCAAAAAATTCTTCGATTCTAACCCTGAATTTACTAGGGTTTTTGCGCTCTCCCTGGCTGATTATCAAGTAGAAGTTGGTGATCTTTGCTTTTGGGTTGATGAAAGGTCGATAGCAGCTGCAACTGGTTTGTCCCTGACTGGTCAGAGATGGTTCAAGTATCAGAAAATGACCATAACAGAATGGATACGGCTGTTAAAAAACCCTGCTCAGGAGGTCTCTTTTCGAACTGGGGTGGCACGTAAGTATTTCCTGAAAGAATGGCGTCCTGTTCTTGACTTGATTCATCATTACTTGACCTGTGAAGGCCGGTTATCGTCGGCGTATGTATATCACCTTCAGCTTATGTCTGTTTTTATAGGGTTTCCTTTGAATTTACCCTACTATCTTTTACACAGTCTGTTCAAGATGTCTAATGCTATTAAGAAAGGCCCTAAACATGTCAATCACAGCCTCTTTCATCACGGTTTGGTTTGTATGCTCATTGATCATGAATTGTTGAAGTCGGGTTGGTCCTAGGATGAATTTGTTGACTCAAATGGTTTTTCCGCATTTTGTCACTGCATGTTCGACAATCCTGATGATTGTAACAAACACAGAGACCCAACTTCAGTTTCAGTCCTTCCTCCATGCAAACCTCTGTCGAGCCCTCGCCGTATGAGTCCTCAACCCTGCAAAGAGCCTACGGCTAATCCTGTGAATAGTACTCATACTCCTCTAGGTTCGAAGCGTGTTAGGACAGCCTCATCTCTGTCGCCAACAACCCCTCAAAATGGTACAAATAAGATTCGTGGTCGTGGGCAAGATAGACCAAGGGCTAAGTTGGTTGGTAGATTCACCAGAAGCATGGCAAAAGCTAACTCTGTCAAAACCTCTGCAGTCGACAAGCTTCAGGTAGAGACTATGGTTTTGGATGATGAGGAATTGGATTCTCTTCACCTGATAATGGTAATGCTGTTGACCCTGAAACTGTTCCAAACCCTGTCGACAAGGCTCCTCCCATGGTTGATGAGGACATCCCTATGCTCGACAAGGAGGTGCGAGTGGATGCTGTTGGTAATTCGTCGGTCAAAGAAAAGTCTATGCACCCAAATCCACCTGGTATTTATTGTGTCGCAGACATGGCTCATCCTTTGTTTATTAATCGCCTGTTGGATAAAATTCGTAGCATGGAAGATAGGGTAGGTGAAATAGCAGCGAACCGTGATTTAATGAAATCTGAAAATGTTATGTTAAAGAAGAAAGTAGAGGTGAGTGATCAATAGATTGTTCGCTTGAGGAATCATAAAAATAAATTGATACGGCGAGTTCTTAAGCTTCAGGATGAGAATGATAAGAATGATGAAAAGGTGCGCGAGCTCAATGCTCAGATCGCACTCATGCAATTCAGAGCTCCATCACCGAGCCAGTCTAGTGGGGTTAATATTCAAGGTTTTAATGCGCCGATTAATTTGTGACTATGCTGGATCTATTTGCTGTTGGGTTCAATTTTGAATTTTGATGATCAGGTATTCCTTTAGTTTACGTTTTATTTGTTATTTAAGCATTTTTTATTTCGATTTGTGTATATGGTTTTAATTTTATTATCTAATTTGCTGCAGGCAATATGGGTGATGAATACGACCAGGTCTTGAAGACTGTTTAATTTTGGATAGTATCCCCCATCGATCGGATCAGATCCATTTCCAGACTTTCCAGGTCTTGTTTCGATTCTCATGGATCGAATCGTTATTTTCTCATAGTGTTTTATTTTTATTGAAAAATGGCATGCTACGCTTGTCATTTTTAATTAGAAGTCAGTTGGATGATTCGATCTAGGCGATCTCTATTTTGTAGGATGTTTATTTTTGAAAAACATGTATTTAAGGATAGACAGTCGAGGGAAATAGGGGTCGATTTTGGATGGAAAAGGGGAAAACAAGACTGGAGTTTAAAATACCTGTGACTTTGGACGGCTTTCTGTCTATAGCCATAACGTTTTGAACTGGTGATATTTTAATATATATGTTTGAGTTTGTATACTTTGCATGTATTTTGGATATCTGTTAGTCTTGTAGTTACTTTTCTACTTCAGATATGTTTGTGATAATTCTCTAAGGGATTTTGCGAATATACATCTTTATATCATTATCGATTTTATGTTTTCGATCTTGCTAATACGTCATGTTATGTGATTAACGATCGACATTGTTATTTATGTAATATGTAATTGATGACTCAAATGAACCAGTCTTGTTCACCGATACCATAATGGGTAACTACATGGCTGACTCATTTTTTGGGAACTTGGAAGCTGAAATTTCAGAAATTCCAGATTCAAATCAGCAGTCTGAAATTTGTCATTTTTCACAAGCCCCAGCTGAAATCCCAATACCAGATACACCACATTTAGATCTCAATGACGGTTGTTGGTATCTTTACTTTGACGGTTCCAAGTCAAAAGAAGGAGCCGGTGCAGGATGCTTACTGATTGATCCTTATGGGAAAAGGTACTTCATTGCTTGTAGATTAGAATTCGATTGCACCAATAACATCGCTGAATACGAAGCCCTCATTCAAGGGCTGAAGAAAGTGATTGACTTGGGAGCCAAAGCCTTGGTAGTCTTAGGAGATTCTGAGATTATTGTTCGTCAGGTACGTAACACAATACACTGCATAGCTGGACACCTGAGAAATTATCAGGCTGAGGTATGGAATTTACTATTAGCATTTGAAGCATTTAACATAAGTTCTATCCCTCGTTATTTAAATCAGGAAGCTGATCTTTTAGCTAATGTTGCTTCAAGATTGATTCCATCTGAAGGAATCCTTACTGATGCTTTCTCGGTTGAATTGCTGTTCAAACCTTCTATACCTGACAACATAGAAAATTGGAGAGTCTTCAATGACGACCAGCAATTAATCGATTTTCTGACTTTTAAAGATACTTTCAAGGATGCGATTTTGGACGAGATGACTCACGAAGAGGATCTACACAATTTTGCGGTAATCCATAAGCCTTGTTCTATTCAGGAATCTCTCGATCAGGTTAGTGCTCTTCCCAAGTCAGTAATTAGACTTGAGAAATTCTATGACTTAAAGGATAAATTTAAGGCTGCAAGGAATTGTAAAACTAATAGCTCCATCATGCAATCTGACATTGTGAATCTAGGAATTGAGCAAAATCCTCAATGTGTGAATCTGGGCAGCACATGTACTACCCAGGAGAAAACAACCTTCATTAAGCTCTTCAAAGAGTTTAAAGACATATTTGCATGGACGTATGATGACCTGAAAACATTCGACCCTAATATCATGCAACATGTCATTCCTATGAAACCGAAGGCTAAGCCTTTCCAACAAAAATTGAGGAAAATGCATCCCAGCCTAGAACTAGCTGTCAAGAAGGAGCTAAATAAACTTCTTTCCGCCAGAATAATTTTCCCTGTTCAGCATGCACAGTGGGTAGCAAATCTTGTACTTGTGAGGAAGAAAAATGGTGACATCAGGTTATGTGTCAACTTCTGAAACCTGAATAAGGTTTCTGATAAAGACAATTATCCTGTTCCTACAATGGAGAAAATCTTGCAACAGGTCTCCGGATATGAAATGTTTTCACTACTAGATGGTTTTTCAGGATACAACCAAGTGTTAGTATCCAAAGCTGACCAGTTGAAAACAACTTTTAGGACACCTTGGGGAACCTATGCATACAGGAAAATGCCATTTGGTCTCATAAATGCCGGAGCAACATTTCAGAGGGCAATGGACATCGCCTTCGGAGGTCTGATTGGTAAGTTTGTCGTTATTTATCTTGATGATGTTACCGTCTTTTCAAAAACTAGAACTGATCATTTAACTCATCTTAGGAGAGTCTTTGAGTGTTGCAGGAAGTATGGGATTTCTTTAAATCCTAAGAAGTCTATCTTTTCAGTCACAGAAGGTAAGTTGCTGGGTTTTGTTGTTTCTAAAAAAGGCATCAATATTGACCCATAACGCACCCGTGCCATATCACAGATTTCGATGCCCCACTCAAAGAAGTCCATGCAGTCGTTTCTTGGAAAGATAAATTTTGTTTCTAGATTTATTCCTGGGTTTACAAAAATTGTTCGGCCGCTTCAGAAAATGATAAGAAAGGATGCTGAGTTTAATTGGAACACTGATGAGAAGAAATATTTTCACGACATCTTAAAACCTATTGCTGAAGCCCCCACTCTAACTAGCCCAGATTTTTCCAAACCTTTCATTTTGTATACATTTGCTTCTGATTCTTCTTATGCTGTTGTTCTGACACAGAAAAACCAGGAAAATAATGAAGCTCCTATCGCTTTTACGAGTTCTGGTCTCAACGGTGCAGAATTAAATTACCCAAAAGTGGACAAGCAAGCTTTCGCTGTTTTCAAATCTGTCAAACATTTCAGGCCTTACTTACTGAAGTCCCACACCAAAGTCGTTGTACCATATTCTGGAGTTAGAAATCTCTTGGTACAGAAGGATCTCGGTGAAAAAAGAGCACATTGGGTCATAGCACTTCAGGAATACGACCTGCAAATAAAACCTTTAAAGATTGTCAGGGGGCAAGGACTTTGCAAACTAGCAGCTGGGTCTGTGGACAATTCTGATCCTGATCTGCACTTCTTTAGCAAACCTTCTTTATTTGAAAGGGAAGTTTTTCCAGTCTCCATTCCTCCTGATTCTTGGTATGACGATATTAAGTTCTTCTTATTGCATGGGACCGCCCCTGAACATTTAGACCCACATCATAAGAGAGCTTTAAGATTAAAATCTACACCTTATCATCTTATTGATAATATTTTGTTTAGAAATAATTTCGAAGGGGTTCTCCTTCGTTGTCTAAAAAAACATGAGGCTGATGATGTGTTATCTCAACTACATGCAGGAACAACTGGAGGACATTTCAGCGGAGAAACTACTGCTCATAAGATACTTAAAGCTAGGTACTACTGGCCCACATTGTTTAAAGACGCATATTCTTTCTCCAGGAAATTCCAAGAGTGTCAAAGAGCAGGAGGTAGACTGAAAAAGGCAGCATTACCCCTCCAGTCGGTTATCATTGAAGTCCCATTTCAGCAATGGGGTCTGGATATTGTCGGCCCAATCACACCAGCCTCTTCATTACAACATAAATACATTCTGACGGCCACAGACTACTTCACGAGATGGGTTGAAGCCATTCCGTTGAGGGTAGTCAATTCCGAACAGGTGATATCTTTCCTTGATTCTTTTATTATTACCAGATTCGGTGTTCCAGAGTCTTTAATATTTGATAATGCAACTTATTTTTCCTCTGCAAAATTAACTGAGTATGCATTGGATAGGGGTATAAAGTTGAAATATTCAGCTAATTATTACCCTCAGGGTAATGGGTTAGCAGAATCCTCTAATAAAAATCTGATTAAGATTCTGAAACGTACTGTGGCTAACCATCATAGGAATTGGCATACTGCTCTGTCAAACACTTTGTGGCCTGACAGGGTAACCCCCAAAGCTGCTATAGGGAACTCTCCCTTTTTCCTGGTGTATGGTAAAGAAGCCATGTTACCCCCTAATTTGTTCCTGCCCTCCTTACAGCTTTCCCAGTCGGTGCAGGAGATACCTTGTTCTGCCATGGAGCATCGAATTAACACCTTGCAGAAACTGAAGGAAGACAGGGAGTTGGCTAGAAAAAAATTTGAAAAACACCAGCAAACTGTTAAGCGTTGGTTTGACCTCAGGAAGTCGGTCAGTCGAGATTTGTAAGTAGGTGACTTAGTCTTGAAATGGGATAAGGAACACAAAGATAAAGGAAAACACACAAAGTTCCAATGCCTGTGGCTAGGGCCATTTATTATTACAGAAAAACTTGGTCCTAGTACTTTCAGGTTACAAACATTGGAAGGTGACATTGATAACCTTCCAGTAAATGGTCACCTAATCAAGAGATATTTTTGTTGATTCCCCCTCAAGGGATCATCCTCTATATAACTATGTGGTGTGTTTGCTTGATGCATTTTATTTCATTGTTCTTTTGATTGATTTGTTGTTTTGCTTGTATGTTATGAACCTGGTAAAATTCATCAAATCTTGAACTGATGGCTCATTTTAAGTTCTGTCATTAATCTGTAAGTCATGCCCAAAAGGCATTATTATCCTGGAAAATGTCATTATGTTTTGGTTTCTTGAACAGAGAATGGTGTTTTCATTGTTCT
This sequence comes from Pseudotsuga menziesii, assembly GCA_001517045.1. Taxonomy (NCBI): domain Eukaryota; kingdom Viridiplantae; phylum Streptophyta; class Pinopsida; order Pinales; family Pinaceae; genus Pseudotsuga; species Pseudotsuga menziesii. The sequence goes on from LPNX010405035.1 coordinate 1,321,636, forward strand.
AGATTCTACCAGAAAAAGCTAAACCATCTTAATATTAATTAAGTATATCGGCCTCTGCAAAGATTTTCCCAACGGGATTGAGATAGTACTTGGTAAAGTTATTTATTTAGATCTTTTACGCCATTTCTTCTCGTAAAGAGGATCAGATTTGCCTCCCTATCTGCTAAGATAATCTCATTTGAGATTAATAATAATTACATTCTGGACAAGGATGGACTTGGACATATGCAAAAATATGAAGGACAGAAAGTCTCATCACGAGCTGATCTTCTCAGGATCATAGGTTTGATTCCAGTAACATTGTCATCTCCAGTCACCAAGCCTGGGCAATGACCCTTGGATGGAAAATCTGAGGGGTGAAAGGTCTCATCACGAGCCGGTTCATTTTACTGTAATGCAGACTGGTGACTGACATGGTTACTATCTTGTTACCAAGCCTGAACCATGGCCTTCATGAGGAATAAAATTAAAAGAAAATAGTGGTAACAGTTTCTCCTGACCATAATTATACATATATAACTAGCAGATAGGACACTGGCGTTCTGAAGGCTTAGAAGCAACCCTGTCGAGGCTATGAACGCCTGCTGGCAGCAAGGCCATGCTTGTGGTATTGAGATTTTATCCTTAAAATTGAGCCATTTACTGTCTTACTCTTTGAGGACTAATTTCTGTTTGAGACTTGATGCTACCAAACAAATCGCTGAAACTGTAATTTTCTGGTAAGTTTTAGAACTGTGAAATACTTGAATTTGTTTGAGATGTTAAAACAGTGATCTTTGTATAATGGCTTGTATTAAGGATTTAATTTCTCCATGTGCATGATTTCAGGTTAAGAGGCAGAGATAACTGTTCCACCCAGCTTGTCGCCATCTGTTGTGCCCTGGCTCAACAGCTTTTACAAAACATTATTTCATCTAACAAAATCCTATTTTGTTAGATGAAACGTTCGAATTTCTCAATGCAAAATAAAGAGTAATTACAGCTATTGAAACAATGCCATTCTGTCAGCTACTGAATTGGAGAAATTCGTTGTTTTTAAAGCAACCTTTGCAACTATAAGATATTTAACAAAATCATCACTAATGATTATTATTTGTTTTTGGGTTGAAATTAAGGATAAATACTAATGATTTTTATATCCTTCGATTTATCCTAATCTAGAAATTAATCCATAACATCATGAATTGATTATGTTGATTTTGTTATTCAAAGGTTATCAATGGTTAGTTTGTGGTGATGTTGGTCAAGACCTAGTGTACGTAAACCACATGTATTACAAACCATTCCCGACATAGCCTAAATTATTGAACCAAGATTGACATTATCACCAAAATCTATGCCGATCACCATTATATGGTATGTTTTGCAAGGTTGATTCTTGATTTAATGGTTTGTAATTATGATCATTTAATCCGCCACCTTTAAGCGTAGGTTGAATCCTTAGTAGGGATTGCATGCATTATGGTTATCGTCGGGTTGATATATTTCATAGCCTATACCTTGATTCACTTATGGCGAAACCAATATGCTATTATGACACTGGTACTTGAACTGTCCATCGCGTTTAAGTGCTGGTACATATCCCCTGTCGTGGCTCCTTTCCATTAGAACACCTGGTCTACGTACAGCCAAGAGGCTCCCATCATTTAAGTCAGAGTAAATTATGGTAATATCAGCCATCTAGAGTGTTCGACCGTCGTTTATGCCCTCAATTGATTACCACTCCAAGTGTTGATGCCTTCGGTCATGCCAAACCCACAGAGGTATAGCCTACGTTTATGCATGGCTTATCCTGTTCATCACCTAGTTTTGCCTAGCCTCGATTCTAAGTGCTCAGGGTCTCGTGTTTTCTCTCTCGCCGAGCTCTGGTACCTATTTTGCATACGGTTACGCATTTGTAATGAACCAGTGATGGCTCCTGTCGTGAGGGTTGAACCCTGCGAGATGACTGTTAAATTCGAACCCTGAACTCTCACAGAGGATTAAGGATGTAGGGTGGATGCCGTTCTTTGAAAAATTCTCCGATTCTAACCCTGAAGTTACCAGGGTTTTTGCGCTCTCCCTGGATGATTATCAAGTAGAAGTCGATGATCTTTGCTTTCGGGTTGATGAAAGGTCGATAGCAGCTGCAACCGGTTTGTCCCTGACTAGTCAGAGATGGTTCAAGTATCAAAAAATGACCATAACAGAATGGAGACGGCTATTAAAAAACCCTGCTCAGGAGGTCTCTTTTCGAACTGGGGTGGCACGTAAGTATTTCCTGAAAGAATGGCGTACCGTTCTTGACTTGATTCATCATTACTTGACCTGTGAAGGCCGGTTATCATCGGCGTATGTATATCACCTTCGGCTTATGTCTATTTTTATAGGGTTTCCTTTGAATTTACCCTACTATCTTTTACACAGTCTGTTCAAGATGTCTAATGCTATTAATAAAGGCCCTAAACATGTCAATCACAGCCTCTTTCATCATGGTTTGGTTCGTATGCTCATTGATCATGAATTGTTAAAGTCGGCTCGGTCCTGGGATGAATTTGTTGAGTCAAATAGTTTTTTCGCGTTTTGTCACTGCATGTTCAACAATCCTGATGATTGTAACAAACACAGAGACCCAACTTCAGTTTCAGTCCTTCCTCCACGCTAACCTCTGTCGAGCCCTCGCCGTATGAGTCCTCAACCCTGCAAAGAGCCTACGGCTAATCCTGTGAACAGTACTCATACTCCTCTAGGTTCGAAGCGTGTTAGGACAGCCTCATCTCTGTCACCAACAACCCCTCAAAATGGTACAAATAAGATTCATGGTCGTGGGAAAGATAGACCAAGGGCTAAGTTGGTTGGTAGATTCACCAGAAGCATGGCGAAAGCTAACTCTGTCAAAACCCCTGCAGTCAACAAGCTTCAGGTAGAGACTGTGGTTTTGGATGATGAGGAATTGGATTTCTCTTCGCCTAATAATGGTAATGCTGTTGACCCTGAAACTCCTCCCGTGGTTGATGAGGACATCCCTATGCTCAACAAGGAGGTGTGAGTGGATACTGTTGGTAATTCGTCGGTCAAAGAAAAGTCTGTGCACCCGAATCCACCTGGTATTTATTGTGTCGCAGACATGGCTCATCCTTTGTTTATTAATCTCCTGTTGGATAAAGTTCGTAGCATGGAAGATAGGGTAGGTGAAATAGCAGCGAACCGTGATTTAATGAAATCTAAAAATGTTATGTTAAAGAAGAAAGTAGAGGTGAGTGATCAGGAGATTGTTCGCTTGAGGAATCATAAAAATAAATTGATACGGTGAGTTCTTAAGCTTCAGGATGAGAATGATAAGAATGATGAAAAGGTGCGCAAGCTCAATGCTCAGATCACACTCATGCAATTCAGAACTCCATCACCGTGCCAGTCTAGTGGGGTTAATATTCAAGTTTTTAATGCGATGGTTAATTTGTGACTATGCTGGATCTATTTGCTGTTGGGTTCAATTTTGAATTTTGATGATCAGGTATTCCTTTAGTTTACTTTCTGTTTGTTATTTAAGCATTTGTTATTTCGATTTGTGTTTATGGTTTTAATTTTATTATTTAATTTGTTGCAAGCGATATGGGTGATGAATACGACCAGGTCTTGAATACTGTTTAATTTTGGATAGTATCCCCCATCGATCAGATCAGATCCATTTCCAGACTTTCTAGGTCTTGTTTCGATTCTCATGGATCGAATCATTATTTTCTCATAGTGTTTTATTTTTATTGAAAAATGACATGCTACGCTTGTCATTTTTAATTAGAAGTCAGTTGGATGATTCGATCTGGGCGATCTCTATTTTGTAGGATGTTTATTTTTGAAAAACATGTATTTAAGGATAGACAGTCGAGGGAAATAGGGGTCGATTTTGGATGGAAAAGGGGAAAACAAGACTGGAGTTTAAAATACCCGTGACTTTGGACGGCTTTCTGTCTACAGCCATAACGTTTTGAACTGGTGCTATTTTAATATATATGTTTGAGTTTGTATACTTTGCATATATTTTGGATATCTGTTAGTCTTGTAGTTACTTTTCAACTTCAGATATGTTTGTGATAATTCTCTAAGGGATTTTGTGAATATACATCTCTATATCATTATCGATTTTATGTTTTCGATCTTGTTAATACGTCATGTTATGTGATTAACGATCGGCATTGTTATTTATGTAATATGTAATGGCTATTGTATGATCTGTTAATGTTTGAACTTCTTTAAATGTTATCATGTTTATTCATGCAGTAGTTTTATTGGCATAAATCGATTACAGGTTTATGGTCTTTTCGCTCCTGATCAGGATAGGAAGTAGGATAAGATAATATGTTGTTTATTTTCTGCAAATTATATTATTTGAAAAAAACCTATCTGAACCAGATCTCTCTCTATGAATTACAGTCAGATTATTCTTGTTGTAATTATTGTACAAGGTGTAGATAACATGTCTTTATAAAATATTAACTGTGTGTGTATTTATTTTCTTGTATTTACACTTCATCAAACTTAAGTTAATTAAATTTGATAGTTTAATATCTTGTAAATATATGACATAAACTAACTTTTTGTAAATTGTAAAGATAGGTTGGACTAACGATCAGTAGCATTAATTTTTGTCATAAGTCTTTCAGACTCTTAGGCCAACAGAGCCTTTAAACCTGTCGGGAACGACTATCCCAAACAGCTGGGAGCCTTCCCTAAGGATCCTGGTCTGGGTCGTGTCCCCCGTTGCGTGCATAGTAAAAATATGCACGTCAACAAGTGGCTACTAGAGGAGTGGGAAACAGGGACAAACCTACTTCACCATTACATTTAGGTGTTTCAAACCCAAAACAAATACTGAAAACAACAATAAAAATTAGAAGGTCTCAATCTTTACCAGCCCTGTGTGACCCTGACCAGTTGGGTGCTTTATTACATTCAGCTGAAACCTCACCTTGGATAAATCCTATTATACCTGATAGCTCTTTTCAAGTTTTTACTATTCCTCAATCCTTCAGAAAAGCCAAAGCTGCCTCTCTAGGTAAAATACCTCTTTTTCAGTTGAAATTAGGTAAAAGCTCTTTTCAATCAGTTTCTAGTCAAGTTTCTTAATCCTCAAAATCAGTCAGTCCAAAAATGGTAGCCCAGAATCCTCCCATAGACATGATGGACCATATGGTTGCAGCCAGATATGCACCATTGGTCTTGCATCAACCTTTAAATGCATTGCCTGGGGGTGACTACCAGAAATACCTTCCTAGGTTCAATGGAGAAGGGGAAACCACTGCTGAAGAACATTGGGAAGCATTCCTCTGTTATGCTGACAATCAAAACATTGAGGCTAAGGATGTTTGGATGAGAATTTTTGTTCAAAGTCTTGATGGAGATGTGAGGAAGTGGTTTAGAGAGTTACCTGCTAATTCCATTACTATTATTGAAGAACTCTGTGATCTCTTTATGAGACAATGGGGTGATACCAAAGATCACACCTACTACATTATTGAATTTGGAGCTCTTAGAAGGAAAAAAGATGAAACAATTGATGATTTTTCAAAGAGATTCAACAAGATGTATAGTAGAATTCCTGCTGAGATAAAACCTACAGAAACATCGGCTAAAATGACCTATGCAAGTGCTTTTGATCATGAATTCTCTTTGTTACTAAGAGAGAGGAGGCCAATCTCTTTACTGAACATGCAGGATGCATCACTTGAGTTAGAATCTAACATACTGGCTTCAAATAGATTAAAGAAGGAAACACCTCAGCAACTGTATGAAAGAAAAGGAAAGAAGGAAGCAGTTCCAGGAGGTTCATCTTCACTTACTGCTGAAGTGAAGATTGATGAAATGGCTAAACTGGTGAAGATCTTGACTGCAAAATTGAACAAATTAGAGCTTGAGAAGAATTCCAGCAAGCTTGCTCCAGAAGGTGAACGAAATCCAAATAATCAGAATCAGTTCAGAAGGCAGTTTGCTCCCCGTTTTATGCCTAGGGAATGAAGGAACAATGATATCCAACAAGAAAGGAGAGAAAATGAAGACCAAGGAGTGCCACCACCTCTTCAGAATAATGTAGTTGATGAAGAAGAAGTTGATGAAGAGCTGCTCTTTGAAGAGACTGATCAAGAAATGAATCATTTTGGAGAAGTATTGTCTCAGGGTTTTGTTACTGAGGAAGAATTTCTAAATTCAGAATATTATGATGCTGACATGTTTGAGATAGAAGATGATCTAGGTTTGGAAAAGACTACTATAACTGCTGCTATTCATCAAAATGAACCTAAGAATACTATAAATATTAGATCAGGTCCAAAACAAGTGGTACAAGCCCCGGAGAAGAAAGAAAATGTTCCTGCTGCAGCTATTCCTGCTAAACAAGCACCTGATCCTGTCACAGAGAAAAATCAAGTTGTAGAAAAATCAAAAAAGATTACAGAGGGTGAAGAGGTAAATAAATCTGCCCAGAATTTCAGTTTGGAGAATGAACTAGGAAAGTTAAAGATTCATGTTCCTTTTACTGAATTAATAAAGAATCCTTCATATAAATAAATAGTCCTGAAAGTGATGAATTCAGCAAGTAATCAGCCTGTTTCAGACACAGTTAATTTGCAAGAAGAAAACCCTAGGTTCTTCATTGGATCAGCCTTGGCTGAAAAGACTAAAAATGAAGGAGGAGCCTCACCTCCATTCTATATCACTTTAACAATCCATGAACAGATGATACACAATTGCTTATTAGATTCAGGAGCATCTCACAATTTGATTCCAAAAGCTGTTATGGAAGCTCTGGGCCTGAGTATTACCAAACCTTACCATGATCTGTATGCCTTTGATTCCCGAGTAGTGAAGTGTCTAGGAGTAATAAAAGACATGGTTGTTAGCCTGGCTCAGTTGCTCATGAAAAGTGTTATAATGGATGTTGTGGTAGCTGATATTACACCAAAGTTTGGCTTACTTCTATCTAGGTCTTGGGAAAATAAGGTTGGAGTAACCTTACTAATGGACCTCTCATATGCTACCATTCCTGTGTTTGGTGGAGAAAATAGAAGATTGTACAGGGAGCTTCAGTTTGCTTACATAGTAACAGATGACAAGAACCCCACAAATCATCCATTATATGCTGTTGAGAAAGACTTGGGAACTTGCATGCTACATTTCAGTGAGGAAGACAATACTATTTGATTTTTGCAGGTTGAAAAATAACAGCCAGTAAAACACAGCAGAGAAGAAGAGGATGAACTATGGCAATTATATTTTGATGGTTCCTCCTGTAAAGAAGGTGCAGGTGCAGGGGTACTTCTCATTTCCCCTGGAGGAGAAACAATAAAGCTCATGTATAAGTTGGAGTTTGTTACTACAAATAATACTGTTGAGTATGAAGCTCTGCTATTGGGACTAAAAGCAGCTAAATATTTGGGCATTCAGCAAATTGCTGCATTTGGCGACTCCGAATTAGTTGTTCAGCAGGTGAAGAGCAACTATCAAGTGAAGCAGGGTTTGCTGAAAGTCTATCGGAATTAGGTATGGGATATGCTTGAAAATTATTTTGTAGCATTTAACATCACTCATATTCCAAGGAATCATAATGAGACTGCATATTCATTGGCTTTGGCTGCCACCCATTTCAGAATTCCTAAGACCACTCAGTTGAGGTATCCAATTGAGGAGAGGTACAGAACTTCTGTACCTGATAATGTAAAGCAGTGGAAGGTTTTCGAAGATGACACTGAGATTAAAAGGTTCCTAGAGCTTATAGATGAGTTTTCAAATTCCTTGATTGATCAGGATGAGGATGAAGGGGATGAACAGGTGGAGGAGTTTGCTGAAGATGAGATAGTAGGTCATAAAATCATTGAACTTAAAATCAACTTCATCCCAAAGGGTTTAGTACCTCTAGAAAGAATATTTACAAAGGATGATACACCTACCAATCCTGTTGTTCAGTCTTCAAAAGAAAATGTAGTGGACTGTAACATTGGTTCAACAGAACATCCTAAAATGGTCAAAATTTCTAAATTACTCACAGCTGAACAAAGAAACAGGTATATCAAGCTGTTAAAGGAGCATGTAGATGTTTTTTCATGGTCTTATGAGGAACTAAGAACTTATGATACAGGAATCATACAACATAAGGTCCCTTTAAAGCCAAATGTCAAACCTTTTCGTCATAAACTAAGAAGGATTAATCTAGCTTTGTTTCCTGTAATTGAAAAAGAAGTGAAGAAGTTGTTGGATGCAAATATCATAGTACCTCTCAGGTATTCTTCTTGGGTGGCCAATTTGGTTCATGTCAAAAAAAAGAATGGATAAATCAGGTTATGTGTTGATTTCATAAACTTGAAGAGATCTTCATTAAAAGATAACTATCCTCTTCCTAAGATTGAATAGGTATTGCAGCAAGTGGTTGGTGCACAGAAGATTTCAATGGTGGATGGTTTCTCAGGGTACAATCAGATTGCTATGCACCCTGATGATAAAGAGAATACAGCCTTTACACCTCCTTGGGGAACCTTCATGTATGATAAGATGCCCTTTGGTCTGATGAATGCTGGAGCTACCTTTCAGAGAGCAATGGACATTGCCTTTGTTGGAGAAAAAGATAAATTTGTGGTTATCTATCTAGATGACATTACTGTTTTCTCAAAGTCAAATGATGAACATTTGAAGCATTTGAGGCAGACCTTCCTAAAATGCAGAAAATTTGGGCTATCTCTGAATCCAAAAAAGTCACATTTTGATGTACAAGAAGGTAAACTACTTGGTCATTTGGTGTCTGCGGATGGCATCAGAATAGATCCTAAAAGAGTGAAAGCTATTTTGAAGATTAGTTTACCAAGGAGCAAAAAGGATGTTCAGTCATTCATTGGTAAGATCAACTTTTTACATTGGTTTATACCCAACTTTGCTGAAACTATCAAAGAAATCACAGCCATGCTGAAGAAGGATCAGGAAGTTAAGTGGACTACTGAGGAAAAAGGTGCATTCGAGGCAATCAAAGTAGCTCTTACTGAAGCACCTATATTGGTAAGCCCAGATTTTTCCAAAGAGTTTCTTACTTTCTCATTTGCATCAGAAGATACAATTGCAGTTGTTCTACTTCAGAGGAATAAGGAAGGATTGGAGCAGCCTATTGCATTCTTCAGCAAAACTCTTAGGGATTCTAAACTGAAGTATATTATATTGGAAGAGCAGGCTTATGCCCTGGTAAAGGCTTTAAAATTTTTCAGAATTTATTTTTTGCATGCAAAGGTTATTTTATTTGTACCAAATGCAGCTGTAAAAGATGTCTTAACATAGCCTGATAGTGAAGGGAAGAGAGGCAGGTGGATTGCAAAGATTATGGAGTATGATGTAGAGATCAGACCTACCAAGCTTGTCAAGGGACAAGGTTTAGCTAAGTTGTTGGCTAAATCAAATTGTCAAGCACTTGGATTGCATGTCATGGCTGAAAAATTAGTTCCTAGAGAGGATCAAGCAGTTCTGGAAAAAGAAAAGATCATGGACTATTATTCATCATCAGCATGGTATGCAGACATTGTTCATTTTCTGTTATTTTTGCAATGTCCTGAGCATTTGGATAGGAAGGATGCTAAATATTTAAAGCTTAAAGCTACTAAGTATTGTTTGGTAGAAGATCAATTGTTCTGGAAGGACCCAGGGGGTATCTTACTCAGGTGTTTGGACAAATCTGAAATTGGAGGAGTGATTTATGAATCTCATGAGGGTGCTTGTGGAGGGAACAAGTATTGGAAAGAAACAGCTTACAGAATCTTAAGAGCTGGATATTATTGGACCTCCTTGTTTGCAGATGTTTATCAGCAGGTAAGAGACTGTGTCCCTTGTCAGAAGTTTGCAGGCAAACAGAAATTGTTGTCTTTTCCTCTGAAACCCATTGCAGTCAATGCTCCTTTCCAGCAATGGGGTCTAGATTTCATTGGATAAATAAATCCAACATTTTTAGGAAAACACCACTGGATTCTGACAGCAACAGACTTCTTTACTAAATGGGTGGAAGCCATCCTAACCAGGAATGATACAGACAAATTTATCATGGAGTTCATTGAAGAGAATATTCTTAGTAGATTTGGTTGTCCTCAGAAATTAGTGACAGATAATGCTAAAGCCTTCAAGTCTAAGGAAATGGTAGCATTTTGTGAAAGGAACGGTATTTTGTTGAAGCACTCAACTCCCTATTATCCCCAGGGTAGTGGTTTGGCTGAATCTTCTAATAAGAACATTATTCAGAGTATTAAGAAGCTGCTCAAGCATAACAAAAGATCATGGGATTTAATGCTGAAATACGCATTGTGGGCTGATAGGATCACAGTAAAACAAGCAATTGGGACTTCTCCCTTTCAGGTAGTTTATGGTACAGAGGCAGTTTTTCCTGTTCAATTGGGGATTCCGGTGATGAAGTTTCTCCAAAATTCTCAGGAGGAGCCAAATGATATGCAGAGAAGAATTTTTCAAATGATAGAGTTGCAGAAGAACAGGGAAAAGGTGGATGAAAAGGCATAATTGTACAGATCCAAGATCAAAAGCAGATTTGATAGAAACATCAAAGAAAACAATTTTTCAATTGGTGATATGGTTCTATGGTGGGATGCAAGGAAAGAGCAGAAACGTAAGCATGGTAAGTTTGACAACCTCTGGTTTGTCCCTTTCCTAGTGTTTAAAGTTTTGGATAATAATACTTTTATCCTGTAGTCTTTGGAAGGTGAGGAGCTGTCCAGTCCTGTTAATGGGCGATTCCTCAAGCATTTTTACAGTCTATAAGGAGATTTTCACTTTTCATTGTACATACCAGCGTGAGTGAGGCATAATAAAGACTCCATACCCCAATGGAAGTTTTGCAGACAAGTAGATAGGGTAGCAGACAGAAGGCACTGGTCTATAGGTTCTTGAAGCCTCGCAGGGAGGACTTCATCCCGCAGCTGGAGCCAGATGTTAAGTCAGTAACTTGTTTATTTAAATTTAATGTTTGATTTTGATTTTATTCCAAGTTACTCATTTGCTTTATCTTTGATTTTTTCTTCTTTTAAGAGATTTTTAGTTTTTAGGTGAAATTTTGAACTTTGCTTTTATATTTTTTATTTTATTTTTGATCCTTTAGGTTATTGAAGGGTTTTTAAAGGTCATCATATTGAATAGTGGACTCACAAATCATATTATAAGCATACTCATCATTCAAACATCACTTAAACTTCATGAAAAATGGAAAAAAGTTGTAAAACAGCGCCAAAATAGACTTCAATTTATTCTTGTAGCGCAAGTGTGAAAAAATAACAAAGGAGCGCTACAAGAATATCGAGCAGGTTAATTTTTCCAACTTTTGAGCCGATTTTTTGCATGATTCCGAATCTGAAGAGACTTATCGTGTGAGTTAAGGTTTTTTCTACGTGTCGTGTTAGTAGTCATCATTAAAACAGGTGGTTTCATGTCGTGGAGGAAATCATGGTTATCATCAGCCCAAATGCAGCTCGTCATGACAGATAGTCATATAGATTGAGTTTGATGTAAATTGAGTTATGCCTAACCTCCATTTCGAAGTTGAATACATAGTGGAGTGACGGTGTTGGCCTGAAAAAAGGGAGGGTGCAGTTGTAAAGCATAGGTGGGGTTTCCATAGCCATACAGGAAATTAGGGCTTCTTAGTTTCCCACTTGGAATCAAATTGAGTAGCTGAAGACACCTGTATACTTCAATTCAGCAACCAAACATCACAACGAATGGTTTATAGTGACTGTAGTTGAACATTAAAGAGGTATTCCGTGATAAGCTTTCTGTGACTGATAATTTGTGGTTTTCTCGGTGAATGTTGTTTTATCAAAATTAGTTAAGAAGAACATTAGTATATGCCTTAAACAATGTTCTTGTTGAAAAGAGAAGGAGATTAAGAGTGTTGGTGAGTGACTAACCTTTAAAATATCAGTTTTCATTTGAACGTGACCTTGTCCAATCTTGAAAGTATGGTGATGTGAAGAGCTACGCAGTTTATGGTGCCTAAACTTCATAAATAAGTTTGTTGTTCGTGTACAATGTAATGAAGAAGCCGAACATCTGAGAATACATGAAGACCTGATCTCATTAAGGGCTAAGCTAACTCATTTTAGTGCTAAAAAGATACTAAGAGCAAGAAGTGAGCAGACCTAGGATTATTTTTATATCTTTTTCCTCTGCTATATAAACAATCTCCATCTTATCCTAGAAACCACAAGCCGATCTAAACAGTTAGCAACTCCAATCTTTTCAGTATAGACATTGCTCATAGTTGGCACTAGAATGATTTAATGGTTATTTTTGGCACCAAGTCTCAATACATAGCTGGTCTAGTACATTCTGGAGATGGTCAGTGGTCAGTTTTTTTCCATGACAAACTGAATGATAGTGAAATTTCACCCACATTCTTAGTGAAGAAGATTGAATCCTCTATGACCTAAATCATTTCACCCTGTGGTGAAATTTTCTTGTATTAGAAGACAAAGGGAGAAGTCAAAGAAGATTGAGTGGAGTTGGTTATTGAAACTTAAGAGGCCTGAGGGGCAAAAAAGTAGCTGCTAGGTCATCCACTGAACCCTAAAGTCATACAGTTTCCAGCCATTGAAGACAAATGGGTAAGAGTGGCAAGATAAATAGGGTAGAACCTACTGATGCAAGCTGGATTGAGAAATTTCCAGGCTATGTAGAACTGTTCCAAAATGTTGGATGGCTTGATTTTTTCAAGAGAATCGATGGATACAATTCTAAGGTCTCCTATCAATTTGCTAAAGGCTATAAGCAGGATATGGTGATTTTTGACACCCTAAACTTTAGATTGACAGTGGATTTGGTAGCAGAAGCTACAGGAATAAAAAATGAGGGTGAGATGTGGTTTAAGAAGTTGCCCTTTACTTTTAATGCTGAGAGGTACCTTTTACCTTGTGTTACTCCAAATTGGAGTAAAGGAATAGTGATTCAGAATGTCAAAAGTGAGTGGGTGGATCCTATCAGAATCTTGCAGAGCTATATAACATGTGAAGGAATATATGCATATGTTTTCAATTACCACTTTAGGTTTCTACATCATATGGTTGGTGTATCTAAAATGATCTTGCCCTTTTTATTGCTTAAAAGTCTCCAAAAGATGTCCAGTAGAGTAAAAGACCATCAAGATCATACTTCTCAATCAATTTTCCAGCATGGATTGATTAAATTAATCATTAGCACTGTCCTGCAGAAGGAAGGGAAAACTTGGGATTTCTTCCTCTTCTAGTCTGGCTTTCAGGTTAACCAAGAGGATTAGCAAACCAAAAAGCAGGTAGACAAAGGGAAAGTACTGGTAAGGAAATTAGGTCAGAAGGTGAAATTTGAAGACAAGAAAGAAGTTAAGCTGGAGGAAGTACCAGAACCTTTGAAGGAAGACAGTGAACCTAAAGTATTTGCAGCTGACACTAAAGGTCAATACTCACTATTTACAGAAGACAAAAAGCATCCTATGCAGTACATGGTACCTACAGAGGATTTCAGTAAAGTTAAAGCTGCTGTCACATAAAATGTTGCTGGACAGGAAGAAGAGATTCAGGCTAAGCAAAGGAGTCCCATCACTATCCTGTCAGATGATGAGGGTTACTTGTTAGAATAGGATCAATCCATGGCCAAAGCTAAAGTTAAGACTGATTCAGGCAAAGATTTTTCCACTCAGGAAAACAAGATAGTCAAGCTTAGAAAAAAGAAGAATAGCATTGAAGTCATGGAATTTTGTAGAGTTAAGCACCAAGCAAGAGAATTGAAAATGCTAGGAGGATTGGCACCAGGGTGGAGGCCTAAAACTAGGTCAAGGAATAAGCTAAGGTTGAATATGAAGAAACTACTTGACCCTAGTTTGAATGACAAGGGAGTAACTGTCCTGGATGATATTTCCTCAGATGAAAAACCAGAAATTGAGAAAATGAGCATTAAAAGCAAGAAAACAGCAGCTGCAAAAACTTCATCTTGTCATCCTGCAAAAGCAAAAGGATCAGTACAGTCAAAAAAAGATTCAAATATCACCCAGACTAAATTTTCTACAGTATTCTTGAATTGAGAGCTGAATTGTTAAAATAGCAACAGGAGGAATAAACTAAGGTTCCTCATGTTGAAATTCAGCCACTGAAAGATGAAGCTACATCCAGGGAGACAGATACTCATGGAAACCTTAATATTCCTGACATTTCCACGGATCTGCTAGATGAAGATGCAGACATCTTCAAGAGACTTGACATACCATGGAAGCCCACTGAAGATTATTGTTTGTGTTTGTGCTCTCATAGGCCTTGGTTTCCTCCTTTCTCTATGTGTTATGATCATAGAGAAAATCAGAATGACATCTCATTAAAAACCTTTGAACCAACTGACCATGCTTTGACAAAAATCATAATGTATTTTGTAGACCAGTTGCTTGAATTATTCTCCTGTACACTTGGAGAAATAAGAGGCGGCCAATAATTGTTGGAGGTCCTTGAGTTGTCATTCAAGGAAAGAAATGTTGTTCTCCTATTGCTCATTCAAATCATCTGATTTCTCAAGATACTGCTTGAGCTAATCATTTTTTCCTTGAAGTTGTCTCAACTCTTCCTCATGTTTCCCTCTTAGATCCTGCATTTATTTCCTATGATAGGATTCCTCCTGTGCTAGGTCCTTCTTGGACCTTCACAACTCTTGTTCTTTCTCTTCAATCTCCTTTTTTAATTGAGAGATTGAATTGAAATTGGCCCCATCAAAGGCTCCCATGGAATCTATTGTGTCTAAGGCTCCTTGTCTAATATCAAAGGAGTCCCTTATCCAAATTATATGATATAATTCCATTCCCTTCTTGTTGGTTTATTCCCTTGACCTCTTAGTTCCTTCCTTAATCATTTCCCTCTCTTTCCTACTACAGAAATAATGTCCCAAGAGACAATTGCGTCCTCTCCAAAATCATCCATCTTATCTGCTATTGAGATGGCACCTTCATGGATGGTGACCAATGGTGCTGGATTAGGGGTTTCAGGAGTGGAAATATTCATAGTAATAGGTGGGAGGGTGGTAGAAGGAATAGGAATATCATGTTCCAGAGATGAAGAGATAGGAAGAGGTTTTGATGCAATGGTTTCATGGGAGCACTTTATAGGAATAGAAGAAATAGTAAATTGTGAGATTAAAGAATGTGAAGATATAGGAGTTGTGTGAGGTTCCAATGAAGAGAATGACCAGTTAAAACTCTTTTAATAGATTCCCTAATCTATTGTCTCATCATTTATTTATTTATAAATAAAATATTCTGAATTATATTAATTATTCTTGATCCCACTTGGTCATAAATTACAAACTTAGCATAAAATATAACACAATGTTCCTCAAATAACATTACATTGTTTTTGCAAATTGGGGCATGTGACATACACACCCCCTTAATTTATAACATCGTCCTCAATGTTATTTATTCCTCCTCCTCAGAGTTCCCCTAAAATAGAATTGGATATGCATCCCGCATATGACTTTCCAATTCCCAGGTGGCTTCTTCTAGACTAAGGTGCTTCCATTGCACCTTCACCTGACCAATGATGCAATTCTGAAGTGAGATCTCCCTGCATTTGAGGATACAATCCGGTTCCACCAAAAAATATCCTTCGAGTTCCACCTGCACATCATTCCAATTAATAATATGAGTAGTATCATGTACATATTTGTTTTTAATACATAAATGTGAAAAACATTGTGAACTCTTAGATTTGGTGGTAGAGCTAACAAATATGATACTTGTCCTATCCTAGACAATATTTCAAAAGGACCACAATATCGAGGGGCTAACTTGGCATAGCTACCCAGCCTCAGAGAACTCTTTTTGGGTCTCACCTTAATAAAAACATGTTTGTCTACCTAAAACTCCTTTGGAGTTCATTTAAGGTCTTCTTGACTTTTCTGTCGATCTTGAGAAATATTCAAATTACCTTGTACATGTTTTACAGTTAACTCCATTTCTTTTAATAATTCAGGTCCTAATACTAACCTATCCACTGGATTACTCCAAGAGATGGGAGTGTTGGATTTCCTTCCATACAGAATCTCAAAAGGACTATACCTAGCTGAAGCTTGATAATGATTATTGTAAGCAAATTCTACCAGGTGTAAATAATCTTCCCACTTACCTCGCTGCTCCTTTACGTACATTTTGAGTAGATCCTCCAATACCTGATTCACTTTTTCAGTCTATCCATCAGTTTGAGGATGGAAATATGTACTAAATTTTAACATTGTATTTAATCCTTTAAACAAATATTTCCAAAAATTACCTATAAATTTAGGGTCTCGGTCTAAAATTATCACCTTCGGTATTCCATGCAACCAAAAATTTTGTTTTAAAAAAATATCAGCAATATTTGCAACTTTATAAGTAGTTTTTACAGGTATAAAATGGGATGCTTTACTCAATTTTTCAACCACTACCATTATTGAGTCATTTAAGTTATGATTTCTAGGTAATTCCGTAACAAAATCAAGGCTAATTATCTCCCATTTCCAGCTAGAAATTGGCAATGGTTGAAGTAGCCCAGCTGGATGTTGATGTTTAGTTTTTAATTGTTGACATTTGAAGCATATAGCAATATATTCTACCAGTTCATTTTTCATGTTTGGCCAGAAATAATCCTTTCTTAGCATGGTTATAGTTTTCTAACAACCTGGATTCCCTGAATAAGGAGTTTTACAAATTCCATTTAAAATTAACAGCTTAATCTTAGGTACATTACGTACATATAATCTGTCTTTATATAGTAATAATAATTTTTCATTCAAGCTATACCCTGTACTTAGACTTTCTATTAAATTCTATTTTACTTTTGCTTGTAATTTTCGGTAATTTTCATCTTGTTCTATTCCAGCTTCAAGTTGTTCTTCCAAGTCTGTTGTATAAGTACTGATGGTTTTTGTAAAATTCAGCTTTGTATTTCTACTTATTGCATCAACAACTTTATTCTCCTTTCCTTTAATGTGTTGAATTTCAAAATCGTATTCACTTAGAAAAGCTAGCCACCTAGCTTGCCTAGCATTCAAGTTAGGTTGATCTAACAGGTATTTCAATCCTTTATTATCTGTCATTAATATAAACTTCCTTCCAATTAAATGATGGCGCCACATCTTTAAGGCATGTATGACAATAGCTAAATCTAAGTGATAGGTCACATAATTTTTCTCATGAATATTTAGTTTCCTAGACTCATAGGAAATGACGTGTCCTTCCTGAGTTAATACTCCACCTAAACCGTCATTGCATGCGTCAGTTTATACTATAAAATATTTATTAGGGTCAACAATTCTTAGAATTGGTGCAGTGGTTAATAATGTTTTTAACTTTTTAAAATTGTCTTCGCACTTATCATTCCAATCAAATTTCTTCCCCTTTTTCTACAAAGAGGTTATAGGATTTGCAATTCTTGAAAACCCTTCGATGAATCTTCGGTAATAATCGATAATCCCCATAAATGATATAACATTAGTTATGTCCTTTGGGACTGGCCAATATTCGATTTCCTTTATCTTTTTGGGTTCAACAAAAAATCCTTCTTTTGTCACCACATGACCTAAATACTAGATTTTATCTTTAAAGAAGTCACATTTACTAAATTTTGTAAAAAGGTGATGCTCTCATAACTCTTGCAAGACAATTTTTAAGTGTTCTTTATGTTCCTCTTTAGATTTTGAGTAAATTAATATGTCGTCAATAAATATGACCACAAATTTATCCAGATATTTTTGCATTACATTATTCATCAGACACATAAAAACAGCTGGAGCATTAGTAATCCCGAAGGGCATAACGACAAACTTGTAATGTCCATATCAAGTTCTAAAGGTTTTTTTAAAGATGTCTTCGTCTTTGATTCAGACCTGGTGGTATCCAGACTGTAAACCAATATTTGAAAACACCGTGGCTCCATGTAGCTGATCAAATAGATCATCTATACGAGGTAACAGGTATCTGTTCTTAATAGTCATTTTATTTAATTAATGATAATATATACATAGTCATAGAGTTCCATCCTTCTTAACAAAGATGACAGGTGCCCCCCAGGTAGACACACTGGGTCTAATGTAATTCTTATCAATAAGTTATTTTAACTGTGACTTAAGTTCATTTAATTCTAGTATATTTGTCCAATAAGGGGCTTTCGAATTGGGCACTGCACCAGGTACCAGCTCAATAGTAAAATATAATTCTCGTTTCGGAGGCAGTCCCAGAATTTCTTCCAGAAATACATCTGCATATTCCCTTAGAATTAGAATATCTTCCAATTTTAATTTATCTAAGTTGTTAAGGTTTTCATCATCAATTACTATTACTGCATAAGCTTTACAACCTTTCCTAATAGCTCTCTTAAGCTGCAAAGCAAAAATCTGCATTACGGCTATTTTCCTAGGGATTCCTTTTACATTTATTTACTTTCCATCGTTATTTATGCAAGTAAATGTTTTATCAAAGAAATTCAAGACCACCCTATGCTGCCCTAACCAATCCATACCAATTATCATATCATATGAACCTAAAGGTAGCACATTGATGTTAACAAAAGATTCAAACTGATCCATAGTTACTGCACAATTCTTAACAAAGATAATTACCTTTCTCTTTTCACTAGTAGCTAACTAAAATAACCAAGAACTTGCAAACTTTTCAACTGGAAGCTTACACTTTTCTACTAATTTAGGAGAAATATAGATTAAAATAGTTCATGGATCAATTAAAATAGATATAGGTATTTGATTTATCTTACCTTCCACTTCCACCATGGAATTTTGATAATCTGCTTGTCGGTTCTCTAATGCTGCATTGATCCTAGGCATTGTCCTCCCCAGATCACCAACAGTCATATCCTCTTGTATTGTGTGTATGTTGCTAAAAATCTTCTTTCGATTGGGGCATACTGATGCATAATGTGGACCATTGCATTCCCAACACTTTATGGGTTCCTTTAGTTCAAAGTTCTTTGTATAGTTACTATGGTTGATAGCAGATTCTTTATTCCTTTGATTATTCAGATTGGTTTGTGAATTACTTTTGTTCCCTTGTGTTAGGGTACACAAGGTACTCCTAAAGGACCGAACACCAAGAGCAACCACTTTACATAAATGAATCACAGATCAATACACCAATGTTTGCCACATGGTTAAAACCCTCGAGAGAGAAATAGTCCATGGCCCCAGCCAAATAGCTACTTGGAGCAATTTATTATGCAAAATAAATAAAGTTACATGAGCTTCTCATAATCAATCAACTATCCAAGGACCCTCTATTCTCTTTAAATAGAGATCATAGACCAATCGGGTGTTAGGCCATGGATCAATGGTAGGTATGATCTAAGAGAAGTTGAACCATTGGATCACTCTATGTCTAGAACATATCCTGACTGTCGGATTAGAATATTTACAAATGCATACTAATGCATACTAAAGAAACACACTTTTACCTAACGGATATATTACACAAGTTGATCTTAACTAACTCCTAAGTGTCTAAATATTCTAAAATCCCCCCTTAAGAACAACTTGGGATGGGATTGAAGGATTTACAAAATTGACACTATTAGGAGAAGGAAGGAGGAATTAGAGCCTATACCCCCTTAAGGACACATTCCTGAACTCCTAACATAAACTGAAGTTTAGAAAACTTCACTTCTGTAAGAGACTTGGTGAAGATGTCTGCAACTTGATCATTTGTAGGGAAATAGAGCATTTCAAGAACACAATCATGAACAATATTTCTAATCAAGTGCATGTGTAGCTCAATTTGTTTGCTATGTTGATGTAGAATGAGATCTTTGGCAAGGTTGATTACACTTTAATTGTCGCACCAAAGTGGAGTAGGCTGTTGTTGCTCAAATCCAAACTCTGAAAGAATCTGTCGAAGCCATAAAGCTTCGTGACTAGCATTAACTACGGCTCGATATTCCATTGTTGCTGAAGAAAGAGCAAGAGCTTGTTGTTTCTTACAAGCCCAAGTGACAGGTCCAGATCCCAGACTAAAAACATAACCTGTAGTATAATTTTGATCATCAAGATCACTGGCCCAATCTGAATAAGTGAAACCAACCAACAAAGGTTTCCCCCCTGTACTGTAATGAATCCCAAACTGAATTGTACCTCGAATATATCGAAGTATTATTTTTACTTCTTTCTAGTGACTTTCATGAGGAGTTTGAATATAATGGGGACACAATGAATGGCAAAGGAAAGTTCAGGATGGGAATGAGTCAAGTATAAAAGGCTACCAACAAGCCGACAATACAAGGTGGCATCTACTTTAGGGGAAGTACAAGTGGCAGAAAGTTTGACTCCAGAATGGAAGGGAAACGGGGTTGGTTTACAATATTCCATGTGGAAGCGATGAAGTAGGTCACAAGCATACTTAGACTAGAAAAGAAATATTCATTATTTGGTTTGCAAGACTTGGAGACCAAGAAAATAATGAAAATGTCCTAAGTCTGACATTTCAAAATTTTGCTTAAGACTAGATTTCACATGGGTTATAAGTTTAGGGCCACTACCAGTAAGGATAAGATCATTAACATAAAGAACAAGTATGATGAGATGGTTTCCTACTTTCTTGGTATAGACACTAGGGTCAGAATGGCATCTAGAAAAAACAATGTCAAGGAGAAAGCTATCTATTTTGGCATACCAAGCTCTAGGAGCTTGCTTAGGGCCATATAAGGATCTCTTAAGGAGACAGACAAGGCTAGAGTTATCCTGAATATATCCAGGAGGTTGTTCCATGTAAATTTCCTCCTGTAAATCACCATGTAAAAAGGAATACTTGACATCCATTTGATGGAATTCTGAGTTATGTAAGGCTAGAAGGTAAAGGACAAGGTGGATGGAGTTCATTTTTGCTACAGGGGAAAAGGTTTCATTGTAGTCAATCCCTTCAACTTGGGAAAAACCATTGGCAACTAACCTTGCCTTAAGTATTTCAACACTTCCATCTGATGCATACTTAGTTCTATAGATCCATTTACATCTGACAAGTTTTATTCCTTTTGGAAGAGGAATAAGATCCCAAGTATTATTCTCCATTAAGGAATTATATTCTTCATCCATAGCTGCATCCCAATCTGGATTTCCTGAAGCTTCTACAAAAAATTTTGGATCATGATTCTCGAAAACTTAAGCCAAAAGAGAAGAGGCTCGCTGAAACTGAGAATGTGTTCGATGTTGATCTCTAGGATCACCGGCAAGATCACCAACTGCTTCACATGTTGAACGGACCCATCGAGCGGGAATTGGTGTTGGTGCAATTGGAGGAACATGAGCAGGTGAAGGTGGATTTTCATCCTCACTATCATCATCAAAAACTGGAGTTGGAAACCTGTCAAGGAAGCTGGAAGAAGAAGAAGAAGAAGGCACAATCACTGAATCAGGCTCGCAGGCCAAAGATGGCACGCCCGCCAAGTTAGGCTCGTAGGACAAGATATTTTCATCAAATTTAACATCTCTTTTAATGATTTTATCATGATAATGTGGCTGAAGAATTCTATAATCTTTTACATCTTCAGAATATCAAACAAATATGCACTTTTCACTTTTAGGCTGCAATGCTTTCCATTTTTCATCCAGAATGTGAGCCCATGCTTCACAACCAAACACACGGAAGTCACTTACATCTGGTTTAATTTTACTCCATGCTTGTTTTAGTGTTATACCTTGTAAAACTTTAGTGGGTGTGTGATTAAATATGTAATTTTCGCAAGTTATGGCCTCAACCCAATATTGAAGACTTAGTCCCTTAGATTGGATCATACAATTAGCCATTTCTTTTAAAGTGTAGGTCTTCCATTCAACTACACCATTTTGTTGTGGTGTATATGGAATAGTGTGTTGTTGTTGGATTCCTTGTTCAGTGCAAAAATTAGTGAACTTGTTGTTAACATATTATCCTCCATTGTCATATCTTAACTTAATAATTTAATGACCAGATTTTTTTTCAACAAGGTCCTTGTAGGCAAAGAACATGTTAAATACTCCGCTCTTAAGTTTTACGAAGTAAACCCAAGTGTGTCTGGAGTAGTCATCAATGAAAGTTAAGAAATATTTGAAACCAGAAAAGGAAGCAGATGGAAGACGGCCACACAAGTCACTATGCACAAGCTCCAAGGGAACCAAGGCGTGCCAAGAGGCACATTTGTCAAAACTGTCACGATGATGTTTTTTGAGTACACAACTGGAACAAACACCATCCTTGCAAGATACCAGTGAAAGACCAGTCACCATATTGTATTTTCTTAGTTATTGCAATGACCGATAATTTAAGTGACCAAATCGCTCATGCCAAAGTTTGCTCAAGTTATCATTATGAGAAACAAAAACTGAAGAAAAGGTGATGACCCAAAATTGTTAAATTTGTACAACCTGGTAATATCATCAACAGTTCCAGTAGCAAGGACATTTTGAGGATTTTTAAAATACTTGATTACAACTTGGTGAGGTGTAAGCATCACAGTTTTACCTTCACCTGAATGAGTAATTTGATAGACTGATAACAAATTGCAGGAAATTTTTGGAACACATAGTACATCATTGAAATGACCATTTTCTACTGGAAATGTTCCAGATCCTACAACACTTAGATATCTATCATCACCAACAAATATTTGTTCGGTGTTACATTCATGCATAGTTGAAAAGATGGATTTATCCTTAGCCATATGATAAGATGCTCTAGAATCAATGAGCCATTATATTGAATTAGAAGAAGAAGATGCAGTATAAGAGTAACCAGAAGCACAAAGTGCATGTCCATGAGAGGTAGATTCTAAAGATGAATCTAGGCTAATGTGGTGCTTCTTCAATGCTACTTCCAAGGCTGCCATCTTCTTAAAACACTTAGATTCATCATGATTATATTTCCCACAAAAATTGAAATGACGCTCAGTATTCTTTCCTTTTTGCTTCGATCCTTTGTCATTTTTTAAAGAAGGAGTTGACTAAGAGGGTTTGGGACCCTTGTTTTTTGGCTTATTATTGCAAAAATTCTGTTTCTTGGGAGGCTTGGACTTTTCTTTCTATTGGGACAATAAGGATTTCCCAGATGCATCTACATTGTTAATTATTCCAAGATGAATGAGATTATCTTGCTCTATAATTAAGGAATTACAAAAGGATTCAAGGCTAGGCTCTTGATAGCTAGCTGCAGTCAAGGATAATTTCATGGAGTAGAATGTAGATACAAAAACAAAATATGCAGGTCCAAGTTTTGAAAGAATATGATAAATACATGTTTTGTATTTTTTCTTAATCTTGCATTATGCACATAATAGTGTAAGAGTTTTATACTTAGATAAATAGTATTGAATGCATGAAAAATCATTTGAATTCAAGGAAAACAACTCATTCTCAAGTTGATGACCCCAAATTTCATTATGTTTACCAAACGCAGATTCCAACTTTTCTCAAGCTATATCAGATTCATCAATTCTAGATATATGGAATCGCAAATCAGTAGAGATTGACATCCCAATCAATTCACGAGATTCATCACATCTATTTTCCCATTTAATTTTCTTATCATCATAAATGGGTTTTGTTTCTTTCCCTGAGGTTATCCTGAAAATTCCCCTACTTTACAAAACATCCTCCATACGAGATTTCCATGAGAAATAGTTAGAACTTGTAAATATAATATCACAAGGGGCGGCCATACTATAAAATAATGGCTGAAAAAATAGAAACTAACTACCTGAATGCAAAGAGCTTGAAAAAATATGCAGTTTTAAAACAAACGGCACTGAAAACTGATTCTGGATGATGAAGTTATGCTTGATCAAAGAAAATGTTGAAGATGTCTCCAATAGTGATGTGGCAGATATTAACTTGACCAACTAAAAAACAAGCCCCCTCTTCCCAAGATCAACCTTTGACAATCACTTTACAATAAAGTTGCTTTGAAGTGAATCACTTTTGTAGAATAAGTGATATTCACTTTTACAATAATGTAACTTTTAAATAGTGCGGTAATAAATTAGACTTAAGTGACTCACTTTTTATTTTATTTTATTTATGTGAGATGCACTTTTACAATAAAGTAACTTGAAAATAAAAATTTCATGCACTAAAAAGTAGCTTGATAAGACTTGATCTCAAGACTTATCAAGGAGTAAATCAACTTTGGACCAAGTGAGCGAAGTTTAAAAGGTAGGTAAAAGTATGTAAAGAGGAAGGGTTTTTTTTTTTTTTACTCTTCTCTCTTGTTCTCTGTGCTTGCTTTATTTTCCTGTAAATCACAAAAATTGAAATACAAAAAAAAAAAAAAAAACTTTTTCCACACAATGGGGTTAGATCTTGGTTAGCTTACCCAAAAATTCTACGTTTTTAAGTTTTCTCGCTGTTTCTGATTTATCGTGATCACAAACTTTCCCTCACTGTTTCTGATTCACTGCAATTGCGCGAGGTGCGCGGCAAAGAGAATACACAGCCAAGGAAGGAAATAGTCTGAGACTAAAACAAAAATGATCTAATAATAAAACTGATAAAATAGGAGATATTTAAAAAAATAAAACAAATCCATCACTGTAACATTATACCTTGAGATTTGTCGAAATGGGTGTTTCTGGAACAAACAGAAACAATTTTTGGTGAAACAAAAACTATTTCCAAATGCAAACAACACTCTAGATGCAATGGAATAGCTCCCATAGCCCACAAATGTACAAAAAATCCTGAACTAGAAACCCTTTCAAAGTTTCGGCAACACCGGTTCCAGATCTTGATCAAAACCAAAAGCGACTCTTCATAAAAGCTCTAATACGATGTTAGCGTACATAGGGTACTCCCAAAGGACTAAACACCAAGATAAAAAACTTTACACAAATAAATCATAGATCAATACACCAATGTTTGTCACGTGGTTAAAACCCTTGAGAGGGAAACAGTCCACGGCCCCAACCAAATAGCTACTTGGAGCAATTTATTATGCAAAAGAAAGAAAGTTACATGAGCTTCTCATAATCGATCAACTAGCCAAGGACCCTCTATGCTCTTTAAATAGAGATCATAGACCAATCAGGTGTTAAGCCATGAATTAATGGTAGGTATGATCTAAGAGAAGCTAAACCGTTGGATCACTCTATGTCTAGAACATATCATGACCGTCGGATTAGAATATTTACAAATGCATACTAATGCATACTAAAGAAACACACTTTTACCTAACAAATATATTACACAAGTTGATCTTAACTAAATCCTAAGTGTCTAAATATCCTAACACCTTAGAAATTCTTACTAGAAAAATTTCTAGTGTTATTATTCTTAGAATTTCGATTAGGCGCAAACTCTTTCTTTTTCTGTTCAAAGTTATTATTCATTTTGGCCTTCCATTTGGCCATGCTCTCCATTTTACGATTCTGTTCATAACAAAAATTTTCTTTTCTCATTGCTTCTTCTAATATTTTCGGATTGTCATGCTCAATTCTGTCATTTATATGATAAGGTAAACAACTGAGAAACCGTTGTACTTTAGGTTTCTCATCCACAATATATGGCACATACCTAAGCAGACTTAAGAATTTACTATTCAATTCTTTCATATTCATTGTACCCAGTTTTATGTCATAGAATTCCTTAGCCCTTTCCTCATAGTACTGTTCAGATAAAAAATTATTTCTGACATATTTCTTAAATGTACTCCAATTTATGTTTTTCTCCCTTATACCTTTTACTCTTTTTAATTCCTACCACCATATATTAGCTTTTCTCGTAAGATTATAAATATCCATCCTGGACTTCAGTTGATTAGAGTAGTTATAAATTTGGAAGTATTTCTTTATCCCAGACAGCCAAGACTCTGCTTCTTCCCCCTTCTCATTTTCTCCATTAAAGGTTGGTGGCTTGATCTTCTTGAACTCCTGAGAGATTTCTTCATAAGGTTTAAATTTTCTCTTCCTAGTATGGTGGTTATCTTCACTACTGTCACTAGTATAATAAGATTTTTGTTTATGTAAATCACCATATACTTCAGAAGATGAGCTACTTTTGTTTTTAACTTGTTTAGTCTTTTTGTCTTTATGTTGATAACCTATATCTTCAGACTCAGTTCTTTTACATTTTCCCTTAGTATGAAATTTTTCCATTAAGATATGATTTAGCTCCTCCTAAGCTCTCAAAATCCTCTCATTTTCTTTCTTAACCGATTTCATCTCTATTTTTAATTATTTAACTGTTTGTAGTAGTTCGGAAGAATTATTAGTTATATCTTCTTGTATAGGTTCTTTTTGAAGATTATTTTGTTCAGTGTAAGGAGATTCCTCATCTGCATATTCTTCCAATCTATCCATACCTGTCATTAACTCAGAAACAAAATTCTCTGTGTGTATCATTCAAAGAAAACAACATCAGTATATGTATTTCAAATTTACTATTCCACATAAGCAAGTTTAGCTACATTCAGGCCTAGTGTTTGAACCTTCTGCTCTGATACCACATGTAATAACCCAAAAATTCGTAAAAAGTTAAAATTTTTCAAGTGACATAAAATGTCTAAAGTGGCAACTAAGTACCTGCCAATGGTTAGCAGAAAATGAAATAGTTTATAAAAGAACATGGGATCGTTTTTTTATAAGAACCTATACACTAAAAGGTGTAATCTTAAAAACTTGTGTTAGTGCTATTAATGACTTAGCAGCTATAATTTTATCAGAGTTAGATAAGGACTTGGATTTTGTTGCTGCTAGATATACTGATGTTTATCTTTTGTCAAGTAGGTAAGAATTCTTGTGTGTGGTTGAGGCTTACTTAGCATTCAGCTAACTCAATTGTACTGTTGGTTCCTTACAGGTTTAGCAGCTAAGCCTACGATCCAATAGGGTGTTATTTAAATTCAAGTCGAAAAGCTACTTTCCTAGCATGATTAAGATGCTAGTCTTTAGAAAATGTTTTAATATGTCACTTGTCTTTAAGGAGGTAATGTTAAACTTTTTCTGTCGTTACAAATCCATAGTAACAGTATAACAAACTACACCAACATAGTTATAAAATGCTTTCCAAATACTATACCGAAGGAAAATCAAATTACTGTTTGGTTTGAGTCCAAGAATACCATATACTTTTGTTGAAAGAAAATTTGATCTAGATTTTAACTAGAATGCATTTATAGTACTCAGTATTTTGCTTAGTTGAAGCATACATTGGATTCTAGTTTTGAACATCATTAAAATGAATCATACACAAGAACTACTTCGTAATTCCTAAACCACCATCCTAGCCTATTTTCACTGGAAAAGAGTTACTCTATAACTCCTATGACCTAACATCCAAATATGTATATCATTTTTACCTTATCCTAGGTTTTTCATTATATAATTTTCATGTTATATAAGGATGTACTCCTTATTCTTTTTATATGTATCTTTTACTTCAAAAACTGAGTGTATTCTCAGCTATAACTAAAAAAATCATGCAAGTTGATTAGTAGATTTTCGAATGTCTATATTCAAAGTTTAGCACATGAATTTAGCAAAAGAATCTATTTAATTTTGACATAGCTTAAGGGTTACTTCGTATCTTAAGATTATGATTTATAACCTATGTATTGTTAATCTCCATGGCAATGATATATATTATTGGAAATCATAAAAAAAGTATAGTTTATAATGATTGTTGGTTTGAAATTGTAAAACATTGTGTGCAGCGCTGACTATGGAACTCTACCCACGATGGAGGAATTATTTAGAAGGACATGTGGGTTGGTTTTGTCCACACAAGGGTTGAATTATAACTCCAAAACCCTACTCATTTTTTCTGTAGAGCTAGAGTTCCTCCGTCTTGTTGGTTCAACTGAGAGCTCGCGGCCATTGGAGACCTGTAACCTCCTTCAAGTTTTTATAGCTTGCTTCCATTTTCAAATGCTATGACTGTCTTGAGAGAGGTCGTGAGTGGTTTTTCATCTTAAAAGGTTGAATGTAGTTTCCAGTGAGTGTAGATACCATTTTTTCTTCAGGACTCAAGGATTGAGTTTGTCTTGAGCCTGCAAACTAATTGATAGAGCTCGACTAGGAGTTCTTCTTCGTCTGGTTGAGTTGTTTGTTTGTTTTTCTTTGCAATGGTGACTCAGTGTCTTCTTGCCTTCTGTTCCAGTGCCAAATCGATCCATGGTGGATGGTTACCTCAGCTTCAAGGAGAATCTTTAACAGGTAAAGTCTTACACTTTTTTTATTTTTAACTTATTTTTTGAAAAAACGTTTTAAAAATTTTACGAAAGACTTGTAATGATAAAATGGTTTGTAACCTTGCAGGTCCTTCTCCCAGCCCTGTAGGTGGAAATGAGCTTCTCCTTCAACATTACAATTGAGCATTCAAATGGTAATCCTTGGTTACAAATGAGGGTTTCCTCCTACAATTTGTTGTGGTGGTTGGAAGTTATGTTCTTTGCAATTGAAAAAGTACGGCCTCGGTTTACCTGCTAGCTTCTTGTTTCTTGCTTGCTTGTTCTGTATGAGTTTGAAACCCTTAGACGGTACTTTGTATAGGAAGGAAGAAGGCTATAGTAGACATGATAAAAATAATGGTTTTTATGTCTCTACCTTTACGGCCTAAACAATGTAAACTTATTTTGCTTCTTTTGATAGATCTCAGCTCTAAGCCTTACGAGGCTGTCGACCTCTTTCTAGTTAATTTTAAGTTTTTAAAAATAGATTTTAAGGGAAACGAAAATATTGTTAATCAGTTAGGATTTGTAAAATAATTAAGGGTTTTTACTTGTCCGTGATGTATGGTTATTTTTCAATATATATTACTTTATTTTAGTTCCGTTTTAATAGGCTTGATCCTCAACCCTGAATTTTAAAGGCCATAAGCTATTGCTTCTTAATCAATTTTATTTTTAACAAATTATTGTTGTATTATTTTAGTTCATTATCATGCAATTAAAATGGTTTACAATGCAAGGTAATTATGGAAATTTTTAGTGTGTTAAGAGTGTTATTATTACTCTATTTGGCTCATAAGGGTAAATTTTTAAGTATACCCTACAGTTTGGGAAAGAATAAATTTTACCTGGAAATTCTTAGCTATGTTTTATTACTTTCCTTTAATGATTTTTACAGCCGTTTTAATTCTTATAAAGGAAGATTTAGGATAAATATTGCAAGCTTGAGAATAAGATTAAGTTTATCTTTCAATAACCTAGGTAGTTGTATTGAGGTTATAGTAGAAACTTCTGTCTTAAACGGAGACACATATTGTTTGGAAATCAATTGCTATAAGATTGTATTGAAAATTATCTTAACCTAAACCCTAGGTGATATTCTATTTATTATACCTATGTTTATTTGTTAAAATGTATGTTTTTTGTTTATAAAGAATAATAGTATTAAAATAGTTTTATAAGTAGTATGATTACTAAATATCTTTATATACCTATGTTCAATTCTTGTCTAAAGTAAATACATTTAATACATAAAGTATTTACTGTTTCTTTATGGAATAAAATCATAAGCAAACTATAGCAGATTTTAGTTACATTTTTCATTCAGGTTAAATGGAAATCATCATATCTACCTAAAAACCCAATTGTACTAGAGTACTTCCTCAGCCAGGCATGGAAAAATACAGTGTGGAATTATAATTCTATTTATTTCTCATCTAGCATATTTACTACTATTTGTAACATAATCTACCAATTACTAAGTCCAACAATACACAGTTACTCCTTTCTTCATAAACTCTAATTAAATACTAACATTCCTGTATTTGAAAACTAGTAAATATTTTACTGAATACAGTAATAAATATAATAACATGAAACAAATAGAACCTATAAATAATGAGGTGACAATAGCTTAAGGAGGTTGTTCCTCCCAACCAACTCCTGGAGAAAGCTTAGACTACTCTTCCTCAGGACCCCCGAGCCAATTTCCTGGTCCTCCTGGTAGAGTATTGGGTGAAGGATATGTCCTTAACACCTTCTGTCACCTGAATGGTCCAATTACCTCAGTAATCCAAATATACTCACAGCAGCAAGAACTTTATCCTAATAGCTACAATAAGTTCAGTCTCAGTAGTTAACCCCTCAAACTCACTTTAGTAATCCCCTCCATTGAATTTCTCATGATTAAATTCATTCACTCTAAATGATCACCTCTCAAACTATCTTCAATGGGAAATTTTATAAGAATTCCTAGGTCTTCTAGGTCAGTTTTCACTTAATGATCCACCTGCTCCAATTCCACTTTCTTAGGAATCATGGCCACAAATATAGGGAATTTGCCACCTGCAACAGTTGGAAGTAGTATGAGGATGTTGCCACTTGTCAGTGTACTCTCCAACCAGTCTCCTCCACCAAGTGACCAGTTAACACTCTTTTAACAGCTTCCCTAAGCTGTTGTCTCATCATTTATTTATTTATAAATAAAATATTCTGAATTACATTAATTATTCTTAACCCCACTTGGTCATCAATTACAAACTTAGCATAAAATATAACACAATGTTCCTCAAATAACACTAAATTGTTTTTGAAAATTGGGTCATGCGACAAAATTTCTACCCCAAATATGAATGTAGGAGAAATATTCTCCCACATACCAATTACCATTTACTAAAATCAAAGGTCTGGCCCTATCCGAAAAATATGGAGCATCTTCTTTGAATATTTTATGGTTCATAGACCCTAGGAAAACATCACAAATTTCATAAATCCAAGGAACATAATTATCTTCCCACAAGTCTGAGTAATAAATATGGACTAGGGGTGACCTCTTCGTCCATTCCCATCCCATATCCGAAAATGATATAGTGCAAAAAACATCCATCACGTATGCTAAAGGGAAGAAAAATGGCTTCCTAGAAGTTGATGTCTTCTGGTACTTCTCAATCTCATCCTTCATGTTCACTGATAGAATATGAGCCAAGTTAAATGACTCACATGTAATCAAGAGATGATGTGATACAGGAGTCCACTTGGATCTGAACACGTAGCAATTGGGTAATCCGTATAGACAGTAAAACATGGTCGCTAGCAAGGAAAAAGGTTTGCTAAACCATGAACATGGTAAGAACTGTTCACCTTAGGAACAAACTCAGAAGGGTTTTCCATCTAAGATTTTATTACCTCTTCAAAATCAAATTGGGACATGTTTGCATCAAGGAATTTGACAGTCAAGAGTTGTTGGGGAGGTATGAGAGCATAAGATCTAGCAAAAACATCTAGGTGGAAATACGCCACTTGAGTGTGAATGCAGTCATCAAATGATCGTCCCTTATGGTTTTTGTGGTCTAATGGCCACTTAACTAGGTCGGTATAAGGAATGAAAGGGTATCAAGCTACAATGGCATGGAGCTAAGAATTCCTAATGTTGGCATAGGATAGTTGTTCATGGTTAATAGTAGAGAGGTCATCATTGTCAAAAATGGAATAAATTCTTGACCAATCTAGATGAAGGGATTTAGAAACATGGCCAATGGTATCAGTAAAGATACCAACATTTGTGTCCTTTCTCTTTTGATCTTACAAAGTAGTCTTAGACCTAGTGTTTCTAGTCACACTAGCCGACTTGGAAGTAAATTTGGATCCAAAATTATCCACCATGATTAAATTTTACCTACAGTAAAAACCAGAAAAGACAAACTATGGAAATGGAAACTTACCCATGGATGAATTGGATACCAAGGATCGGTGAGATTCAACAAGAAAAAATCACAGTAAAAACCCTTAATCACAGTAAAAACGCAAATGAAATGTTAAATAATTCATAAATTGGAATAAATTAAATAATACAAGACTCAATGGCTAAATATATGTGAGCCATAGATATGGCAGAAATAGATAGCTAATATCGAAGTGGGAAATCAAAATGTGGAGATGAATTTGACCAAAACTTTGGATCTTGTGATTTTCACAATCCAGAATGCGGGTTGCAGAATGTGGCATGACATTATTAACCAAGAAAATTTTGTAAAATTTATGTAATCCACAATCTGAAAATGAATTGCGAGTGGCAGGTTACAGGTTGTGGGTAGCAGTGTTGAAAATTAAATTTTATTGAGTTTCTGCTTTTCGTGATCCGCATTGTGGGTTGAGGGTTGCAGAACGACAAAAAGAAACATGTGCAGAAAAATAATTTTTCTCTTTCCGTAATATGCATTGCAAAATGCAGAAGGAGGAACCAAAAGATAAATTTTTATTTAGAAAAACACTTATGCAATCCACATTGTCAGTTGTAGAATGCGGGAAATTGATTTTCGAAAAACCTCCAAAAAAGGGACTTCTGCAATTCGATTTCTAATTGTAGAATGCGGGTTGAAGAAATGCAAAACATATGTAAAACAAAAAGGGAAATTCTTAAATATTCAAAACCCAAAAAAAACGAAGTCTCTATGGAAATTTTATTAAGGCCAAAAAAAAGTATTTACAGTATAAGGACTCCCATAGCAAGATTATGGCCTCCAAATGCCAATCGAAAGGATGAGTGGGGCTCCCATTTTAGCAACTCAAAATGGGATCTATTGCTTCAAGAAACAAATGGCGGCTCGTTGGGCGAAGAAGTTAACTCTGTACGGTTTCCCTTGAAAATTATGAAGAATATATGACAATTTAAAAAGATTTTTAAGTTCATAATCAAATAGTAAATTCATGAAAACACAACTGGACCTAGCAAGATAATAGATATAATTTTCTTCTTCGAATCACATAACCACTGTTAATGATACTCAACAAATGAATAGTCTTAGAAGTAATAAGGAATTCCTGTAAGCAAGTTCTCAATAGTGAGGGAAGTTTTAGATAATCTTCTAGTAAAAACCTTTGATCTATCTCATGATCATCAAACCAGTAATCACCTTGAATGTGGATTTTTTTATTATGGATATATAAAATTTCTTTTCTTTTTCAGCATAAATAACAACTTAGTTGAAGCAAAACCATTTCCTTGGTAAGGTACAATTCCACTCACATTTCTTACCTAGAAACTAAAAAAGCTAGCTCAGTCAAGAGACTCTTTGTATTTTGGCTTTTACACCAAAACCAATTACAATGGCCTAGTAACCACCTATCAATAATTTCAATCCAAGTAAGGCCCATGAACATGGTCAGGATGGATAGTGATAAGACCCTCTGTCCTTGAATACAAGAAGTTGTATTTTAAACAAACAAAAAAAGAAAACAAATTACAAATGAAAACTGCAAGCCATTACCTTAGCTTGGAAACCATCTGATGAGAACTTCATTCACTGAGCATGTCTATGAACATGATAGGATGCTTATGATAAGACCCCCTATCTTGCATATTACACTTATTAAGGTGATTTTGTTAATTCCAAGGTTATCAAGGTGAGGTCAAAAAAGAGCATAGGTTAAAGAGGTTGTTAAAGATGTGCTTCCCATAATCACTAAGGCACTCGATAAGAAACTCAGAGTACTCCTAAAAAGCTCAATCATTATCATGAGGATGGATAAATATAGTGATTATAGGAACTGAAAAATTCAATTTGAAGAGTGAAAATAGATATTAGGTTGCATTCCCATGAAGATACCAGTTCATGTATAAACCAAGTGGATATTTATGACACATCTAATTTAAAATTTCTCAGTCAAAACGTTCAAGGAATAAACCACTTTACCAAATACAACTAGTTGTTGTAAGCACGCTATGTTTTGTAAACAAAAGAAATAAGAAATAAACCAAACCAAACAAATACAAAATAAAATCAATCAAAACAACACACCTATATACAGGTAAGAAAAGCTTACCTTAAGCAAAATACCTCTTGAGGAGATGGATTTTCATTGGATATGTCTCAAAAATACCTTCCAACATCTGTAATTGAACAGTACTAGGGAAAATATTTTCTATAATAATGAATGGAACTAACCACAGATGTTGAAACTTGGTGTAGTCTCTTTTATCTTTGTGGGGTTTCTCCCACTTCAGCACCATTCCCCCAATATGGAAATCACTATTGGTGGAGGACTTATCACCAAACCATCAATTCTCTAGTTGTTGATGTCAATATAATTTATGCCTATATTTCTCCCTCTCTTCTTCTAATTTAAGTAGAGTGTTCATTAGGTTCTAAAGGGGAGAGTATTCATCATCCTGTGAAATAGATTGGGCATTTTATAATCATGGAAGTAGAATATTCAATCTTAAAATGGATGCTTTTCCATAGACAAGGAAGTATGGATAATTTCTGATGGGAAGCTTAGGAGCGATTTGATCTGCCCATAAGGCATTGAAGAGTTTTGTATGCCAATATTTGTGGTGTGTGGCCACATTCTTCTTTAAAATATTGATCAAGTTCTTGTTAGAATATTCTACCAAACCATTACCTTCTAGGTAATAGTTTGCATTATACTTCACTTTAATCCCTTTTTCAATGGAATATGTTGTGAGATCGATCGAATTAAATTATAAGGCATTATCAAAAACATAAGACTTAGGCACCCCAAACTTGATAACAATGTTACTCTCTAGAAAATATATAACCGAGTTGGTATTGGAAACCCAAAGGGGAAATGATTCTAACCACCTAGTAAAATAGTTTGTTGCAGTTAAGATGTAATTATGTTGAAACATAGAGGGAGGAGTGATGGGACCAACAAAATCGAGTCCCCATTGTTGAAATGGAAAATGGATAGTAACATGTTGGAGGGGGGAGGCTGGTTTTTCCAACTTACTGGCACATCGCTGGAAGGCCTCACAGTTTCTGACAAAGGTATGTGCATATTTGAATAACGTGGGAAAATATTACCTACTCTTAACACTTTATGCATAGTAGTATCACTTGAAAAATATCCTCCCACATCTCCTCCATGTATTTCAAATAGAAGATTGTCAGCTTTTGGTTTTGCTAAGCACCTGAGAAAAACGCCATCATAATTTCTATGGAATAGCACATTATCAATGAATTGATAAGGTGCTTCTTTCAATATCAATGTCCTGTGCTTCTTAAAGTCAAGGGTTGGACGGGAATACCCCTAAGTAGTGTTACATCTGATTTTACCACACATGGTAGATCACACATTTATGGCCTTCCTTGTCCCTCTGCAGACTCTTTGGACCCCATGGACCATTTTTGTACCTTTGATGTTTCCAAGATCATCCCTAAAAACACTCATTATTTGATGTACACGTCTTTTAAACTCTTTCTCATGTATACACGCGGATATAACCTTAAACCCATGTACATCAGGATGTCTGTAAAAGGCCAAATATTTTCAGAGTTTTCCTTGATGTGGATCTGAGTCACGTGTCTCCTGGCTTTCCATATGCCTCAAGATCACTCAGATTTGAAATTCCATTACCCCAATGAAGAACTATATAAGGAACCCTTTGGATACATTGAAGAAGGAGAATTGAAGAGCAAGAAAACTATAGTCCATTGTTGTCATAGCTCGCTTATACTTGAGTTTGCGTCCCTTTGTCCCTTGGAGCACTTGGTGTTCTTCCCAAGCTTGCCCTTGATTGTGAGCTTTCTATCAAGATATGGAGGATTGAGGTGGTGGAGGCCTAGGTGGAGGACTTAGTTTCTTTGGTTCGTAGACGTGCCGACAAAGGTTGTCCTTCATGTAATCTCTGATTTATATTAATAGAAATATCTTTTCATGTCCAATGAGGTGCATTTCAATTAATATTGAATCCATGGATGCTTTTAATTGCTTATACATTATTGATTATATATGCTAGAGTAGGTCTAACACCATTATATAGCATGCTTGTCTTGTTTACTGTTGTTCGAAGAGAAAATTGTTAACACAAGCAGGATTGGAAAAAGCTCAACGGGGATCTACATCAACCATCCGGAATAAGGTATGTTTCGAGATCCTTTAGTGTTAGATGTTTTATTTCTCTTGCATATTGGGAAGGGATTGATTTCTGCGGTTTCTCTGTCTATTGTGGTACACCCCAAGCCATAGGAAGTTTTCTCCATAATAGAATTGGCGACCATACTGGGGTTATGGTATGGAATTTTTAAATTTTTTACTATTTATAGAATTTTTTTGAAATTGTTTACCCACTTTCTATAGTTTTTGACATTTCTAACCATTTTGGACCGTTTGAACTAATTTGATAATGTAGGAGTCTGTTTTGAGCATGGTTTGACCATGGTTTTGACTCGTTCATGCCTATTTTAGGTATTATGTCTAAACTGGCATATAGGTTAGGTTTCACATCCATTGGCACTTTGCATGACCTTATGACCATTTCATTCTAACCTTAGGTATGAACCCATTCTATCTTGTCACGGAACCTTCTTGTTGCTTTTAGAAGTGACATGATGTGAATGGTAGAGCTTGACCATACATGGGTACTCTAGTTAGCTCCTATTTTGTATTTTGTGCCCATGCCGACATTTTTCCTTTAGGGTGTGGAATTCCTTTGTATAGTATCACCATGACATTTCCCAAGAGCTTCATACTCCTCTTGATTATTTTGCTAGCCATTTCCCATGGACTCCCTTATGTCAAGATGTAATTGCATTATCATGAGTTTTGCTTGCCTTATTAATACTTATGCCATCTTCCCCGACTTTCATTATCATCCATATAGCTCGAGCTTGTCTCATGTCCAGCCAAGCAAAGCCATTTTATATATCTTTTGCAGCTTGATTCCCTAGTATGGTGGCCAATTTTGTTATGGAGAAAACTTCCTATGTCTTGGGGTGTACCACAACATATAGAGAAACATGTTGTAATCTCACAGATCACATAGGGTTACCAATAATACACGTTAAATCAGACAGACATAATAGACAAGAGATAAGAACATAGATGTAGAATAACAGATTATTTTATATCATGAGGGTCCATACAAACACAAAACTGAACTGAATTCTCAACTGGATCAATAGCCTAATATATATGATTTACAAACAGTTACATATAACTACATGTTGGTTTGGTCAACTGACACGACCTTAAGCGGTCGACCTAATATCTAATTAGTCAGCCATTCCACTAGTCGGCTCATCAGCTAGCTCCTCCAACATCTCCCCTAGGAACAAAATCTTTCTTCGTCCCGAAGAAATAGGGGAGGTACTCAAAAATTTTACTGTCTGAGATAGTTATTTTATTGTTTGTTTTTCATGGGCTATGCAGTCGGATGGTTGGTCACTTCTTTATGCATATTTCAACGATTTCCTCTGTTGTAATGGCCAGTTGATGTTGAAACTCTGTCCAACTTTGTAGTACTTTCTGGATGTCGATGGTTAGTGTTGTGATACTTGATAAAGTCGACATCTTCTCCTGAATGGAAAGGTCTACTATGCTTTCCATGTCAAGTCCCATGAATTGGTATTTTTTGTCAGCTGTTTCCAGTAGTCTTTTCATCTGCGGGAAGATGGTATCTAGTTTCTCCAAGCTTGGTAGTGCTTGCTGCACCCACTGGTGTGCTTGTCTTTCAAGTCTCTACAGTTTGGCTATCTCCAGTACGATTTGATCTTGTATTGTATTTCTTAGTGCTTCTTCTTGTATTGTGTACTTGTACAGTCGCCACCACACTCTCAAATAGTTGATATGATTTTTCTAGTGGCTTGTTGGTTCCGACCTCCATCGTCCCTGGTATTATAGATAGAGCTAAGTTTCTGCATTTTGGAAGGAATTTGACTTGTTCATTCTCAATGTCGTCAAGCTCCTTGTGACTGATATGGCTTCTTGTTTTTGCTTTAGTGGCCATATTTTCTAAGAGTTGTCCCAACCCTCTATCTTTTAGCTTTGTTGTGTCGACTGCAGTGGTCGACCCCAGTTGGCTAATGTGGACCATTGTTGACTCTGATTATTTTTGGTGTTCCTTCTTCTTTCTATCTCTTTTTCACTTGTGTTTATGCTGTTATTCCTACTATTGTGCTTGTGCATCTGCCAGTGGTGGATTCTCCTATGGCTAATTTTTTGGCTGTTGATCTTCAATGGTTGATGG
Organism: Pseudotsuga menziesii; assembly: GCA_001517045.1. Taxonomy (NCBI): domain Eukaryota; kingdom Viridiplantae; phylum Streptophyta; class Pinopsida; order Pinales; family Pinaceae; genus Pseudotsuga; species Pseudotsuga menziesii. The sequence goes on from LPNX010405035.1 coordinate 1,359,522, forward strand.
TAATTTTGGTTGATTTTCTTGGGTGAGCTCTATAGCTGGATGTGTATCTAGAGGGTTTGGTATAGAGGATTCAGGTATAGATGGTTCAAGGTTTGGTAAAGGTTCTGGATTGGGAAGTGGTTGTGGAGATGGTTAATGGTCAGGTGTAATTGGTGTAGTGGGAATATTGTCATTTTGTGTCGGGTCCTCTAATTGTGGTGGTGAATCCTCTGGGTCATCGGAGAATAGGTTTTCGATCACCCAGTTCATTTATTCTAGGTTCTCTTCTTCCACATATCTTGCTGGTTCATTAGTTGATGGAGGGTGTGGGATGTTGAAAGGGATAAAGGATGAAGTACGACTTGTGACAACTTGAGATTTCTTGTCAGGGTTCCTCGAGAATGTCAACTTGATAATTCCCACAGATCTTGGTTTCTGGGGTATTTGTCCAAGTTATTGAGGGAAGAGATTCCTTGATCCACTAGCTTCAATCAATGGACATTTGGTGGTAATCCTCTGCACAGAGGTGAGTAGTGCAGGAAATTTTTCAATATATGCCTGGAAATCGCCATCCTGGTCAAACCTCTCTTTTAGGGTTTTTGGCATAGCATTTTTGCAAATTTTGACTCGGATTATGGTGGGTATCTGTGGATTTTCTTCCTATGTAATCTAGGTTCGAGATGGGGCTGGAGGTGTAGAAACTAAATCAACAATGTTTTCAGCTGTTGAAGTGTTTGTGCTTTTTACCTTTTTCGGTCGACCCTGTTGTGCTCCTGAATCAACTAGAAATTGGTTCGCTACAACGTCTTCTATGATGTCTATGGCCGTAGCTACTAGTTCATCTTCATCTTCTGATTCTAAGAGGATAAGCTTGCACTTCCCCTTCCCTTTTGCATAAGTTGTCTATTTTCTTATGGCTGCTATTTCCCTTACTAGTTTTCTGATTTTGTATTTGGTTATAGCGTATTCTGGGTTGTCAGATTCAATATCTTGCTCTAGTCCTTCTCCTCCCTCCTGTGGTTGAACTGGAAAGATAGTTTTCGCTGCTGGTTTGGTTACTTACTGCTCTGTCGATGTACTTCCCCTTTGGGTCATTGGTGGTATGATTGTTAATTGTAGTCTGTTGGTGTATTCTACTGGTGTTTCCTTCGACATGAAGGTTTTGATGTGTATTCAGAGTTCATAGTCATCTTCCTTCTCCTGTTCAGTCAGTGATTCTTCAATTGATAGGTTTACTTCCCTAGCCTTTGCTGGTATTACTAACTTTGTGCCAAATTGTCGAGCTAACTCACGGAATATCTCTTCGACTGTTGGGTAATAGTCTAGAGGTTTTTCTTTTGCTTTTTCTCCATGCATATACCAGACTACAATGTGGTTGATTTCTAGTTGGATGTGTGCTATTTTCGGCAGACTTAGTTGGATGTTCTGTGCCACCCTCCATCTGGTCGTCAGGATTTTCAAGTTTTGGAACCAGTTTTCCAATAGTACTTTTCCATTCGCTAATTATTTGAATTTTCCAATCTACACAAATGGCTTGAACCTCCACATGTGGAATTTTTTTGGTTCTTTGAACTGCTTGTCCTCTACAAGGCACAAGTGGTACATCACTATCCATATTATCAGAGATGGGAACCTTATGATCCCGGCCAACTCCTAGAATTTCTCATAGATATTTTTGAGCATGTCGACGACATACTGAGCCCATTTGTACACTTTTCCTATTTATGCTATTGTGTCTACCGCTTCTAACATATCCAGCTTTAGGTCGCTTCCTCGACCTGTAGGGGTGAGCCCTGTTGCTATGATTTTGGCCACGATTTGTGGTGTGCAGGCTTGTATATGACTAATAATTAGCCCTTTTCATTTTTTCCCTAATGGCATTCTAGTTAATCGTTCTACCATTCCTTCTTTTATACCGACAAAGACTAGGTCGCCTTGGTTTGAAAGACCAGTCAGCTTGTATATGACTTCGCCAGAGATTTCGATTGGTTTGTCAAAGTAAAATTTCCCATTGTGGTATCGGCTAATAATGAATTTTACCATTGTTTCTTTTGTTCCTTCAAAACTTGCCATGAACTATTATCTTCTCTGCTACTTGTGTCGATTTCTTATCAACATAGGCCCATTCCTTGATTTCGGCCCAAGTTTTTGTCCATGAGGTTTCTTGTACCTTGGCATTATTGATGTTTCTTAAACTTCTCACCAATGGGGTTTCTACTAATTGTAGTTCCTTTGTTTTTGCATCTATAGCTCTACTTTTCTTTGGTGCTATCTCGTCGGTCTCTTGGTTAACTTTTCTTATAGGTTCTCGATTCTCAATTTTTTTACTGTTGAATTTCTCTATCTCTTCAAAATACGGTAAATGATTTTTTTATGGTCCGATATTTATAGGTGGATCGGGTGACATTTATGTCGATGGATGTATTAATGGCGGAAGTGATGGTCCACTGCGGTCTTTGGAGTTTCCATTAATGGTGATTTGATTTTGGTGTTCCTTCTGACCATAGTCATGAAGGCATGATTTGACCTTCGGGGTCGTCGGTCGATGTCAATCATGCAAGTGGTCAATGGTGGTATGTCAATGGGTTTGATGTCGGTTGTCGAAGCGCTGGTTATTATATATTTCAAGATTTTCTATCATCTTGGGTTATGGGTGTTGGTTCTGTTTTGTTATTTTTAGTCTTTTTTAGATTTTTATAGTTTTTGTCTGACAGTTATGGTCGTTATGGAATTCTTTTAGTAAGTTTACTATTTCGGTTATTTGTTCTTCACTCCATTAATCACCAACTTTTTCCATTTTTGGTTGATCATCATTTGATATGTCAAATTCTTTAGTTTTCACTTTGGCATCTAACCATTTTGGTGCTTTGGTTTCATTGATTGGTCAGATCCCTTCTTTAAACTGTGAAAATGTAGTAGGAAAGTCTACTGCAGTCATTCGATCGGTATCTTCTTTGTCGGTTGTCTCAACTTTAAGTACTGTGCAAATTGGTTTTGTTGTTTCTGAATGGTATGATTTCCATCGAAATCTTTTTCCTTCTATATTTTCATTTTCCATTTATAGTCTTATTGACTGTGGTATTGTCTTGGTTTGTATGGTATTACATGTTATTGTCGTTCGGTCATGATTTTGTGTTAGAGTGTTGTTCTCGGTCAGTTCTATAAATGCTTTGATTTGTTTTCCATTTTCGACTAACTTTTTGTTTTTTGGTATAAAGCTAAAGTCTTTGATGAAGTTCTCTCTAAGTTCATTCCATAGAAATTTTTCACCCTATGCTTCTTCCATTTTGTACCATGTGTTTAGTAAGTCAGATAGCGTGGATTGAAGCAGGTGTGGCCATGTATGTTCGTCTTTATACCCAAGTCTTTTCCACTCTTTTTCGCATGTTCTTATGTGTTCTTCTGGGTCCTGTCCTTGCGTGAACATAGGTATTTGTGCTTGTTTGGTTAGTATTTTTCCTCCAAATATTTCTACAAAGTAATTCGAAGTTGTTTTCCATGTCTACAATCTCGATTGATGGGTATCCACCATCTAGTAGCTTGTCCTATAAAGGTTTCTACTAGGCTTTGTAGTCAGCCATGTTCACCAATGTTTTTAGATACTTGTTCTATATGCATAACTGGCGATTCTCTTTCTTTGTATCTTAAGATTTTTTTGCTACTTACATTTGTTCGTTTTAAGGTAGGGTATTCCCTGCTTTTACCTTTGAATATTTTTGGGATGATGGAAACTAAGAAACATTGTTGGACTGGTTTATTCTACACTGTCTGAATGGTCCAACAACCTATTTCTTGTGTCTCATAGTTTTCAACTTCCCAATCATATAATTCTGCATCTGAGTTGTATCCTACTGAATCTTGGTTTCTTAATTGAAGTTCACCATAGAAATTGGGTTCTGTGTAGTCTCCATTATTTTGTATTTGATATAATTGTCTAATGTCGAATTCTTCATCAATAGGTTCTATCCAAGGTTATCCTTGGGATGGATGGATAGGTACTATGAATTTCTTTAAATTCTCTTTTAGTTTGATCCTTTCTTTATCTAAAGATATTGACGCTTTCATTTTTCTTCCCCAAGGTCGGCCTACTAATGATGGGAAGGAACTGGATCCTTCCTTAGGGTCAATAATTTCAAAGTTGACTTTGGTCGATATTCCTTTTATTGTCATGTCAACATTTCTCCAAAATCTGATAGGTTCGATCAAACCCTTGTCGGCTAATTTGAGGTATATTCTTGACTCATATAGTCAAGGTATACCCAATTGTTCCCAAGTGTCACGAGACATAATGTTTACTTGTGAGCCGAAGTTGAGTACAACTTGTCGAACATGGTATCCTTTGATTTCTAGGTCAATAAGTGGGTCAGCATCACTTTTGTCCTTCTGGTTTAGATTGCATATGTTTTTTGTTTGTTTTTCTGTATTATTGTTGTGTTTCATATTATACAATAAATCAATGAATTGAGATACCACTTTATCCTCTTGTACTAAATGTATTAATTCTTTAACTATGCTTTGTCGACTATCATTAGCTTCTTCTTATCTAGAAAAATCTTTAAATATATTCATTGCATCTTTATACAATTGTTTTTGTTTAGCTCGATTAGGATAATCATTATTTTATTTCATTTTTCTTATGTGTGGATTATCACTCCCAATTTTTGTCCCTTGTTGGGTTACTATATGCAGATTCTTCATATTGATTACATCATGTTTTTGAATGCATGACAAGACATTAACATTTTTATTTTTATTGATTTTATCAAGCATAGTCGAGAAATCCTCTAATGAGTGATCCCTGACTCCACAGCTAGTACAAAATTTTAAATCGGTTATATCCTTATATGGGCGGTCTGCATATCGATGACCTTCTTTATAGCATGTGAAACACTGGATGGGTCGTCGTGGTCAGTTGTCACAATTCCCAAAGAATAGACCTCGACCTCCATATCCTCCATGACGATTATCGAACATGTGCTTGTATAGACAGCCTTCATATCTTTGATTATTCAGTTCATTTTGATCATTTCTTCGCTAGTTGTTATCATTGTTCTATGAAACTATGTTTATCTATTAGACTGCTTGGTAGTTTTATCGGTTCTTTAAGTTTAAGTGGCACCAGCCGTGGCATGAATTTTGACTTCACATATTGCACACAAAGATGCTTTGTCGTTTTTCATGTTATACGGGAAATATTTCGTTGTGTGTTCTCCATGTTCTTAGCAGATGTCGCAGAAGCACTTTGTCTAAGCAAATTGAATGTCTTGTCAAATTATTTCTTGTCGACAGTTATCTTTGGTGTGTCCGGCCATTGAGCATTTTATTCACTGGACATCCTTATTCTTAAGTTTCAGCTCTTTCAATGATTTCTTCATGATTTCTAGCTATTCTTCCAGTCTAGTATCCATGGGATATGCTAGGAAATATTCTTCCATATCCACTTGTAGAGCTTTAGTAAGCACATCTTCGTACATTTTAAACATCTCCAAGCTTATGTGCCATCGGATTCTCTGTGACAGACCTGCAAGAAACCACTGAATTAATAGTTGTTCATCAATTATGTAGTCCAATTTGCTAAGGAGGTCTCTCGATTGTTTGTCATACTCTCAGACAGACTCTGCTGGCTTTTGCAATGTTGTTTTCAACTTTTTGGCTTCCAGATGTTTTGCATCGGGATTTTTAAAGAAGGACAAGAATTCTTTAATTTCTACTTTAGATGCTTCAGGGGTTCTCTCAATATAGGTCATGTACCACGTTAGTGCTCTTTTCCTCAAGGCACCAGTGAACTGTGCCATCTGTCGATCTTCAACTGTAACCTTGTTTGCCTCCCCTTTCGACTCACAAATGAACCAATGTTGTCTAGGATCTTTGTCACCCTCATATAGAGGGATATGCACTGACTCGTGACCCATGTCAGAATCTTTCTCGCTATCTCCTCCAAGAGGTGGTGGTGTTGTTGGTAGTGGGATGTTTTGCTTGTTTCGTTGGGCAGAACTGTTGTTAACAAAACTTTCGTTCTCATCTTTCATTTATTCTCCAACAAGAAGTCGGTTCGGGTCGTCTTCTCCTATCGATGTCCAACTACAATTATTTTTCTGCAAGTCCAACTGTTCTGTATTTTCCAAACTTGTATTTGGTAGGGGGGGTGCTCCTTCATGTGTGGGGAAAGTAAGTGAATACTTTAGTTGGAAGGGTACACCTGGAGCATAACCCAATTTCCTTCCTCTGATCAATGGATCACTAGATGATTATCATCATTTACCTTGTCATTTAGTCAGCTCCATATACCAAACTCACTAGCTCTTAGTCTTAGGTCTTCTTTGATAATGGCTTGCATCCTGGTACTCGAATTAGTTGGAGACAAAGGTGTTATGTCTTGGGGAACTTCTATTTGGAGAGCTTCATGCTACTAGATCAAAAAATATTCTTCCATGGGTGATGCTTCTTCATCTACACCTTCTTCCTGTCGGTCATGACCCGACTCTGGCAGATTTATTTCCTAGTCTGTCACCCTAGTATTCATTCCTCTTTGCAGTGCTATAGCCCTTTCTCTTCTTTCTTATCTTCTTTTCATCCTCTTCTCTCTCTCTATTCTCTGTAAATCTATCATACCTTTGTGTTTCACTGTTCGTTCGATTTCCTTTTTAGGTTTACTTTTCATCGTTGGTGATGGTATCTCCTTTTAGTCAACTAGAGTCCTCTTCACTTTACCCTGACATATGACCAGCTACCCCCCATAGCTACTTGATGCTTTATAAAGCTCATATAGTTCCATTTACTTTCTTAGGAAGTATTCCCACTGCCTTTTGGCAATAAATTTCTCCCCATTTTTTTGTTTCTTTTCCCAGTTAGAATTTGTTGGTCGTTTGTGCAGTGACAAACGAGGTTCTACAATATGACCCACTCCTTTTTCTATCATGAATTTGAATAGTAGAGTCAGTATGGAGCACAGGAACTGCTCGGTAAGGTCTATATAGAAATTTGTTTGAATGGTTTCTAACTAAGTTCTTTCTTCTATGGCTTGCTCCTCGCAGAATTTGTCGGTGATCTTCTCAAACCACTCTGACAAGTTTGTTCTTCCCCCTCAAATTAGTTTCTCTAGCAGCTCTTGGTGCTTATTTTCTTCTGGATTTTTCATCCATAAGTTTTTTCAAAAGCTGGGGTACTGATTCTACGAACGTTTCATGAGTTTCAGTGAAGAATATCTCCTTCACCTGAGTGGTGGTTAATCTATTTCTCCTCACGTATTCTACAAATAATTTTCTATCTTACGCTCCCACCAGTTCTTAATCTCTTGTTCTGATATCATCTGCTTATAGTCATCTCAAATATGTACTACCGGTAATGGATCCAATGTTGTAATCTCACATATCACAGATGGTTACCAATAATACACATTAAATTAGACAGACATAACAGGCAAGAGATAAGAACATAGATGTAGAATAACAAATTATATTATATCATGAGGGTCCATACAAACACAGAACTGAACTGAGTTCTCAACTGGCTCAATAGCCTAATATATATGATTTACAAATAGTTACATATAACTACCTGTCAGTTCGGTCAACTAAGACGACCTTAAGCGACCGACCTAATCTCTAATTAGTCGGCTATTTGAGTATTCGGCTCATCGACTAGCTCCTCCAACAAAACTGCAGAAATCAATCCCTTCCCAATATGCAAGAGAAATAAAACATCTAACACTAAAGGATCTTGAAACATACCTTATTCCAAATGGTTTATGTAGATCTCCATTGAGCTTTTTCCAATCTCGCTTGTGTGAAAAATTTTCTCTCTCAACAACAGCAAACAAAACAAGCATGGTATATAATGGTGTTAGACCTACTCTAGCATATATAATCGATAATGTATAAGAAATTAGAAGCATCCATGGATTCAATATTCATTTAAATTAACATCATTGAACAGGAAAAGATATTTCTATTAATATAAATCAAAGATTACATGAATGACAACCTCTGTCGGCACGTCCGTGAACTGGAGAAACTGAGTCCTTCACCTGAGCCTCCACCACCTCAATCCTCCATCTCTTGATAGCAATCTCACAAGCAAGGGAAAGCTTGGGAAGAACACCAAGTGCTCCAAGGGAAAAAGGGATTTAGACTCAAGTATAAGCAAGCTACGACAACAATGGACTATAGTTTTCTTTCTCTTCAATTCTCCTTCTTCAATGTATCCAAAGGGTTCCTTATATAGTGCTTCACTGGGGTAATGGAAGGTCAAATATGAGCTATCTCGAGGCATATGGAAGGCTAGGAGACATGTGAATTGGATCAACATCAAGGAAAACTCCAAAAATATTTGGCCTTTTGCACACATCCCGATGTACATGGGTTTAACGGTTATATCTGCGTGTCTACGCGAGAAAGGGTTTAAAAGTCGTGTACAACAAATAATGAGTGTTTTTAGGGATGATATTGGAAACATCAAAGATTCAAAAATGGTCCATGGATCCAAAGAGTCTACAGAGGGATAGGGAAGGACACAAATGTGTGATCTACCATGTGTGGTAAAATCCGCTGTAACAGTCCTCAGCAAGGGATCTATCATCAGGGTTGAACTTCATGATCCACTTCTCAGGATTCCTAGTCAACTTATGTTGTTTCCTAGGGACAACAACTACATACATGTCCAATCAAGGGATATTTATCTCATCATCTATTGCTACTTCTTCTACTGATGAAAGAGCTGGGAGAATTTTTGTTTTCTGAGGAGTCCTCAGATGGTGAAGAAGAAGAAGCAGGTGGTGTTGGTGGTGGTCAACCAGACTGGATATTGGGAGGAAAATTGGTTTGACTTTTTTCTATTTGATCAAATAGTTGGTCTATTGAATCTCAAGAGCTTGTTCCTGCTCAGTATTATTTTAAGCACTTGTTCTCATAGGAGAGTTACCAGTAGGATGAGTTATAGGTAAAGCGGCTATTAGGCTACGAATGGCTTCAGCTCTCTATTCAAACTTGGAGTTTATGTATTGGGTACTTTTTCTCAACTATTTGAGTGTAAGAGTTCCCCTAGTCAGTGAAACAAAGAGAATTTTGGTTCTTCTAACAACTTATTCTAGAACAAGAGTGAGAGGAATTGTTATCTAATCGTCTACACGTAATGATGTAGACGTAGAATATTGAATCTGGCTTCTAGTAATGATTGGCGATATGGAACTAGGAGTTTTTCTATTTTTTTCATGACATGTTTCATAAATTTTATAGCTCAAAATGACACATCTCTACCTGTGACCACTTTTCCATGATTTCATCGCATGTCAACACTTCCATGACGACACTTCTTGAAAGTCACTGAAAAAACACCTGTATTGGAGGACCCGTATCTAGAGTTCTATAAGTATGTTTGACCTCTTCTCTACACTATTCAAAACGTATTTGAGTCTGCTAAAACTTTTTAGAACACACCAAAGTCTGAAAATACCCAAAAGTACCCTAAAAAAAACTCATGTATTCATCTTTTTATACGTGACTTGTTCTACATAATACCTACATATTCCCTGAATCTATGAATATTTTCATTGCAACCCCCATATAATATGTGATTATTGTTACTACAACCTGTGCATATCCCTTGTATACGTGATTGTTGTCTCTGGAACGCGCATATTTTTCCTATAGATGTCAAAAAAAGATGTTTCTCAAATTTTGGGTTGTTTGTGTGGTTATGCAATTGACTCCTTTGGTTGTAAATACTTTGTCTTCGACCCTATCTCTTTAGAAACATATAAATAGAGGTAGATAGGTCCATCAGAAGATACTTGAATTTTTTCATTGTTATGCTAGAGCGATTGGGACTCTCTTTTCCCCACCTTTTCCCTAGAATCTTTCTCCTTAGGTTGTAGAGATTGGAGGCTAGGTTCCTTGGAGGAGAGAAGTAGCACAACAAGATCAAGGTTTCATGATGTTCCCAACTCAAAGGAAAGGTCTATTTGTCCTTATTTTCATGATTAATAAAGATGTGATGTCCTTCTGTTTCCCAAATCATTGTTCAATGTGTGATTGAATCTCTTTTTATGATCAGATGTTTATGTTAATTATATTATTAATTCATATTACTTTGATTATCATTACTTTATATGTGGTCAGATTAGTTTGAGGAAGGTATAATTTGTTTTGCAGGTCTCTTGGAGCAAGAGGAACAAGAAGAGGATTGAAGGGCTTCTTGGATCAACCTTTTTTTGGCAAAGGTATGAACTATAATAATATATTAGTATTGTTTATATATATACTTGTAGAACTATTTTCATCTCTCTTTCAACCCCAGTACATTGATGGCCTCTTAAACCCTATCCATAGGAAACTTTCCACTATAACAGAACTAGCGACTCCACTAATGATGAGCCTTCTATGTTTATAGTTTCTCTCTCTTTCTTCCAAAATTTTGTAAGGTTTCATGTTCTTCTTTCCACTTAGGAACACCTTCTCATCCTGATAGTACATCTCCCCTGCCTTCCTCAGGCAGTTTTGGGCCTTTTTTCCCCTTTTCCCACCATAAGTGAGTTGTAGACTCCATATTCGCGTGCCTAGTATATACACACGACCTTCTATACTTTCAAACTGTGTATGACACATGACCTTCTAGTAGGGAAACTCATGTATGCACCTAAAACAATATGTTTTACTCATTTTTGTGGGTTTTTCTATTGTTTGAGAGTTGGTTGGTAGGTTTTTGGGGTCCTTTGTATCTCCATGACCCTACGAATTCAGTGCCATCTCTGTTAGGTTCTTCTTATCTATGCGGTAAGTCCTTTTGTAGCATTAGGGTTCACTCTTTTCTCTTTCCCCTACCCCCTTTGCTTGGCTTATCTTTTGGCCTATGTTTCTAGTCAACCTCTGTCAGTGATCTTTGCCTGAGTTCATAACCTTATTGGTGTCTGTTTCCTTCTTATTTTGTTAGTTAACTTCACCATGCCTAAGTAATTGACTTTTCTCTTATGCAAGCTTCCCTTCCAAGTAGGATTTATACTGACTTTAGGGCATCATTAGATTCTGTTTAGTGGTTGTATAACAAAGTTCCTTTTGATTTTTTCTTGTCATATGCATACTTTAGTTTGTAGGTTTTTTTTATTTTGCATTTATAAAAGAAAAATAAAAAGAACATATAGTTGTTTAATATGCATGTAGATTAGAATTTTTTCTTTAATGCACTGCATATCATTATTCTTGAAAAAATAAAAAGAAATTCTTCTTTTGTGGCTTTCAAGTTTCTATTTGAAAAAGAAAGAGAATAGTTTTTACTTTTTGCATTTCATATCTCTTTGCTTAAGAATTTTGTTTCAACTTTGATTCAAAACACTATTAGTTTCACCTTCGCCACCCCCTTTGAGTAATTAACAACCCTTTAAAACAAACGCTTAATGTTTAAACTTTATTAGTAACTGCTTGTTTATAGGGACGACACACACTAGTTTAGGCTAGTGTTTTGGGTTAGGAATATATTAACTGCCCAAAAGCTCAAACTCAAACATAGTGGCCTATATATTAGGAAATCCAACTTCACTGGGAAAGACACCGAAAATATCCTCTCACACAAGAATCAAACATGAGGTCATTTGATACTGAGTTGTAGGAGATTCCCCTCCACTTATCAGTAAAGCATACACTAGAGTTGTTGCACGTTTGGGGACTCATCCAGTACCTCCTCCCATCCCTATGTGGTTCCTGGTACTATTTCGGTTTTGATATTTTTTACCCTTCCCATGTGCATCGGATAGACTAACGAATGTTCCACCAAACTTCCTTCACTATTTTGTTAGCCCTAGTATCTTATGTGCTAGGACCTTACACCAGTGGCATTGGAAGGATATTTCTAATACACCTAGGGTATACTTGGAAGGTAACCTCAGTAGAAAATCTGGGAGGGTGGTTGGGTAATTCCATTGCTTACACCCATAGGGATCTTCATGAGATGCCAAGTAACTACTCTCCTTCCTTCACTAGTTAGTTATGGGCCCTCATTATCCTAGACTTTCCTTTGGAAGGCATCTTTGTTTCCTAGCTTGATACTTAATTATTTTTCTAGTGGTGTTTTCTTTGTACTATTAGTTTCCTATCGATCTCATACTTTGTCTTATTGTTTTAAACTATGGCTAACACCCCTTTGAACACCAACCAAGAGATCCCCATGTTGGGAACTCCTTATACTGTTCATATCATAGGGAATGTTGGTGTTCCTTTGATGTCCACATTGAATCTACCTGGATTCACCCTAAGACTACAGGTGTGGTTGTTTTCCACTCCAACTGTCCTAAATGCTCATGATGTTTCTCAAGTAAGCTCCTTATATTAAGGGAGTCAAAATGTTGCTTCCCCTTCACCTATAACTTCTTCTCCTCCTCCTTCTACCTCATCGAGTGAAAGTACTGATACTAGTAACCGACAGTATAAAAGGAGTAAAAGAACGAAGAATAGGAAGAAGACACATAAGCAGGGGGTGCCTGTTCAGCCTCTGCAAGTCAAGTTGAACCTCACAACCCAACCTCTTCAATTCATGTTGGGGGCACCTATAAAAACTTTGCAGGTCATGTTTGATCTAAGCACTCAACCTCTATAATTCAAGTTGATATTCACCATATAGCCTATGTTGATCACGTTGGTGGGATCCTTCCAACCTTTCCAGATCATGTTGGATCCAGTCACTCAACCTCTATAGTTCATGATGAGGGCACACATTCAACATCTGTAGGTCAAGTTGAACCTCCCCATCCAACCTCTATAGGTCATGTTGTATCGATGCACCCAGCCTTTGAAGGTCATGCTGGGGGAACACGCTCAACTGCTGCAAAGCATATTGATCGTGCCCATCCCACCTCTGCAGGTCATGTTGGAACTAGTATCTCAGCCTCTATAGGTCATGTTGGAACCGGTATCTCAGCTTTTGTAGGTCATTCTAGGGGTAGTCTCTCAGCCTATGTTGTTCATTCTAAGATAAAATAATCAACCACTATGAGTCATGTTGACACTGTTGAAAAGACTAACCATTCAAAACATAATCCCAAGTTTCCTTGTAAGCTTTGTGAGGGAGACCACCTTAATTAGCTATTCCCTTCCATCGTAGAATTATGAATATTTTGGTTTCATGGTCATCTTGTTTTTGAACATCCTGAAGATTTTCAGCAACCAGCCTCTCTTAGTCAGATTAGACCCAGTCACCCAACCTTTGGTGGTCAATCTGGGGGAAAACTCTCATCCTATGTAGGTCATGCCGATAGAAAACAGTCATCCACTTCTAGTCATGTTGACACTGTTGAGAAAATTGTTCATTGGAAAGGAAACCTTAAGTTCCCTTGTAATCTATGTGAGGGAGATCATCTTACTCACCAGTTCCCTGCTATCGCATAAGTGTGAAGAGTGTGATTTGAGACTCAAGATTATCTTTCTCCTGAACAACCTATAGTTTCTCAACAACCTACTTAAACATTGGTTGATCTAGTGTTTGAACCTTTCCAATATTTGGTTCACCCCACTCTTCTTTCAGAGAGTGATCCTTATGTGATTGAACCAATGCCATATTTGGTCAATCCCACTCTCCCTTCCGAGAGTGACGTTAATGAAGTGGTTGAATTGATTCCATTGTCAATCAATCCCACTCTTCCTTTGGAGAGTGAAGTGTCTTCTAGTCACATTTTCTTCATTGACAGTTTAGAACTTACTAAACAAGGGGAAATTGAACCCGCTTTGTATGAACCCCCTCTAAGCTCTCGGATTGCTTCCTTTGATTACGATAGCCTAGCTAAGATGTTCCTTCCTTCTAATGCACCTTTCCAGATAAAGTTTAAAGTTGAACAATACATGATTTATCATTTAATTGTTGATGAAGGAGCCTCAATTAGTATCTTGTCTGCTCGTGCTTTGCGAGGCATGGAATATACCAGCCTTGTGTCGACTGTTAGTAAGTTATTGGATTTTGATAGAAGAACTAGTATAGCCTTGGTAATTATTTCTCAAACACTACTTAATTTGGGTGGGAATACCGTTTTAGTTGACTTCATGGTGATAGAAGACCCCTTGGACTTCAATATGCTCCTTGGGTGTGATTATGTTTATGCCATGCAAGCTGTGGTGTCAACATTATTTCATGTGATTTACTTTAATCATGGTGAAGAAATTGTCACTATCGATCAGTTGGATTTTCTTGATCCCTCTCCTGAACCAACTAGAGACCAGGACTTTCCTTTATTGATTCCCAGTGTTTCTATAAACACCACCCCATCATGGGTGAGCTATGCGGCGTCATGTCCTTTGCGTTCAATTGCTACTGAGAAGCAACCTCTATTTTCATGTTTACCTTCTCCAGACTCGATTCGAGCATTTGAATAAGTGATTCATCCTATACATATTGTTGATCCCACTCTCCACTCTATCAATCTGTTTGAAATTTTAGACATGTGTCCTATCTCGGATGATCTCCTTCCTATGGATGAAGTCTTCCTAGAATCTTTGATACAATCTGACCTTGTTTTCAATGTTGGTTCAATTGTGACTAAGTCTAACCCTGATTTACTTCATAATCCTAATATTTCCATTAATCGATCTCCTTGTGTTGGTCTTGTTTATTCCTTTGACTCTTCCTTTGAACAGCAAGTTAGTGATCCTGATGAGTTTAATTTTTCTTATGATTTTTTCAAATCCTTTGATACCGAGTGTATTCCTGCAAACTATATCTCCCTTGTTGATCTTTAATTTTATTCTAAGGTTTATATTATCGATTGTGAACCTTCGAGCCTTAGCACTATAGAGTGCTCTTCCGTTCATTCTTCCTTGACTACAGCTTTTGTAGAAGATAGAAAAGTTGCATGTGTTTCTACCAAAGTGACCTGTTGTGACATCCCCGACCCTCTGACCGGTAAAGAAGACACTACCAAACCATCAAAAACCTCTGGTAAAATAGCCCCATGAACATGAACAGGCATATAATGCTGAAATAAAAAGCTTAAAACATAAAACATGCTAAGATGCATATTCCTTCATATACATAGCAGAAGCAAACATACATTCATTCAAGCATGCCACATGTTTATCATATTCATTAGTCAGTAAATATAATGTAGAGATGAAATAGTCAAGAATACTTATCTTAGAAAGAATCCATCCCACCACCAGCTACGTCGCTGTAACGTTCCACCCAACCATAGGCCAGCATGCTCATCAATCTCTTAGCAACATTGCCACCCCCGAGCTGGGCATGATTCCTCAATAAATAAGTGTCAAAGCAGGATTACACATAGCCAAGGTATACAAATCATCCAACCCACATAGTCGGGTTTATTAGGCTGTCAAGGATCTAGGAAAGGCTAAATGCTAAGCTGGTAGTCTCAATGGAGGGATAAAGATGCCTATAGCAGAGATAATCCTAACTTCTAATACATCGACACACCCAACAATAGGAATCAGTCCTTTTTCTACTTCACAGTCCCTCAAGCCCTGACTTCCCTTTCCAATACTCTTCAAGGGTTGTGGAGAAGAAAGCCAGCAGTCTAACTCTATCTGAGTGGGTCCAAACACTAGTTTTCTCAAGCATACCCAGCCTCTAATCCTACTCTAAACAATTCAAAGACCCACCACTGCATACCTGCAATAAAACAAGCAGCTCATAGCTTTGTGATGAAAATAAACACAACAAGGTGACAACCCCAAATGAAAAGGTGAAAATGGCTCAAGTCAACAAGATGACTCAGAGTTGTTCTTGGCCCTATCATGGCCAAAACAACTCAGTAGCAACCCAAAAAGGTACTTACATACACAGCAACCCAAAACCAGGGGAAGACCACAGCCCCAATCTTACAATGAAATAATGGCAACATTACACAGTCTGCAAATGGGAAAGAAGCCACATTCCCGGCATGGACAGGGGAAAACATAGACGCAGACCACAATCAGCAACATACAAGACCATAATCACTAAGGAGACATACGCCTACCACTGAAACAAGTACAAAACACACAGGCACACAACCTCGAGCATGAATGGCTCCTGTACCTGAAAAATCTTGAGTGACAGCCACGATTTCTCCCTCTCCCTGCGTGAGGAAAACCAATGCAGAATTCCTGTGTGTGAGAAGGTGAGAGAGAATGAATCTCTGTGTGAGGATAAACGACTCACTGTGGAAGGAGAAATGGATCCACCAACCAGAAAATGGAGAGAGAAGGGAGAATAGAGTCGACCCCCCCCCCCATGCGTGAGATGGTTAAGACCAAAAAACAATGAGTGGAAGAGTGGGAGAGTGGTGACCGTCCCCCTGCCCCCTGCATGAGGAAGAATGAGGTTGCTGGTGGAGTGTACATGGGGCAAAGACTGGCAGTCCTTCCACCCACCACTCTCTAGCCATAACTGCTCCCAACTAATCGAACAACAGAAGTTTAGTGGGTGATCGACACATGGCAAACTCCCAATGTCTCCCATGGTTTAGACAATCCCCCCCTTAACCTTAGGAATCATGCCCTTTTCATTAACTTTGCACCGTCATAGCTGGTTGTAGGTTTGTTTTAATTGATGTGCATATTTACATGATGCCAAAACTATAATGTGCTAGATAGCACAATATACCATGGGCAACGGTCCCTATTGCCGAAACATAACATAGCTGAATTGATGGTGGTATTTTGCCTTTAGCTCCACACAATGATTAATTACACTATATACATCATGTACCTTTTAATGTAAAAGGGGTCAAAACTGGGGCATTACAATCCCCTCCCCCTTGGAATAACACCGTCCTCGGTGTTCCAATACATAGGAATACATATACAATTTGCACATCAAAATTTCAAAATTTTGCATATATGTCCCATGTTCAGTTATCTACTTTGAACTTTAAGGACCAAGCCACTCGGCTTCCACAAGTTTCTTGTGCTAGTTCTCAGCTTTCGGCTCATCCCCAAGTTGAGGAACTTTATGGCTGCTGCCCTCTTTATGTTCCCTCATTGGGCAGTCCCGGCATAAATGATTTCCTCCACATTTCCAACATTTCGATGGCTGCTTAATCTTTACCTGCTCAATTTCCTTTGAGTCTTCATTCCTAGGACATTTCTTAATGGATCGCTTGGATGAATGTCCACTTTCCTTACCCTTATGGATTTCTCCCAGAAGTCTTTTTACCTCCTTTTGCAAACCAATAGAGTCTTGCAAAATCTAGTGGTTCATCTCATTCTTCCTTTTTTGTATCTTGAGCATCTCTCCAAGATTCTCTTAGGTCCTAGCAATCATTTGAAGGAGACTTCCAGCCAAGTCCAACAGCTTTTGTTCTGCTACCATGGTCAATGTGCACCACTGGATTTCACCTTTCTCACCTATCATTAGAGGAAAATTCAACTCAAAATGGGCCTCCTAAAATGAATTAATAAAATAATAGTTAAAATAATAAAATAATATTTATTAATTTTGGAGGAAGAAAAGAAAAAAACNGTAGAGTGGGTACTCATTGGATGCAGAATTTAATTCCGCATCCAATGAGCTCTCTCGATTGAAATTTGAGTAAAAACACGAGGAGATATGTCAAAAATACAAACAAAAAAAGTAGTTTTTTTTTATACCTATCCCGAAATTTATATTAAAAAAGTGTTTAAGACCTATACAGTATTTCAAATTTAAAGCAATTTCATTGGCTAACACATGATGACATGGAATTTGAATAAAAGTTAAAAGGCCCATTTTGAGTTGAAATTTCCTCTAATGGAAATGCATCATTGAAATTCTATTATACCAAGCATAATATAGGCATTAATATCAGTCAATTAATTGCCTAATTGGCATGACAGTCCAAGTCTCATCAAAGAGACTTTCATATTTTTCATGCCTCCCCAACAGGCACATGAGCTCATTCATGTCCATTCTTGGGCAGGGAATTAACCATTCCAGCATTCACAATTTACTTCAAGCAAATACACACATTCTATTTTCAGTCATATATGCATTCAACAAGCTTTTGTTTTCACAATGCATATATATATATATATATATATATAATCAAAAAGGCAAGAAAGAGCAGCAAGATTTTTTCCCCTCTTTGTTTTGTTCCATCCTGGAACCCACACCACCGCTATGGTTTTCATGCTCTCGGCCTCTTTCACTTCACCGTGAATGATGGAACAATCCCTCTTGGTCATGACACTTAGTGTCTCTGGTCTATTTCAGACCTCTCAACCATGGAGTCTCCCCACATGGTTTTTCTTGGCTGCTAGGACCTTCACAGTCTCACTAGCACCTTTTTTCATTACTGCTCATTCTAGGCTCTTCAGGACAGTCACATGTCCACATGCACCCCTAGGATGCTCTCATAGTCCTCGCTCCCAGCAATATATATATTCAAACATTGAATATATTCACATCTTTAGTTTATTCTCATCGGTTTTTATCTCTAAAACAAGAGCTTAAACCATCATAACCAAATCATATACACATGTATATTCTTAAGCAAGATATTGCAAAATAATCCAATACTTATCTGTATTGTGCATTTCCTCGCTGGTCCATAGGATCCTGCTTCGCTTTGCAAGCCTTGGGATCGCCTATGGACTTGGATGTTAGGTTAGCACACAGGCTGCTTCACAACATCCTTTTATATATATATATATATATCAGGCACAGTCAAGCCAACCTTTAGTTGGGTTTATCAGACCGTCAATAAATCGCCTGCACTGTCATCAACAATACACTTATATCAACAATGCACTCATATTAACAACCAATCATCATCCAAGCCAACACCGTTGGGTTTATCAGGCCATCAACAATAACACATGCACTTATATCAACAATAATCTACCATTTCTATGTTTTGTTTCCAGCAGTGAGCTGTAATTCCACTACCCCATATCACACAAGAAACCACTCCCTTCTTTTTGCTCTTTAGTAGAAGGTAGGATGAGCCCAAGACATTATCCATTTAGTGTACAACACCAGACTACATCTGTTTAGCCTAACAACACAAGAAATATAAGCAACTCATCAGCATTATTGCTCTAAAACGGGAATCATATTTCACATCATTCACTATCAAGTATTGAGACAACAGGAGTGCGTCCACTCCCTAGGGTGTAATCAATATTGAAAACCCTTTCATGACCCGACATCAGAAAAGTGTGCACCATTTTCTGGTGTGTGCCATGTAGGCCCTATTCATACCCAAGCAATCAGTCATAATGGAAATAAAATCAAAACATGTTCTGCATATTGAATTTAACAATTTGACATGCATTTTTTTAGCTAGGGTCACATAACACTTATCCATTTGTCGAAGCAGTATTCCTTCATTAAGGAGGAATGGGGCCTCCATTCTCTGAGTTGACAGTCCCTCGGTTTTCCATCGCATTTCCTCTTTACATTTCGTATCCACACATGTCTTATCGACATAACCCATACCATCTCACTCATGTTGCTTACCAAACATGTAGTGTAGATGAGACAATTCCAAAATGTCCAGTGGAGTTTCACCCGAAACCCATTTCCAAGATAAGGGAAAACCTTCCCATGAATTTTGGCTCTTGCAGGCCATCACACATGATCTTCCTGTAGTGTGTACCCTTGGCACATTCACCAAATAGCCAAACAGTCCATCATTATCTGATAATACAATCCAAATTTGATTGTTCCATAACCAAGCAATGACATCAGTAATTAAATTCAATGAGAATTTGCACTATGTTTACTACAAAAATTGATTTACTTGGCAATGAGGTGATCCTCAATTGTGGGTCTCTTATAAGCAGCACCACTATTCCCATTATAATTTTATGCTTACTACAATAGCATGAATACCCACTTATAATGCGTCCTCCTTACAGAATCTTATGCAAGCCAATAGTGATTAGTAGTTTTCAGCAATTTCTCAAATCCGAAATTCACAAATTCAAATTTAACAACTCATTATGCATACAAACCACTTTCACAACCATGAGACTCTTCTCATAAGGTTTGGCTCTTTCACATGGTATATTCTGGCATTTGTCATGGTCTTACTCTCATTGCCATGCTCTAAACAATCTACCTGAAACCTGAACTTCAATCACCCAAACACTTGGTAAGTCAAGATGCATATAACCTTTTCATTGCCACAACCATCACTGAAGCATTTTCAGAATTTATAAAATTCAAATACTCCCAGCTGTTAATCACATCAATATTGCCAAAACCCATTTACTTCATGCAATCATTATCATACTTTAAATTACATGGTACAATCACATCATTTATGCAATTAAATGAAATGTTTAGATACTCCTTACTTCACAAGTGTATCAGTTGTACCACCTTGCTCTTCCATAGAGCATTTTCGGCAGCCAAATGATCATGACTACCCTCTTCATGCACTTACTATCACCCTTGACATTACTAGTTTGGTTGGTCCTTTGCAAGAGATTGCAAAATTTGCTCACCAACTTTTGATTCTGGACTTGTTTCCTTACCCCTTTTCTCCATAGGGTTGCTAGTCACATTCGTCAGCATCAACAACATATTCAGCCATGTCCATTTTGTCATTGATTTTTCCACTAATGCCAACACCAATGCAATAATTATCATTAGTGGCTCATTATAAATGTATAATTCCCACTATTCTTACCAACATGTAATATCCTATGCATGCAAGGCATATCCCGCTACATTTCATGTATAAAACTTGTGATCATAATTAGAAAGAGAAGGTTTAAGGAAATTTCCCTTTTCAAGTCCCGCATCCTTGCATGGAACTCCTCTTCCACACAACAGTTGGTCTGACTTCATGGTCTTGTTACCTCTAGGCATGCAATTTCTAGATTTGTCCATATTGACCGCAACACATTTCTCTTTCAAGCAATCCCTAGCACTTTGTTGCTCCACACTCAAATTATGGTGACTCTCCCTTATTCCCTGCTGGATAAGCTTTCCAATCCCTATCCACATGCTTCATTCTAACCTCGGGTGTGGAAACCACACAACTTCAAAAATGATGCTTTTTACCAAATGTATTCTGGTCTAAAATGTCAACTTCAACCACCTGGAATTTTCTTCCTTTTTAGCCCTGTAATCCATTGACAGTCTACTGAAATCCACTGAAAATAGTTGGAGCTCGAAAAATCCACCTTTGAAAAACCCAAAATTTCCTTCTCCTCATCGGGTCTCTTCCCTACTGCTTTTCCGGCGTTTCGGCGATCAAATCGTCTAAACTTCCGACCTACATCAGCGATGTCAAGGACTGATCATCGGGTCCTTTCTTCACTAACGTTCTGGCATTTTGGTGTCTAGAACATCTAATTTTCTCCACTATATTGGGCCCATAGTGGTCTGCTATTCCGAGTTTTATCGACGATCTGCTGGACTAATTTCTTCCACCGTATTGGTTCCATAATCATCTATCACTCCGAACTTCACTGGCGATAAAATCGACTAATCGCTGCATCAGTGGTCAGGTAATCTGGGCATCGAATGGCTAGTTGTCAAGGCTTCCATGACAGCGGCCAACAGACCTTCTAGGGTTTCTTTGGTTCACCACTTTGTCGGTGGTCGAAGTGACATCCTGTTGTGGCATCGGACATTTAGTCCCATAGACATTTGCAACGTTGGCTCCACAAGCCCTAACTCCTCCAATCGGCATACCACTAATCATTCCCAATCAGTGATCGGATCCATTATTTCATCGGATGAGTTGGTATCGGTGATTTAACCCTCAATACTTTTACAGTGTCGGCACTCCCGAACACTAAATGCCACCGTAGTTATGTATCGGAACTTGGAACCACTATTCAATAAATACATTGGCATCAATCAGTGGAAGGACTAATGCATCGGCAGGATAGGTTACTTAGCAGCTGCAACGACAGCTTATCATCGTTGAAATTTTTCCGATCGGTGGTCCGATCCACTAATAACTTATGATCGGAAATCAGAAGCATAACTTAATCGGCATTGATAGTTGGAACCTTTATCCATTGGGAGATTAGTGCTCTAAACTTATGCAACGGCCGGTGCATGAACCACTAACTTCTTCTGATGTTCATCGGCAACCAATACCACTAATATTTTCCAATGGCTGATGATCTTGTGCCTTAGAGAAATTTTTGAAATTTCTTCTTCCATCGACTCTTCCTTCAACTATTCATTGGCGATGTAAAAAACTATTCCTTTATGATCGTTGATGATTTCTCTCCTTAGAATAATTTTCAGAAATATTTCATTGCATCGGCTATCAGAATGACTTTCCTCTACGGCATCGGTGGTCGGGGCTCTATCCGTCAGAAGGATAGTTGTCTAGCCATCCGCAACGGTGGTGCACAATCAGCTAATCTCTTCCAATGTAGTCACCAAAATTTCCGTTGTGTCAGCAACTTGATCATCTAGGCATCGACGATGCGATCAACTAATCATCGTCGATTGCCAATGATTCCACTACTTCGAAAATTTTTGAAATTTC
The DNA here is from genome assembly GCA_001517045.1 of Pseudotsuga menziesii. Classification (NCBI taxonomy): domain Eukaryota; kingdom Viridiplantae; phylum Streptophyta; class Pinopsida; order Pinales; family Pinaceae; genus Pseudotsuga; species Pseudotsuga menziesii. The sequence continues at coordinate 1,381,915 of LPNX010405035.1, forward strand.
TCTCTGCTACGGGTGAGCTTCAGACTAACACTTCCACCATGTAGGAGGACCTTCCCACTTAGTCCTCCGATGGGATGACGATCGATGAACATAGTTCCTTCTGCAATTTTCTTTTGATTGCAGTTTGTTAGGTGACATTCAGACTAAGGGATCCACTGCATAGAAAGAACTTCTCATGAAGTTCTCCGATGAGTTGACAATTCTGGCACTTAGAAAATTTCTGGGAATTTTCCTGTCATTCACCCATTTTCTCCTAGTTTCGTCTAGGTAGTAAGAAACCCGCCTCTGTTAACTATTTCTCATGACCCTCTGAGGCCCAAATTCTACAACATAAGCTCGGTCACTGCATCTTCATGGCCCATTTAGGCCCATGCTGCAACCATAAGCTCAGATACCATACTGTGACGTCCCCGACCCTATGACCAATGAAGAGGATGCTACCAAACCATCAAAAACCTCCGGGAAAATAGACCCATGAACATGAACAGACCTATAATGATGAAATAAAAAGATTAAAACATAAAACATGCTAAGATGCATAATCCTTCATATACATAGCAGAAGAAAACATACATTCATTCAAGCATGTCACATGTTTATCATATTCATTAGTCAGTAAAATATAATGCAGAGACAAAATAATCAATAATACTTATCTTAGAAATAATTCATCCCGCAACCAGCTACATCGCTGCAATGTTCCACCCAACCATAGGCCACCATGCTCATCAATCTCTCAGCAACGCTGCCACCCCATGATTCCTCAAGGAATAGGGGTCAAAGCAGGCTTACACATAGACAAGGTATACAAATTGGCCAAGCCCACACAGTAGGGTTTATTAGGTCGTCAAGGAGCTAGGAAAAGCTAAATGCTAAGCTGGTGGTTTCAATGGACAGCTAAAGACACCTACACTAGAGCTAATCCTGACTTCTAAGACATCCACACACCCAACACCAAGAATTAATCCTTTCTCTACTTCATAGACCCTTAGGCCCTGACTTCCCTTTCCAATACTCTTCAAGGGTTATGGAGAAGAAATCCAGAAGTCTAACTATGTCTGAGTGGCTCCAAGCACTAGTTTTCTCAAGCATATCCAACCTCTAATCCTAATCTAAATAGTTGAATACCCACCACTACATACCTGCAGTAAAACAAGTAGCTCACAACTCTATGATGAAAATAAATACAACAGGGTGACAACCCCAAATGAAAAGGTGAACACGGATCAAGTCAACAAGATGACTCAGAGTTGTTCTTGGCCCTAGAGTGGCCAAAAAAAATCAACAGAAACCCAAAAGGGTACTTACATACACATTAACCCAAAACCAGGGGAAGGCCACAGCCCTAATCTCACAATGAAACAATGGAAACATTACATAGTCCGCAAATGGGAAAGAAGCCGCACTCCCATCATGGACAGGGGAAAACATAGATGCAGACCATAATCGGAAACATACACAGCCACAATTGGCAAGGAGACATACACCTACCACCAAAACTGGTATGGAACACACAGGCACACAGCCCCGAGCGTGAATGTCTCCTACACCTGAAAATCCTGAGTGACAGCCATGATTCTCCCGCTCCTTGCGTGAGAAAAACCAATGCAGAATTCATGTGCATGAGAAGGTGAGAGAGAACAACTCTCTATGTGAGGATGAATGACTCACTGTGGAAGGAGAAACAAATCCACCGACCAGCAAATGACGAGAGAAGAGAGAACAGAGCCAACCCCCCACATGCGTGAGATGGTCAAGAACAAAAAACCATGAGTGCAAGAGTGGGAGAGTGGTGACCATCCCCCTATTCTCCGCATGAGGAAGAGCGAGCTTGCTGGTGGAGTGTACGTGGGGCAAAGACTGGCAGTCCTGCTTCCCACCACTCCCTAGCCATAACTGCTCCCAACTAATCGAATAGTAGAATTTTAGTGGGTGATCAACACATGGAAAAATCCCAATGGCTCCCACGGTTTAGACAACCCCCCCCCCTTAACCTTAGGAATCATTCCCTTTTCATTTAACGTTGCACCATCATAGCTGGCTGTAGGTTTATCTTAATTGATGTGCATATTTACATGATGCCAAAACTATAATGTGTCGAATAGCACGATATACCATCGGCAATGGTCCCTATTGCCAAAACAAAACATAGCCGAATCGATGGTGGGTTTTTGCCTTTATCTCCACACCACGATTAATTACACTATATACATCATGTACCTTTTAATGTAAATGAGGTCAAAATCGGGGCATTACACCTGCATCGAATCTTTTCTTATGAATGTGATTTTGATGTTGTTGTTTCTTGGAGACAGGTTTTGTAGTTGGATCCACAAATTTTTACTGACCTGCCTTTGTTGTTCAAATTGTAACTGCATTTCCATGTACCCTCCTCGTGCTTTTGAGCCTGATGTCATCTTCCACGCTTTTATCTCTTTGTATAATTGCTCATCTATGTTCTCATCATCGCTCATCCTTGTATCATTTTTCCTTTGCAACTTGACACCCTTTTCCTTAAAAATACGTTACCTGAGTGTCTTTATCTTGCTCATGTTCCTTGCATTATGCTTAGTTATGTTCCTTGCGCTTGGAACTAGTTTTTCCATCCTTTGACACTCATCTCCTCACATTTAGATAAATCTTTCTGCTCTTCTTCGAGCTCGTTAAAAATAGTAAGGAGGATGCAAGTTGACTTTTTTAGACTCATTAAAACTTCATGGTAAATATATGGAGTTAACTTTAAGCCCTGGTCTGATTCCTTAAAATTGAATACATTTCCAAGTTAATTTGTTTTTTCATACTTGTTAAGGTATATTGAATGATCATCCACATAGGTATAAGTTTACCCCTTTTTCGGCCTTCTGGATTACTTAGGAAAAAGGAATACTCTATTTTCTTTGGAGGATAAAAGAGTATATTCAGGAATAGGTTCATCTCTTTTCCGGACCTAGAGGACTAAACTTACGGAAAAGGAACCCCTTGTATGAGCTTAGTTTCCTCTTTTTCATGCTCTGGACCTAAACATGAAAAGTATTATGAGCGTACTTTATGTCTTTGTCATGCTTGTTGAAACATAAATAATAGAGCATTGATTTTACTATTTTAAGCCCCATTTCTCGTAATAAAATGGATCTTTCTGAGTGATATTTCCTTCCTTCACACTCATTTAACTCAGGTTACATGTCGCTTCTGAAGGTGCGTCAGTCTCGGGATAACCCCTTTTTTTACCTTGCCAACTAAATACAAAAAATGTATACCTTAGTTCACATGGGCTAACTAAGTTCTCCTCTATATTGTTCTACACTTTTTCTAACTTAGGAGACTAACTTTACAAAAAATAACCCCCTAGAGTCTTCTTTTGAGTTTTCAAACTCTCAAAACTATGAAAACACCGTCGAGCATTCACTAATTCGGTCTCTTAAAATATATGAATTAGTGCTTTATAAAGCATTCTTTTGTCTCTTCTTCGAGCTTTCCACAAATGAAGAAGTTCCCAAGTTGGATTTCTTGGACTGGTTAAACCTTTACAAGAAAGAGAGAAGGGAAGTCCATTCACATGTATTTTACATCATGAAAGCAAGTCTTGTCTCCTTGAATAAAGAACCAATTTTGAGTCTATCAACATTTGGGTCTCAATTTTTGACCTTATCCCAATTCAGAGTTGTTTACTCCTTCAGTTGTCTCTTTCCAATTATATGGAAAATCTATGAATGTCTCCTACATTTCATATTTGTGTCATTGGTCTCTTTAGTTCAAAATATTCCTAAGTCACTTTTGTGTCTTTCTCACTATTCAAGGATAAACCTTTGTCAATCATTCTGTAGTTGCCTTGACCTTTTGTGTTGGCGATTCTCTTGTATCATTTCATTACATCATGTCTTCGGTGCTCCTTGTCATGAAATTTTGTACCAATAAGAGATCAAATTAATCTTTGACTTAACTTGTGTTGGATGATGGAGGATGCCTTAATGCCTTCCTTCCAATGAATCTCTTCCTATCGAATGAAACACCTATTGCTCTAGGAATGAGATTTATATTTTTATGACAGTACCTTGGGGATTGCAGTCATCAGTGGTGATTTCCCTCGCTATTAGGTATTGGCAATACCTTACTATATCCTACTCGATGGATTCTTCAAGTGTTCGATTTCAAGTTCTTGTATTCAAGTGTTTGATTTCAATTTCTTGTATTCACACTTGTTAGAATGTACTAGGTACAGTGGGGACCATTTTCATTAATGGTGGTTTCCCTCATGTTTGTTAATGGTTCTCATTACTAAGCGGTAATCAAACGGTTTCCTCCATGCTTGACTTCATCTCCTTTATTAGAATCGCTAGGATTCGTATGTTTTGGGTGGTTTGGATTGAATACCTTGGGTCGATAGTAGCATAGTCATATTTTTATATTGCCCGAGTTGCGTAAGACCTTCTCACACTTCATATGACATTTTGTTGAGACATAGACCCACCTTGTCTTTTTGTGGCTATGATAGACTATAGAGCATGGATCCACGTTGTTCATTTGTGTCCATGATTCCTTTATATTTCATATGGTGCATTTTTGCATATTGAGAAACCATGATAGTTGCATCAGTTATACACATGGTGGATCTGCCTGTATTTTTATGGAGATGATTTTTATATGGACTTGTATGTCCCAAAGATTAGTTTTGTCTGACATTTATCTCTCTTTCAGGTAGCTCTATTCGAGCCTTTCGATCTTCGATTCTCTGTTCTCTCCATACTCAGTTGTTTCCTTTATAATGTATTTCAGCTATCCTCTTCCCCTCTAACCTCATACATTAGGGGGCATCTCTTATAGCTCAAAATTACATGTCTCTTCCTATGACTACTTTCCCATGATTCTATCATATGTCGACACTTCCATGATGACACTTCATGAAAGTCACTAAAATTCACTGAAAAAACACCTATATTGGAGGACCCATATCTAGATTTTTGTAACTTTTTTTGACCTATTATTTGCACCATTTGAAACGTATCTGAGTTAGATCAAACTTTCCACAAGACACCCAATTATAAAAATTCCCAAAAGTACCCTCAAAATTATATTTTTTTATGTATATGCGAGTTTCCTTAAGGAAACCCACGAATTCCACTTTTTATACGTGACTTGTTCTAGATAATACCCACATATTCCCTGAATATGCAACTATTTTCAATGCAACCCACAAATCATACCCAAGTATTGTTACTGCAACCTATGTAAATCCCTTATATATGTGACGGTTGTCTCTGCAACCTGCGTATTTTTCTTGTAGATGTCAAAAAATGTTGTTTTTTGAATTTTGGGTAGTTTGGGTGGCTATGCAACTGATTCCTTCGGTTCTAGGTACTTTGTCTTCCACCCTATCTCTTCATAAACATATAAATAGAGGTAGATAGGTCCAAGATAAGAGACTTGAATATTTGCATTGTTATGATGGAGGAATTGGGGCTCTCTTTTCCCCACCTTTTCCCTAGAATCTTTCTCCTTGTGTTGCAGAGCTTGGAGGCTAAGTTCCTTGGAGAATAGAAGTAGCAAAACTAGATCAAGGTTTCATGAGGTTCCCAACTTGAAGAGAATGTATATTTGTACTTCTTTTAACGATTAATAAAGATGTGTTATCCTTCTTCTTCCCAAATCATTGTTCAATGTGTGATTGAATCTCTGTTTACGATCATATGTTTATTCTAATGAGAATAGGATTTCATATTACTTTGATTATCATTAATTTCTATGTGGTCATATTAGTTTGAGGAAGGAATAATTCATTTTGCAAGTCTCTTGGAGCAAGAAGAGCAAGAAGAGGATTCAAGGGCTACTTGGATCAACCTTCATTTGGATAAGGTATGAACCATACTAATCTCTAAATATTGTTTATATATACTTGTATAACTATATGCATATCTCTTTCAACCCCAGTATGTTGATGGCCTCTTAAAACCTAGCCATAGGAAAGTTTCCTCTACAACAATAATGTCCCTCCTTCTAGCGCCATTTTTTGAACACACAGGCTTGTAGGTTGTTGTAATATCTATCAGGAAGTCAAGACAAGGAAAGAGTCCAACCAAAATGGCTTCAAATCAATCCCATGCAGAGATGATTCTATAAACGAGTTGTTTGGGATGACTAGATCGTATGGATATGATGCCTCCATTGGCACAAAGGTTTTTCAGATCTAAGTGATCTCATCTTCCCTCAAGGAAGATCTGAGAAGTTTTGAAGTAACTATATTCTAAACTAAACTCTCGAAGAAAAATTAAACAATGATCGTAACAGATTTAGGAAGGGCAGTTGTAAAATATAATTGATAACAACAAATTGATTACCCAACATATAGAAATATAAATCAATTTCACCTTCCTTTACCAACTTTAAATAAAACCAAAAAATAAAAGTTGAAATTCTTTATCCAAAGTGTTATAAGTGTACAACATATCCTATTAGGTAATACCAATTAACAAATTAGAATTACGGATTATATCCACTCATTAGTTGTAGAATAGAGCATGTGAATTGAATAAAGACATTCATTCAATACACATTTAATATGTCAAGGTTGTAATGAGAAATGAATACATAAATCAATACATTAGGCAGATGAACAACCAATAATCAGTATGCCAGATAGATGGAAGAAAGACTAAAATTCATGAAAAACAGTTAATGAATAACCACAGAACATAGCATAAATAAAGTGTAATTTTATTCACCTTGCAAAAGATTATAACATTCAAAAATTACAAATATTTCCTGATATGTGCTTGGTGGTATCCTCTCCTATATTCCTCATAGGCTTAATCCCACTAGTCCCCCCTACTTAGGAAATACTCATCCCTTTAAATAATGTTCCAAATTTACAAAGAAAGAAAATTCCCAAGATGTGGGATTACAAAATATTCAGTTTTAAGATTTTCCAAGGGCTGACTTCTACTTGTCATATACATTCATCAAATCCTTAATATCATTTTATTGGGAATTATCTAAATGTAGCTCTGTTTTACAGATCAGAGATGCAATCTCCCTCTTCTTGATCTTTTCCCATTCTCGAAGGAACACATGGATCTTGATCATCGAAGTGAGAGGTGTCTCAATCCACTTCATGATTTCATGCAAGGTAAGTTGAATGATACCTTGGATTTTCTCATTGACTACAAAGAAATCCCTTTCAATATCTTAAAATTTTATCTTGGGGGAAGAGCTTGAATAATAGGATCCAATAGTGGAAGATCCAATATAGCAAGTAAAGTCACAAAACAAAACCATGTTCATTTTCACACCACCTGTCCATCCTTGGTTATGGAATCTACCACATCACATACATTCTCCCAAACATCGATTGTCACCTCAATCTTCTTGAGTTTAATCCTATCCAAAATTGGCATATCATCCAGTCTATCCTTGATATGCTTCTTCCAGTCCAGTACGTTGTCATAGGTATTGGTTTCCTCCTTTATTTGTGTGTTGTGATCATAGAGAAAATTGGAATAGAAATGAAATGCATTGTACAACTTCTACATATCATTAAAACATTTGAACAAAATAACCATGCTCTGATAAAAATAATCATGTATTTTGTAGGCCAATTGCTTGAATTCTTCTCCTGTACACTTGGAGAAAGAAGAGGTGGTTGATACTTGTTGGAGGTCCTTGAGTTTTCGTTCAAGGGAAGCAATGATGTTCGCTTGTTTCTCATTCAAATCATCTTATTTCTCAAGCTACTACTTGAGGGTAGTCATTTTTTTCCTTGAATTTGCCTCAACTCTTCCTCATGTTTATCTCTTAGATATTACATTTATTTCTTATGATGGGATTTCGGTTGTGCTAGGTCATGTTTATACCTCTACAAATCTTGTTCTTTCTCTTGAACCTCCTTTTTCAATTAAGAGAGTGAATCGAAACTGGCCCCAGCAAAGGCCCCCATGGAAGCTGCTGTGTCCAAGGCACCTTATCTTATATGAGAGGATTCCCTTGTCTAGATGATATGATCTAAGTTCATTTCCTTCTTGGTGGTTTCTTCCCTTGACCTATTAGTCCCTTTATTAATCACTCCCCTCTCTTTCCTACTCCAAAAATACTATCCCAGATAGATAATTGCATCCTCTCCAAAATGATCCATCTCATCTGATGTTGAGATGGTGCCTTCATGGATGGTAACCAATGCTACTAGATGAGGGGTGTTAGCTGGAATATTTCACCTTCTGCGGACAATAAGGTGTTCCACTAGTCTGAATGGTTCAAATCCAGAACAAATGAACAACAAAGGTTGAAGACCCTCCATGGATACCATAGATACTTGGAATGTGATGCTTTGATAGTAACCCTGTGTACCTGCAATCATATTAAACATGCAAACACATTAAAGCTACCAAAATATAATCTACTATTCCATGTTAGTGACTAAGGAATCTAATAACATACATGTGAAATCAAACAACAACAATAATGTGGGACAGAAATCATCTTTGCATTAAGTTAAAATGGAGAAGTTTACAACGAATTAAGCCTTAGTGTTGACATGCATCTCCATGAAACCAAACACTTTCATCCCCATAAGCTCCAACATTTTCTCTCTATGCTCTCCAATAGCTTGCGCCAAGTAATCAATCCAACAACATAGAAATACCTTCAGAGTTCTCCCCTCAACCATGGATATGAGCTTGTATTTATAAGGCTCAATGGATAGGGATGGTTGAGAGATTTGTGGATGGGGTGGCCTCTAATATCCTAGGATGGGGGATCTCAAGCTCAACTGACCCACAATGATAGGGATAAGGGAGGACACGAGGCTCGTCATCTAGAAGCCTTGAGAATCTTCTCTTTTTCCCATTTTACCTAGGGTACCGTGTTTCTCCTTCCATGATAGAGGGGTTTAGGTAAGAAACTCTTATGGACTAAGGGCCATAAGAGGTGGCACTGCTTGTGGATAACAATGGATAGGCACTACGAACAAGGTACCGCTTATAGACAAAGGGGAAAGCGTGGTACTGAGCATTTTTTGAAAGATTGACAAAATGGTATGAGTTTCCACTCCAAGTGCTGGGATTCGGGGCAAGTAGGTATGTCAAAGGTTTTATCACATGATGGTGACAAGGTTTTGGTATAACAAGATGCCCCCCAAAGCATGAGTCTTAGAGGGATATGATAAACAAGAACTTTGAGAGAACAAGTCATCGTTGCGAGGTGAAAATCTCAACTCGATCAAAGCATGTTGTCAAGTAGGCATTTGTAGTACATCAGTATTTTGACTCATAGACGCAAGTAACCAACTCATGGCTGCATACCAATACAAGGCAGATCCATGGGAAGAATAAACAAGCATGGCTACTAGAATACAGTGTAGATCCTTGTGATAGAGGACTCAAACTTGGACATAGATACCAGACATACAATGTAGATCTATGTCATACAGACACAAATTTGAGCATAGCCATGACCATACAAATGTGGATCCATGCTAGATATACAAAACGCCATTGCAACTTGGGGAAAGAAATGAGCACTTTAAACAAATACCCAAGGTCTTTGTCTCATCTTCCACAAAGTATGATTCTATCCATGTGATTACAATGATCTGAAGTCAAACATGGTAGAAACCACTTTATTATCGGTCAATGATGTGAACCATTAACAAGTGCGAGGGAGATCACCATTAATGTCAATGATTCCGAAGGTACCCTAGTACAATCTACTAAGTGTGAATAGATGTCCTGATGTCGAACACCCAGTTGATTCTATCGATCAAATGTCAATGATGTGAACCTCTATCAAGAGTGAGAGAATATGTCATTAAGGCATAAATATCTCAAGGTAATAAATATTGTTTCTAAGACTATTTCCCGGATAATGAGCTGATGTCGAAGGCAAAAGTCTCGTCGAAGGAGGGCCATGATGAGTCCCACATCGATGACACGAAAATCAGAACATAGTTTTGGAATGATGTGAACGTAGTAACCATAAGGCTGACTCAAAAGTACTGACACAAAGACTATGTAGACTACAGAGGTGAAACTTCTTCAAATCCCCTTTGAACATCGGGCAGCAAGACAAAAAGACTTGGCAGCATGACTGAATGGGATAGACACACAATGCGGTAGTGGACAATGCATTCTTTTGAAAGACTCTAAGCAGTGGCATGACTCATGAAAGTGGATCATTACTGAGATCAGCTAAATACCCAATTGACTGACATTATGTGCAGACAGTTGCCATGCTCAAAGGTAACGATAAAAAACTACCATTATTTGCAAAATGATTCCCTTCCCATTTCCCCCATCATCGTTGATGAGTACCTCTTTTCAGTTTTATGATTTCAAAGAGGGTAACAAATGATCGATATATCTTGTCAGAAGACAAGTCTAGACTCATATGTTTTATGAACCTGAGAGAGTATGGGTTTGTTCCTAAAACGGGTCTCTCAATGTTTAATTTAACGAGTCCAATGAAAGAAAACTCGGTATCGTTCATGTTTAGAGAGTCTAAACGAATACGGAAGAAGACTCCTAAAGGTCCTTTTTCATATGATTTAGTCCCTAAGACCCAAAAAAGTATAAAATCATACTCTATAGAACTCTTCCATTCATGATTGGATGGAGCATTCCTTTTTCATAAATAGTCCTATCCGAACCGAAAAAGAGATAACCTACTATCGGACAGATGACTCTTCAAATACTTTAATGAGCGTGAAGAAGACAAGATTGCTCGACGATCTTTTCGTATTTAGGGATCTTGAAAAGATTTTAAAGAGAAATCCATGGGGTTTCTCTACACAATGTCACATTTTACGATGCTGGAAAGAATCGGAAATGAACTGGAGGATCTTTTTTGTGTTTAAGGAGCCTGAAAAGGAGATGAAAAGAAGACTCCATAATGTTTCTTTACATAATGTCAATTTTTATGAGCCTGGAAAGATTTGAAAATGGACTCAGGCCTTTGATACTAGGTTTAAAGAGCGTGACCAAAGTGTCATAATAAACGCTCATTAACCTTTTCCGTTTTATGGAAGTGAGAAAAAGCCATAAACAAACTTCCAAAGCTTCTTACTATAGTTCTCTTATCCTGCAATCGACTCAGAAACAAGTGTTAAATGCATTTATAACTAGCATTAAGGGATTACGACAGATAAACTTTGACTAAAATATGATTTTATATCAAAACTATAGTATGTTAGACCCAAACATTCCTATATAAGTCATGTAAATAGTAAAAAATAAAATTATTTCACTATTTACCCATAGCGGAGAGCATCTGGAGCATTTTCTTAGCCAGATCTTCAGCAGTCGATATCGGGAGTTTTCAACGTCTGTTTTGAGCACCGTCAGTTGCAGGTAACACCTAAAACCTTACTTTTTCATTTCATAGTATTTATTTTGAGTTTTTGTAGGGTTTTGGGCTCATATGGTAAGCCCTAAAACCTTAAAAGTGGTCACCGTGCATACCCCTTGCGGGATACGCAGTACCACCCAAGAACCGTGCCTATAACATAGTTGATAGGCAATGCCATCGCCTGTCTCCAATAGTGCATAGGTGGTGCCACCACCTGTCTCCAACAGTGCACAGGCGGTGCCGGCCGTGGAGACTTTAAACTAATAGCATGAGCAATATAAATTCATTATTTTGATTTTTAATGATTAGGGATGATTCTAATGCATGATATGATTGTTTTTAGCAAGTCTTCATTGCTCAAAACATGGTCATATGGAAAGAAAGAACGCACAAAAATGATGATGCTTTTTCTGAGAGAAATTCAAGTTGTATAGCTGCATTATGGGACTATGGGCTCCTGAATTTATTCCAGACCCCAATCATGGTGTCACACGAGCGGTTACTGGACCACATACTGCAGATGTGGAATCCAGAGCAGCAGTACTTCGAGGTGGGGGCCCATATTCTTACAGTGGAAGTAGAGGACATCTACTTCTTGACTGGTCTCTTGAGATGGGGTGCCCCCATCTTACTGACAGGTTCTCGTGGAGGGGATATTACCACTCAAGAGCTTATAGATTGTCACTATGCTCCAGGGACGAGCACATCAGGGAATAAAATCCCCATCAGAGCAGTGACGGATGGGCCTCTACGGATCGTCCTTTTTACTATGTAGAGGGTGGCTAGGAGTCAGGGTATGCACCAGGATTCTAGGGCACACATGCTATATTCCATAGAGGCCATGCCACCCATGGTATTCAACTGCGTAGAATTCATGCTTCCAATATTCAAATATGAGCTCACTAAGCGTCGGCAGGGAGAGATAAACCAATTTGGATTTGGATCCATTTTAGCTTGCTTCTTCTTTGAGTGGGTTCCACAAATGAGACCTCAGGTGGTATTTCGGAGTCTGAGAGCGTGAGACTCCCATATGCTGAGGTGGGTCCAGTTCATGGCTCGTATAGGAGTAGGTAGGGGAAGGGTGAAGTTCGGTGACCCGTTCTTCAGATGTCTCTGAGATCAGATCCTCATGGTTGAGGATTATGCTTACACAGGTACAGACTTCACTGGATATCCTAACCTACCACTCCCACCTGGTGGCCAGTGGGGTGACATTGGTAAGAAGCAAGAAACCCTAAAATGGATGAAATGTTTTTATGTTTTTTAATGTTTTATATTTTTATGTTAGGTGATGAGACCTGTATATTCTCATGTGGATGTTGGAGCAGCGCAACCTGGAGGAGAATCTCCATTGGATAGGCGAGTTGGAGCCTGCTTTGTACCATGGGGTGATTATATCACAAGGGAGCTAGAGGAAAACCTGGAGAGGTTGACCTTGGATATCCCAGATGCTAACATTGATGACCTCCCAATGAGGTATCAAAGATCCACAACGGGAGTACCGGGTCAATTCAATAGGGTGCTACGTAGAGTAGCTTGAGCAGTGATGTGCTATCACGAGCACCACTAGTGTATGAGATATGTACTGAAAGCTGACAGCTTCAGGATTTTGTATGGTAGTTTTTCCTGAAAGCCTACATGCTTCAGATGAGGTCTCGGGACCTATTTTTGTAAACTTTTGTGTGTATATATATATATATATATATATATATATATATACATACTTTTACCTAGTGTTTATATGTCTCAAATGGAAAATGTATTTTATATGAGTTTTATGTGTCTTTAAATGTTTATTTACAATTTACCATGTCTGATTTCAATGTCATGAATGGGTAATATGCCAATCCAGGATGTAATTAGCTAATGAGTCAACAACTACATTATGTTCCTTAGGGATATTCCTATAAGTAATGGATTCAAATGATATTTCCAACAAACGTACTCTCCGGAAGGGGCAAAGGAGCACCGAGTTTCTAATGGTGTAAGCATGGTTTAAATGGAAAACCACGAGTTGTGAGTCCATCAAGACTACTAGATCAGGAACATCCTGGGAGGTAGCTTCAGTCAGAAGACCGATGATTGCTTCATACTCAGAGATGTTATTAGTAGCGAGACCTATGCAAACCGCTCCTGAACTTACCAAATATTCAGCTAGGGAATAGAGGACCCAAGAATTCAAGGAGAGATTCAAGGTGTGGTGGCAAGCACCATTAGTGAAGCCGTAGAAAGCCATCTGCATGACCAAAACATGGTATAAACAGATGCAGACACTAAACTCAAAACCATCTTGGAAATACTAAAAGCACACTGAAAGTCAATCAATATACATATATACAAGATACTATCGAAGAAAGACCTGGGCATAATACCTTTTCAGGTACAACCCATTGCAAGGCTGCCCCAAAGGGATTCCATCATAATCAACGAGCTTGTAAGCCCCTTTCTATAAAACCTTAGAAATGACGAAAGGTCCGTACCACATGGAATCAAACTTACCCTTCCCTAGTTTGTCATATCTCTTGTCTTAAGTCAATACTAGGTCACCCTCATTAAAGACACGAGGTTGGATGGATTTATCATACTGCGCCTTGACGCATTTCTTATGTGCCTCGTTAGCCAAGGCAGCATCTCTCCAAGTCTCTTCAAGGTTATTCAAGTACAAAAATCTTTCTTCCTCTGTGGAAGTGTCTAGGAGAAGTTCAACAGAAAGTTGTAAAGATGGAATCTGACATTGAATCAGTAAGAAAGCTTCGAGTCCATAGACAAGCTAGAATGGCATGAAACGAGTGGTTGTTTTCACCGAAGTCCGATAAGCCCAAAGAGCAGAGAAAAGAATGTGGTGCCAGTTGGATTTATGATCTCCAACCATCCGACGAAGCATAGTTTTCAAAACTTTGTTAATGGCCTCTACCTAACCATTAGCTTGTGGATAATATGGCGTAGAGTTTTCATGGAGAAAACCTAACTTGGCACTCATTTCCTCCATCATTTGATTATGGAAATGGGATCTTTGATTAGTAATGATGGACTGCGAGACTCCAAATGTAGCTATGATATGATTGAATAGGAAGAGAGTGCCAGTCTTACCGTATTCTGTGTATGTAGGCATGGCCTCATCCCATTTTGTGAAATAATCAATGGCTACGATGATGTAACCATGCCCCCCAGCTGAGGTAGGCTTACAATGCATGAATTCAATCCCCCATTTCGCGAATGGGCCAATGAAAATGATGGGGTGTAGCGGAGCAAGATGGGTGTGCTTTTTAGGATAAAAGTGTTGACAAGGTGGGCATTTCTTAATAGCCTCAAGATATTCTTTGAAGACAAAATGCCAGAAAAAGCTAGCACAAAGGATTTTTTGGGCTATAGCCATCCTAGATAAATGACTGCCACATGCTCCAAAGTGGCAATCATTCAACACATGTTCAGCCTCCTCATGAGTGAGGCATTGTCGGAGAATCGACTCAATCCCACATCTATACAAGGTATCATTCAGGATGAGATAGTATTTCACGTGGTGACGGATACGGCGACGATCATCACGGGAAAAATGCGGTAGAAATTGTTGTGTTTGGAGATAAATAATCAAATCTCCATACCAAGGATCAGTAGTACTAATCAGGAACAGGAATTCATCCAGAAATGAATCACCGGGCTCAGATTTCGTCGAAGCACAGGGAAGATCACACATAAGCTCGACAAATACCAAGGATTTCTTTGATGTGGCTTTGGCAAATTCCAGATCAAACCCTTGAAGTATGACAATCCAGTGGGATTACTTGCCCCTGATCACCTGACGAGTCAGGATGTAATACATCGGATTTTGTTCTGCCAATACAGTGGTAGTATGGAGCAGAATGTAGTGACGAAACTTTTGTACAGCAATGACCGTGACTAATGCTAACTTTTCCACACGTTAATAGCGAGTTTTGAAATCCATGAGATTCTTACTGGCATAATAAATCATGTGCTCCTAACCGTGGAGATTTTCCTGCACTAAAATCTCGATAGAGATGGTAGTAGTAGAGGTAGCAATATACTAGAGAAAGTCCTTTGAATATTCCAGGGGGTGTATCATGGGTGAATGAGTCAGAGCGTGTTTAAGATTATCAAAGGCACATTGGGACTAGTCATCCCAGAAGAATGGAGTGTTCTTCTTGAGGAGATTCATATAACCATGCATTTTCTCTACGAAATTGCACACGAAACGGTAGAGAAAGTTTTCCTTCCATTGCAAACTTTGGAGTTCAAGGAGATTAGTTGGGGCTGGTAGATCTAAAATGGCAGCAATTTTCAAAGGATCAATCCAGATGCCATCTTTGGATACCACAAAACCTAGAAAACATCCCGAATCAACACAAAAAACACATTTATGTGGATTGAGCCATATATTATAATGACGACATCTCAGAAATATCTCTCTAAGATGACCAGGGTGGTCCTCCCATCAATGTGAATGAGCAGGGAGGTCGTCAAGGTACGGTTCAACAATATGTTTAATATCGTGAAATGCATAGGACATCGTGCACTGGAACATGGCTCCATCATTTTTCAAGCCAAAAGGTAACTTCTTATATGCAAAGGTTCCCCATGGGAAAATGAATGCCTTCTTATGCTGATAAGAGGGTAATATCTCAATCTAATTATAGCCATAGAAGCCATCCATGAATGAAAAGATGACACTTCCAGCACAGTTGTCGATAATCTGATCGATGTGCGAAGTAGGAAATTTTTCCTTAGGACAAGATTTATTCAAATACCTAAATTCGATACAGAATCTAATGGTGCCCTAATTTTTATTGACAGGGACAATGTTCGATACCCATTCCATAAAGGGTATAGGATAAATAAACCCAACTTTGAGAAGTTTCTCAATTTCAACTTTAATAGTTGCAGCCTTTCGAGGATGGACTTGCCTTAGTTTTTGCCTGACATTTTTAGTCATGGGATAGGTTTTAATCTCATGGACCACAATGGATGGGTCAATCCCCAGCATCTCTTCATAGGACCAGGCAAAGATATGACAAAATTCTTTGAAAAGTGCCTAATAGGATTCAGATTCATCTGTCGAGCAGTTCTTCCCAACATGAACATGCTCGATAGTATCAGGCTTGGTTGATATGTCAATCGGATTCATATGAGTAATGTTGCAAAGGTTTCCTTCAGAATCTATATCTTACAACAATATGGGACATTGGGGTACGTTGACAATATCAGTAGGAAACAAGGATGCAAAATCATGGCTAACCGAACTAGTGTTGGGGAGGAACATAGATCTATGATGGTGATCCTCCCAAATGGACTCATATGTATTCATGATCTCCATAATGGACTCATTGGAAGGGAAAGTCTTAGAGAGAGAATCTATAACAGGAAGAGAAGGCTCTAACCAGTACGGTAAATGGTAAGGATCTGAAGCCACTAGATGAAGGTCATCCGTGTGATCGTCAGAAAAGGTTTGAATGGTGTCATACAATTGTTCATGTGGACTTAACAAGGTGGACTCAACAACTTGTTTACCCTTAGTCTCAGAATCAAATGAGGTGATCATATGGACTGTCGCGGTATCCATGCTAGGAGGAGTGGATGGAAAAATCCCCATAAGGGATGAATCCTTCAACATGCCTACCCCAATTGACTGGTAAGGAGGAGGGGACTGGCCTAGCATGGGGATGTTATTAGCCATGGAGGTAGTAACATTCGGCATACAGAAATCAAGCTGGTCAATAGTTGAGGTGACATTGGACTGTTCGTAATACTGTCGAGGTGACAATAGTCATGGCATAGAACAAATTTCTTCCTAGTAGGAGGTTGTAATCTAAAGGGGCATCTACCACTTCTACTTGAATGGAAACGGTTTTTCCCCCTAGCTCAACCGCCAGCGCTGATATGAGACCATGGGGTTGGAAAACCCATCTGTCAAAGGCCTTGAGGTTTTTAGGTGATGTTGCAAGCTCAGGAGAGCCAAGATCCTTCCAACAAGACAGAGACAAAACCGAGGTCGAATCTCCTTCATCTAGTATCGTTCGAAAAACTTTCTTTCCAACTAATTTCATAATGACCTGAAAAACAAGTTTATGCGGTAACATAGACTTATAGTTATCAACATTGAAATGAATCAAGTTAGTATTATCCAGGTCTAAAGCTCCTAATGCTGTCAACAAGTTTTTACACTGTGTAGGGAAACCTTGGGGTACTTCTAAGGTAGACATGGTACAAGGTGCCTGAGCGAGATCTTCAACTAAATTATAAAATTAAGCAGCTTGGGCATTAGGGTTAAATACTTCCTTCCGAAGAGTACTCTTAGGTGGATGAAAAATCATGTCGTGAGTAGGCTTCTTGATAGATAAGGGGATAGTAGACGAGGATTCCGGAGAACTAGTAGAGGGAGCTTTCCCTGAAGAAGAAAGATCTTCTTTTTATCTACGGGTTTGTCATAATTATGACTTTGAGTTTGCAGATTGATGATATTTGAGGACATCATACAAATTTCCTCTAATGAACTAGAGTTACCCTGATTAGACATGTGGTCTATTAGTTGTTGTTGAGAGGGAAAAGGGTCCGTAAGTACTGCGGGTGCAGGATTGGACTTCAGAAACTAGGATATTTTGTCCTGACAAGGACACTCCTTTGAAAAATGGTCACCTCCACATAGCAGACAGGGATATTTTTCCTTTTTTTTCCCTTTATCGTTATCACTGTTGGTTAGTCGTGGAGTCTCCTGTTGGTTTCCGGGTTTTTTATTTCTATTTTTAACTTTCTTTTTATTATTATCCAATATTTGAGTACTTTGAATAGAGTTGACCTCGATGGAAACCTTAGGATTCGAAGGAGTAGGGGTGGCAGTTTGGGGTTGCTTGGCAGATTTCTCTGCTGACGGGGACTGGATTGAACCAACAATCCCATCAACAAGTAATTTTGCTAGTGGCTTGGCAGGATCGGTGCTTGGGTGAGGAGCTTGAGGAATCAAGTCATAAAGAGTTCCAGACTAGGAATAGACCAAGTCTAGGTACTGGGATCAACTAATAGCCTGTGCTTTAGTAACGGCACTGCCCATAGCCACATCTTAGGCAATAGGAGGCAACAAGGATTTGGTAAACCAATCAGATAATAACTGATCTAGAATAGGGGCCTTAATAAGTCTTCTCCACCTTCTCCACTCATGGATATGATCAGATATGTGGTTGGAGGTGTTTTAGTGCAGACAAGTTAAAAGAATAGTACCCATTTCATAATGGATAGGGAGCTGAAAGTGTGTAAGAAATACGGTTGCCAATGAGCCAAAATCCACAAACGAATGTTGTGGGAGTTCAATGTACCACTTTGCAGCTATATCAGTCAAAGTTCGTTGAAAGAGTCGTAACCGAACGGAGTCATCCATGAGGGAGTTTGAAGAACACCGAAAATGCAATGTCATAACATGGTTCTTCGGATCGTCTCCCTACTTCCCATAGAACTTTGGAATATCCAATGGTAACTTTACAGGAATGGGAGGCCATGAGGGATTGTGTCGAATGGGATCATTAATCAACTTGGACAAGTCAGGTAAGTCCAAATTTTGTATGAAAGGTAACTGCTGGTTGGGTTGCACATACTGGTAATATTGATATGGCATATAATTACCAGTAGGACCATAAGTGGACTAAAAAATAGGTTTCTATGATGAATAAGTACTGATAAATCCACTCGTAGGGGGTTGATTTCTGGGATCAGGACCTCTAGAAACACTAGGGCCTCTAGGAGGAGGACCACCAGGGCCACCAAGACCACCAAGACCACTAGGACCACCAGGACCACTAGGAGGTAGACCACCGGACCCTCCAAACCCACCAGGAGGTAAGCCTCCAAAGCCTCCAAAACCACTAAGCGGAGGGCCACCAAACCCTCCAGATCCATAAGGAGGAAAGCCACCAGGCCCCCCAAGACCACTAGGACCATAAGGAGGAAATTTTCCATATCCTCAGGGACCATTATCCCCCCCAAGGGGAGGACCTCCATAAGGAAATCCTCCATCACCTCCTGCAGTATGTATAGGTATCCCCCCCATAGCTAGCATGTAAGACCAATTGGGTTTGCCCCATGGCATAAAAATGTTACTAGGGTATGGAATTCCAGCATAAGGAATTATTGTACGATTGGTTGGATGATTAATGTTACCTACATGTATTTGATAACCATAACCTCCAGAAGATTGAATGGTTACAGGTTTTTCCCCCGAGGGATGACCTAAACTAGATGGGGGATTAACCACATTAGTATGGGTGGGAGGGACATAAACTGTAGATGGTTCTATATTATAGGTATTTCCTTGACTAGATACAATTCCGATGTCAGATAATGTAGGTCATGCTGGGGGTTTCCCCCCGACACTAGAAGGTACAGACAAAATTGGAATTGAAGGTTGAGCCCCAGGTGCAGAAGAGCTGGGAGGATTAGGAACGGACATAATATGGGATGTGGTGGAGGTGGTATTTTGACCTGGGTTGTGGGGTGTTATTTGATGATATATAATTGGTTCAGTGGGTCTCATAAAATTAGCCATTTAACGATATCCCACTGGAACAGATGTGGAATGTGACGGTGCCATGCCTAATAGGTCATCTATTTGCTTGTCAATATCCTATGCACAGAGAATGGAAGCACGAAATTGCCTATGTTTCTCTTCATATTCAGAAGATTTTAGGCAGGTGCCAAATGAGGCAATGGCCTATCCTACAGGGGTATCCCAAAATGGAGCATTGGGACCATAATCCAGATGGGTAGCATCATCAACATGACCTTCCATGGGAGAATGGAATGAGGTATTTGCCCGAGAAGGCTGTTGGACCAAGGGATCCGAGTGTGAATAATATGGTCCTCCACTTTCTACAACCACATTATCTCCCACTTGGGAGGTGGTAGCAGCTCGTTGGTCAATAGCTTCCATTGGATTTTCTCTTGAACCAGGAATAAAATCGGGTGGCAAGCCCCGTATTCTTATAGACTATCTTAACTTAGCTAGTTTGTATAGTTCCTATCTAACCTAGGGTCTAAAAAACTAGAAAACACACCAAAACATTTCCCTACACAAGCTATAGGTCAAAACAAGCACACTTAAAATGATAGGAGGGGTTAAAAAAGTCAAGTCTCTCACCAGGATTGTCAATAAGGTGCCACTCGCGATATACCTTGAGGGTATGTGCATAGTAATCTCCCCGAATGTTTTTTTTGGTGTATGGCTCCAAGCAAGATGGCCAAAGGTATTTTATCATATGGATAGGGTATCCTAGTGGGGTCTCCCTATATACTCAAGGTACGTGGGAGCTCGAATCGGTAGTAGTGTTGTCTAATGCATAACCGTACACAAGGGGCCTTCCGATATACAATTGAGTACATGAAGTACCTTTCTATATACCTAAAGGGTCTGTGAAAGGCCATTTGATATACTGACGGTACATGGAAGAACCGCACGAATCCCAGAATGTAATGTAGACAAATAATGATAGCTCCTGCACTTAACAACGCCCGAACACGTCTCTAACCTATCACTCCAATTGCTACGTAAATTTTAACCTATAAATACCATTGATTTTAAAGTGGACGGTTAGGTGAATGCATGATGTTTTGATAGAAAAGTAAAACCATGCAATATGCTTATGCAAAATATTTCATTTTACCGTTTAGTATGCCTACTTATGGGAGGGAAAGAGAGTATTTTTATTTTGTTTCAAAACCAAAAATACATCCAAACAACAATCTTGAACAAAAAATCAAAGACAAGCAGTATATTCGAAACTGATTTCTCTTTTCTGAAAGTAATAAGAAACGGAAGAATCTCTTTTCCTAAAAGAAAAACAAGAAGCACACTACATGCAAATGCACTCTGTTTTTTCAATTTTCTCTTAAAACATAGGAAAATCTAACTTAAAACTACCATATTTTTTATTTTGATTGAGATAGTTCTAAATGCATAAGAAATGAGACAACATTAAGAGCCTAAAATCTTGTAAAGCCAATCAAAGATCCAATGTCCAACGCTCAATGATGATAACCTAGTCTCAGTCAAAAAATTTCTTTTTTAAAGGAAGGAAAAAGAATTTCTCTATGCAAACAAGAAATGAAACTAAGTTGTTAATTAAATGTTCTTATTTTAGTCTATATAACAGAAATGAAAAGAGATCTTACTAACACCCTAAGCTTTTCAAAAAACAAGAAATATTTTCCCAAACACAACCAATAAGCATAGAAGCAAATGAACAACAAAAAAGCTTAATCTAGCTTTTGAATTTCCCAATCAAACCAATCTTAAACCATAAAATTTCAAGCCACAAGCATTAAATTATGTCACACAATCCTGACAGTGCGGGACTGAAAGCAAAACAACTCAAATTTTTTACAAAAATTGAGGAAAAGGAGGTCTTTGGAATGATGCCTACCTGGCACCGTACTTCTCTGGAGTTGACAGAGCTGTTCTATCCTAGCACCACTTCTTGCCAATGGGATATAGGTGGTGGCACCACATTCTACCCACTCTGTTCAAGCGGTGGCACCGCTCCTTGTACACTACATAGGCGCAGTTCCCTGTAAAAATCCAAAACACAAAGAGAACGAAATATCAAGTCAGTAAAAGACCAAATCAGGGTAAAGGCTGATAGATTGAGTACAAAAACAGAGCATAAAAGGTCGAAATGATTCATATCTAAACAGATATGGAAGTTTCAAACCTAAATTCACTAATTCAGATAGCAGATCTAACTAAAGAGAGTTAGAGAAGGAGCCTGGATTCGGACAAGAGTTGAAGAACTGAGGAAGATTAGAACGACTGATACATATATCTAATCCCCAGCAGAGTTGCCAGATTTGTTAGCTGGAATATTTCACCTCCTACAGAAAGTAAGGTGTTCCACTAGTCCGAATGGTTCAGATCCAGAACAAATGAACGACAAAGGTTGAAGACCCTCCTTGGACGCTGTAGATACCTAGAATGTGATGCTTCGATAGTAAGCATGTGTACCTGCAAATATATTAAACATGCAAACACATCAAAGCTCCCAGAATATAATCTATTGATCCATGTTAGTGACTAAGGAATCTAACAACATACATGTGAAATCAAACAACAACAATAATGTGGGACAGAAATCAGCTTTGCATTAAGATAAAATGGAGAAGTTTACAACCAATTAATCCGTAGTGTTGACATGCATCTCCATGAAACCAAACACTTTCATCCCCATAAGCTCCAACGTTTTCTCTCTATGCTCTCCAATAGCTTGGGCCAAGTAATCAATCGAACAACATAATAATACCTTAAGAGTTCTCCCCTCAACCATGGATATGAGCTTGTATTTATAAGGCTCAATGGATAGGAATGGTTGAGATATTTGTGGATGAGGTGGCCTCTAAGATCCTAGGATGGGGGGTCTCAAGCTCAACTAACCCACAATGATAGGGATAAGGGAGGACATGAGGCTCATCATCTAGAAGCCTCGATAATCTTCTCTTTTTCCCATTTTACCCAGGGTACCGCGTTTCTCCTTCCATGACAGAGCGGTTCAGGTAAGAAATGCTTATGGACTAAGGGCCATAAGTGGTGGCACCTCTTGTAGATAACGAGGGATAGGAGGTGCGAAAAAGGTATCACTCATGGAAAAAGGGGAAAGCACAGTGCTGAGCATTTTTGTGAAAGATTGACAAAATGGTATTAGTTTCCACTCCAAATGCTGGGATTCAGGGCAAGTAGGTATGTCAAAGGTATTATCACATGATGGTGATAGGATTTTGGTATAACAAGGGGTTTCAGGAGTGGTAATATTCATAGTCAGAGGAGGGAGGGTGGTGGAATTCATAGGAATATCATGTTCCAGAGATGAAGAGATAAGAATATTTTTTGATGCAAGGGTTTCAAGGGAGGAATTTATAGGAATAGAAGAAATAGCAGGTTTTGATATTAAAGAATGTGAAGAAATATGAGCAGTTTCAAGTTCCAATGATATCGGAGGAATAAGTGAATTTCAAGGAGTAATTCTAATAGGTATGTTTTGTGATGTTGAAGGGGCGCCACTAGTGGCAGAAAGAATATGAGACAAATTGATCTCAGAGAAAGAGTGTTTGGGAAAGTTATCCTGAGGAAAACCCTTCTCTGGTGGAGTGGTGGTATCAACTAATTATAAACTTGTAGGTACAGTGAAAGGGAAAGTAAATGTAAAGGGATAGGTATCCTCTTCGAGGTCACTCTTTATTACATGTATTTTAGTGGTTGCTTGAGGAAAGGGATGAACTTGATGAATTGGAGGCACTTGCATAACAAATTGTTCAAGTGGGGCAGGTTGTGGTGGTGGAACTAGCTATTCTACTCTCTGTACTTATTGAGGAATGGGATATGGATCAGCAACTGGAGCTTCTTGTACATTTACCTTATGAGGGGTCACTTGAATTTTCTTCTTTTTAGATTGGGGCTCAGCCACTTCTGCTTGTGCTTGTATCTGTGAATTGATATTTTCCATATTTTTCTTAAACTCGGTCAATTTGTGTAAGGTTTCAATCATCAAGGAAGGTTGTGTTCTTACAAGAATTTCAAGAACATCCTTAACTTTTTCCTTTGATTTATTGGAAAGAGAAGAAGAAGAGATAGATTCTTGTTCTTTGGCTTCCCTTTCTAGATTTTGTCTCTGAATATTCTCTTCCACAGTCAATTTGACCTATTTGAAATGTAACACGGTCGTATTTATATATTTTTTATATTGAAAAATAAGAGATTTCTCTACGGGATTATCAATTATTCCTAGTACCTCCTAGAAATTGGTGGCTCCTTTGTACATAGAATCATCATGATCATTTTGATGAACATAGGGAATCTTAGCATGCTCCTGAACAAAATGACTCGCCAAGTATGACATACGGTCATGTATACACTTTGGTGCTTACCCCAAGTTCATGTCAATGATTTCTTTTCCCAAGATAGAGGCCTGAGTGGAATTCTATAGAATTACAAATCCAAAATTCAACAAAAATTTAGGCCGAGATGTTTTTTTAGAGGATTCAAGCTTTGAAAAAAACCCATCGACAACAGTTTGATACGATATTTCCTGCAGAACCATCCAATTCACGAATATTCTTATCAATAGGTGCACTACATTGCTACCCCAAATACAAATGTAGGAGAAACATTCTCCCACATACCAATCACCATTTACTGAAATAAAATCTCCGACCTTTTTCGAAAAACCTGGAGCATCTTCTTTGAATATTTTCTAATACATCTACACTAGGAAAAGATCATAGATTTCATAAATTTGAGGAACATAATTATCTTCCCATGAGTATGAGAAATAAATATGGATTGGAGGAGATGTCTTAGTCCATTCCCATCGCATAGCCGAAAATGATGTAGTGCAAAAAACATCTATCACGTATGATGAAAGGTAGAAAAATGGCTTCCTAGAAGTTGATGTCTTCTGGTACTTCTCAATATTCTCCTTCATGTTCATTGATAGAATATTAGCCCAATTAAATGAATCACTGGTAATAAATCGATGATGGGATATAGTATCCCACTCAGCTTTGAACACCTAGAAATTAGGTAATCCATATAGCCGACAAAACATGTTCTCTAAACCACGAAACCTGGTAAGAATTTTCCAGCTTAGGAACAAACTCAATGGGCTTCTCAATCCAATATTGTATTTCCTCTTCAAAATCAAATTGAGACATGGCCTCATTAAGGAATTTGGTGTTCAAGAGTTGTTGGGGAGGTATGAGAGCATAAGATCTAGCAAAAACATCTGGGTGGAAAAATGCCACTTGAGTGTCAGTGCAGTCATCAAAGGATCACTCCTTATTGTTTACATGGTCTAATTCCTACTTAAATGGGTCAGTATAAGACATGAAATGGGGTCAATTTGCAATGGCATGGAGCTGAGAATTCCTAATTTTGGCATAGGAGAGATGGTTGTGAGTAATAGAGAAAAGGTCATCATTGTCTAAAATGGAATAAATTCTTGACCAATCCAGATGAAAGGTTTTAGAAATACGCCCACTGGTATCAGTAAAGATACCAACGTTTGGGTCCTTGCTCTTTTTCTCTTAGAGAGAAGTATTATACCTTGTGTTTATGGTCACACCAACTGAATTGGAAGTAAAATTGGATCCAAACTTAGTCACCATGATTAGATTTTACCCACAGTAAAAACCAAAAAAGATAAACTTTGGAAATGGAAACTTACTCCTGGATAAATTGGATACCAAGGATTGGTGAAATTAAACAAGAAAACCCTGCAGTAAAAACCCTTAATCACAGTAAAAATGCAAATGAAATGGTAAAGAATTCATAATTTTGAATGAATTAACTAATACAAGACTCAACGGCAGAATAGATGTGAGTTGTAAATATGGAAAAAATAGACGCCTGAGATCCAGGAGGAAAATCAAAACGCGGAGATGGAATTTAACCAAAACTTTGGATCTTGTGATTTCTGCAATCAGCAATGTGGGTTGCACGATGCGGTATGAGATTATTGACCAAGAAAAAATAAATTAAGTATCGCAATCCACAATAGGCAAATTATTTGTGGGTTGCATGTTGCGGGTAGGAAATGTTGCAAATTACATTTTATTGAGTTTCTACTTTTTGAAATCTTATTTGTGGGTTGCAGAACCAAAAAAATAAAAAATATACAAAAGGACATTTCTTCTTTCCATAATCCATGTTGTGGAATGCAGAAGGAAGAACTAAAAGATAAATTTTTATTTAGAAAAATAATTCTCCAATCTGCAATCCGCATTGTGGGTTGCAGAATGCAAGAAATTGATTTCCAAAAACCTCCAAAAAAGGACTTACACATTTCAATTTTCGATTGCAGAATGCAAGTTGCGGAAATGCAAAAAATATGTAAAAGAAAAGGGCACTTCCTCTATCCACAAAACCAAAAAAAAAGGTTTCCAAGGAAATTTAACTAAGTCCAAAACATGGTACTTATAGTTTAAGAACTCCGATAACAGTATTATGCAATCAAAAGGCCAATCGAAAGGATGAGTGGGGATCCTATTTTAGCATCTCGAAATGGGATATGTTGCTTCCAGCAACACAATCATGGTGCTATTGCATGGAAATTTTTAACAAAGGCAAGGTAGCCATCTAGTCATAGTCAAAATGCTTTGGTCCAGTGAAATAGAAGAAATGAGGAACAATCCATTAATGTGAGAATCTAAAAAGAATGAATCCAGTGTTAAATTTAGTGGAATAGGTTTTTGTAAATATCTGAAATCAATATATAGAGCATATGTGTATGAATTTTGTACTACTAAAAACTTATCTCAAACATGAAAAGAAAACATTGTGGAAGTAATTAAGAGGAAATACATTCACATGAGAAAGGGATAAACATACTGCAACATAAACAACAAAGGAATATTTGTAAAATTCCAACTTCGACTATGTGATTTTATTAAATATAGGTCTCAAAATACAATGCTCAATTCTCACGGGTTCCAACCCTTTTTTCATTACAATAACTAGTTCTTATACAAATTGCTCCATGAGCTGAAATAACAAACTTCTAATAATAGGTGTTAACCCAAAAAATCCCTCAATGATCTCTACATGACCTACACCACCCAAAGACATCTATTTCACTACCCGCATTTGACCCCCACACCCTTGCAAAGGCTCAAAAACATGAAAAGGGCTTAAAAACCCCTAAAAATGCCAAAATATCTCTCATAGGGGCTAAAACCCCTCAAAGGAGCTTAAAACCCCCAAAAGAGATAAGAATTGGGTGAAAGGGGATTAAAGCCCAAAAAAGGAGCTAAAGCCCTAACCAACGGCTTAAAACCCTAAACCTCTAGAAAAAACTATAAATAGAGGGGTGGGGGTCACTATCAAAACACTCATTCCCTACCTCTCATTTATCTGCCCACATGAGTGCCTTCAGGAGCCAACTCTCTCAAACCATTCATCCCTCTCTCTCTTTTGCTCCATTATCCACTTCCCTTGTGTGTTGAGCTTATCTCCACACCATTTAAACCAATAAGGAGAGGCTTATCCTTGAGATAGGGTATGGTGACCCATCTTCCATTAAAAATCTTAGGTATAATGAGATGCATGTTTTGTTTATTTTTATTTCTAGCTTAGATGTATGTGTAGTTTATTTCTAACAGTAGATTGCCAGTTCTCCATTGATGATTAGTTGCAGGTATATTTTTCTGATAGTTTGTTGTAGAATTTCCATGGCTCAAAGTTAACCCTTCCTTGCAAGTTTTTTTTTCATCCATAGGACCCCTACCCTTTCGTCCTATAGACAAAAGGTAGTCATTTCTGTTAGCTGGAATATTTCACCTCCTACGGACAGCAAGGTGTTCCACTGGTCTGAATGGTTCAGATCAAGAACAAATAAAGGACAGAGGTTGAAGACTCTCCCTAGACGTTGTAGATATCTGGAATACAAGGCTTTGATAGTCCACTTGTGTACCTGCAATCAAGCTCAACATGAAACAGATCAAAGCAACTAGAATATGATCTACTAATCTATGCTAATGACTAAGGAATCTAGCAACATATATGTGAAATCACAACAACAACAACATATGTGGGACAGAAATCAACTTGCATTAATGAAATATGAAGAATTTTACAACCAAGCCTTAGTGTTGACATGCATCTCCATGAAACCAAATTCTCATCCCCAAAAGCTCCGACTCTAGCTCTCTATGCTCTCTCCAAATGATCTTGGGCCAAGAATCAATCCAATAGCATAACAATACTTCCAATGTTCTCCTCTCAACCATGGCTATGAGCTCATATTTATAGGTCTTTAATGGATAGAGTAGGTTGAGAAATTAGTGGGTGAGATGGCCTCTAAGATCCTAGAATGAGGGATCTCGAGCTCAACCAACCCACAACAGTAGGGATAAGGGATATCTCGAGGCTTATAATCTAGAAGCCTCAAGAAACTTCTCGTTTTCCCTTTTTACCCAGGCTACCACGCTTATTCTTCTATGGCAGAGCGGTTCTGGTAATAATCGCTTATGGACCAAGGGTAACAGGCAGTGGAACCGCTCATGGAAAACAGATGATGGGCGGTGCGAACAAGGGTACCACTCCTCGATAAAGGGGCATGCGCGGTGCTAGGAATTTTCATGTAAGATTGATGAAAAATCATTTAATTTCCACTCTAGAAGATGGGATTTAGCGCAAGTAGGTATGTCAAATGTCTTATCACATGATGGTGACAGGATTTTGGTATAACAGGATGCCCCCTAAAGCATGAGTCTTAGAGGGATACAATAAACGAGAGCTTTGAGAACAAGTCATTGCCAGGAGATGAAAATGTTGGCTCAATCAGAGTATGTCATCAATTAGGCATCTATAGTACATCAGTATGTTGACTCATAGACACAAGTAACCAAACTCATAGCTGCAGACCAATACAAGGTAGATCTATGAGTGGAATAAACAAGCATGGCTACTATAATACAACGTAGATCCATGTGATAGAGGACTTAAACTTGGACATAGCTACCAGATATACAACATAGATCTATGTCATACAGATGCAAATTTGAGCATAGCCATGACCATACAAATGTGGATCCATGCTAGATATACAAAACTCCATCACAACCTGGGGAAAAGCAATGAGTGATTTAGACATGTACCCAGGGTTTTTGTCTCATCTTCCACAAAGTACGATTATATCCATGTGATTACAATGATCTGAAGTCAAACATGGTAGAAAAAAATTAATTACCGGCCAATGATGTGAACCGTTAACAAGTGTGAGGGATATCACCATTAATGTCAATGATTCCCAAGGTACTCTAGTACAATCTACTGAGTGCGAATAGATGTCCTGATGTCGAACACCCAGTCGATTCTATCGATCAAAGGTCAATGATGTGAACCTATGTCGAGAGCGAGAGAATCTGTCATTAAGGCATACAAATCTCAAGGTACTAATCATTGTTTCTAAGACTATTTCATGGATAATGAGCTGATGTCAATAGGGAAAATCTCATCGAAGAAGGGCCATGATGAGTCCCACATCAGAGACACAAAACTTGGAACATAGTTTTGGAATGATGTGAATGTAGTAACCACATGACTGACTCAAAGATACTGACACAAAGACTGTGTAGACTGTAGAGGTAATACTTCTTCAAATTCCCTTTGAACATTAGGCAGCATGACTAAAAGACTTGGCAGCATGACTAGACAGGACAGATACACAATGCGATAGTGGACAATGCATTCCTTTGAAAGACTCAAAGGATTGACATGACTCATGAAAGTGGATCATCATGGAGATGAACTGAATAGCCAATTGACTGACATGATTGTGTATACAAGTGCAATGTTTAAAGGTAATGACAAACAACTGCTTACAAGATGATTCCCTTCCCATTTCCCCCATCATGATTGATGAGTGCCTCTTTTCGGTTTTACGAGTTCAAAGAGGGTAACAAACACTCGATATAGCTTGTCAGAAGACAAGTCCAGACTCATATGTTTTACAAACCTAAGAGAGGAGGGGTTTGGTCCCAAAATGGGTCTCCTAATGTTTAAATTAACGAGCCCACTGAAATAAAACTCGGTATCATTCATGTTTAGATAGTCTGAACGAATACAGAAGAAGACTCCAAAGGGGTCCTTTTTTGTATGTTTTAGTCTCTAAGGCCTGAAAAAGTATAAAATCATACCTTAGAGAACTCTTCCAGTCATGATTGGCTAGAGTGATCCTTTTTTGTAAATAGTCCTATCCGAACCGAAAAAGAGATAACCTACTGTCAGATGGATGACTCTTCAAATACTTTAATGAGCGTGAAGAAGACAAGATCGCTCGACGATCTTTTTGTGTTTAAGGAGCCTGAAAATGGTTTAAAGAGAGATCCATGAGTTTTCTTTACACAATGTCACCTTTTACGATCCTAGAAAGATTCAGAAATGGACTCAACTATCTTTTCATGTTTAAGGAGTCTAAAAAAGAGGTGAAAAGAGGACTCCATGACGTTTCTTTACACAACATTGTATTTTACGATCCTGGAAAGAAACTTGAATTGGACTCGAAACTTTGATGCTAGATTTTAATGAGCATGACAAAGTGTCATAATAAACACTCGAATACCTTTTCCATTTTGTGAAAGTATAAAAAATCCATAAATAAACTTCCCAAATATTTTACTAGAGTTCTCTTATCTTGCAGACGACTCAGAAACAAGTGTTAAATGAATTTAAGACCAACATTAAGGGATTACGACAAATATATTTTGACTAAAACATGATTTTACATCAAAAATATAGTAGGGTGAACCCAAAAATGTCTATATAAGTCAAGTGAATAGTAAAAAATCAAAACATTTTACTATTTACCTCTTAGCAGAGAGCACTTGGAGCATTTTCTAGCCAGATATTGCACAGCTGATACCGAGAGTTTCCACCGTACATTTTCAGCCTCGTTAGTTTTAGGTAACAGCTAAGACCCTAATCTTTCATTTCATAGCTTCCATTTTGAGATTTGGTAGGGTTTGGGCCTTTGTGGCAAACCTTAAAACTCATAATACAGGCAACATGGGTACCCCTTGCGGGATACGTGGTTCCACCATACAACTGTGCCTATAATGCAGTGGATAGGAAGTGCCAGCCATGGATGAATCAAACAAATAGTATGGGAAAAATAACTTCATTCTTTTGATTGCTAATGATTTAAGGATGACTCTAATGCATACCATTGTTGTTTTTGGCAGGTCTAGGTGACTCAAACATGGTGATATGGAAGGAAAGAACACATGATAACGAGGATGCTACGACTGAAAGAAGTGTAGTTTATATTGCTATATTCTGGGACTGTGGGCTCCTGAAGTTCTTCCGAACCCCAAGCATGGCGTCCCACAAGAGATTACTGGAACACATACTGCAGATGTGGAATCTAGAATAGCAGTATTTCAAGGTGGGGGCACATATACTTACGATGGAGGTAGAGGATATCTACTTCCTGACTGGCCTATCAAGACGGGGTGACCCATCTCACTGACAGGTTCCCGTAGAGGGGACATTACTACCAGAGAGCTTATAGATCGACACTGTGCATCAGGAATAAGTACATCGGGGAAGAAAATCCCCTCGAGGGAAGTGACAAATAGGGCTCTATGGACCGTTGTATTTACCATGTAGAGGGTGGCAGGTAGTCAGGGTGTGCACCATGCTTCCAGAGCACACATGTTGTACGCCCTAGAGGCAATGGCACTTACGGTGTTCAACTGGGAGAAATCTATGCTTCCAATATTCAAGGATTAGCTGACTAAATGTCGTCAGGGAGAGCTGAAGTAGTTTGGATTTGGTTCCATCTTAGCCTGCTTCTTCTTTGAGCGGGTTCCACGG
The DNA here is from genome assembly GCA_001517045.1 of Pseudotsuga menziesii. Classification (NCBI taxonomy): domain Eukaryota; kingdom Viridiplantae; phylum Streptophyta; class Pinopsida; order Pinales; family Pinaceae; genus Pseudotsuga; species Pseudotsuga menziesii. The sequence goes on from LPNX010405035.1 coordinate 1,413,599, forward strand.
ATGAGGCCCCAGGTGATTTTTCGGAGTCTGAGAGCACGAGACGCCCATATGTTGAGGTGGGTCTAGGTCATGGCTCACACAGGAGTGGGTAGGGGCATGGTGAATTTCAGTGATCCATTCTTCAGATGGTTGCAAGAGCAGATGCTCATGGTCGAGGACTATGCCTATGCAGGCACGGACTTCACAGGAGTTCCTCACCTACCACTCCCACCTGGAGGGCAGTGGGGTGACATCGATAAGAAGTAATAAACCTTAAAATGGACAATATTTTAATGTTTTATATTTGTTATGATAAGTGATGAGACCTGTTTGTTCTAATGCAAATGTTGGACAGCGAGGCCTGGAGGAGCACCTCCACTGGATAGGTGAGCAGGAGCTGGCTTCATACCATGGGGTGATGATATCACTAGGGAGCTGGAGGAGAACCTAGAGAGGTTGACTCTAGACATCCCAGATGCCGACATAGATGACCTCCCGACTAGATATTAGAGATGTACAATGGGAGTACCGGGCCGATTCAAAAGGCTACTACGTAGCATGGCTCGAGCAGTGATGTGCTATCATGAGCAACATTAATGTATGAGACATATATACTGAAAGCTGATAGCTTCAGGATTTTGTATGATGGTTTTTCCTGAAAGCCTACGTGCTTCAGATGAGGTCTCGGGACCTATTTTTTGTAAAACTTTTTTGTATATATATATATACATACTTTATACGGTGTTTATATGTTTCAAATGGACAATGCTTTTCTATGAGTTCTATGTGTCTTTAAATGTTTATTTATAGTGTACCATGTTTGATTTAATGTCATGAATGGGCAATATGCCAATCTAGGATGTAATTAGCCAATGAATCAACAATTACATTATGTTCCCTGGGGATATGCCTATAAGTAATAGTTTCAAATGATCTTTCTAACAAACGTACTATCTGGAAGAGGTGGAGGAGTACCGGGTTCCTAATGGTGTAGACGAAACAGGAATTGAAGGTTGAATCTCAGGTTTAGAAGACCTGGGAAGATTAGGGATAGACATAACATTAGAGGTGATAGGGGTGGTATCTTGAACTGGGTTTCGGGGTGTCAATGGATGATCTATAATCGGTTCAATGGGTCTCATAGATTCGGCAAGTGAACGATATCCCCTAGGAACAAATGTGGATCTTACTAGTGTTGGACCTAAAATGTCATCTATCTACCTATCAATCTCCTTCATGCGAAGAATGGCATAATGGTATTTCCTACGTTCTTCTTCAATTTCAGAAGAGATTCCATGGGTGCCAAATGAAGCAATGGCTTGACCTACAGGGGTTTCCCAAAATGCAACATTGGGACCGAAATCCTGGCGAGCAACATCATCAACACGTCCATCCATTGGAGAATGGAACGACGAATCTTCCTAGGAAGGCTATTGGACCAAGGGAGGCAAGTGTGAAGAATATGGTAATCCACTTTCCACAACCACATTATCTCCCACATGAGAGGTGGTAGCAGCTCCTTGGTCAATAGCTTCCATAGTATTTTCTCTTGAACCAGGAATAAAATTAGGTGGTAAGCCCCATACTCTTCTGGAGTGTCTTAACTCGGCCAGTTTGTATAGTTCCTATCTAACCTAGGGTCTGAAAATCTAGAAAACAAACCAAAAGACTTCCCTACAAAAACTATAGGCCAAAACAAGCAGAATTAAAATGACAGGAGGAGTTCAAAAGTTAGGTCTCTCACTAGGATTGTCAAGAAGGTGCCACTCACGATATACCTCGAGGTTATGTGCATAGTAATCTCCTTGAATGTTGTTTTCAGTGTATGGCTCCAAACAAGATGGCCAAAGAGATTTTCTAAGACAGATAAGGTACCCCAGTGGGGTCTCCCGATATACTCAAGGTACATGGGAGCCGGAATCGGTAGTAGTGTTGTCTAATGCATAACCATACACAAGGGGGCTTCTAATATACAATCGAGTACATGAAGTACCTTTCTATATACCTCAAGGGTATGTGAAAGGTCATTCAATATACCAATGGTACGTGGAAGAACCGCACGAGTCCCAGAATGTAATGCTGACAAAATAACGACAGCTCCTACTCTTAACAACACCCGAACACGTCTCTAACCTATCACTCAAGTTACTAAGTAAATTTTAACCTATAACTACCATTAATTTTAACTTGTACGGTAGGTGAATGCATGATGTTTTGAAAAAAAAGTAAAACCATGCAATATGCTTCTCCAAATTTTCAGTTTACTGTTTAGTATGCCTACTTACGAGAGGGAAGAGAGTGTTTTTCTTTTTGTTTCAAAACCAAAAAGACTTCCAAACAACAGTCATGAACATCAAATCAAAGAAAAGAAAACAAGTTTTACAAAACTGATTTCTTCTTTTCAAAAGCAAATGAGAAGGGTGAGGATCTCTTTTCCTAAAAGAAAAACAAAAGGCACAGCTGCATGCAAATGCACTCTATCTTTTCAATTTTCTCAAAAACATAAGCAAATCTAACTTAAAACTACCATTTCTTTTTATTTTCATCAAGACAGTCCTAAATGCATGAGAGACAGAATATTATGAAGGTCCTGAAAGCTTACAAAGCCAATCATAAAACTCAAATCCAACACTCAGATATGATGTCCTAGTCTCAGTCAAAACTTTTCTTTTTTGAAGGAAGGAAAAATAAGTTTACTATGCAAGTAAGAAATGAAACCTACAAGCTAATCTAGTGTTCTTCTTTCAATTTATGCAACGAAAGAGATTTCAATAACAACCCAAACTTTTCAGAAAACAAGAAATCCTTCTTCAAACACAACCAATCAAGCATAGAAGCGGATGAACAATCAAAAAAGATTAAACAAAAGTTTTGAAATTCCACTCAAATCAATCTTAAACCATCAAATCAGAAAGCCACACACACCAGATTCAGTAACACAAGCCTAATAACAGAACTGAAAGCAATCAAAATCAAATTTTTTGCAAAGAAAAATGAGGAACAAGTGTTTTGGGATGATGCCTACCTTGCACCATGTGTTGTAGGTGTCTGACAGAGCATTTCCAAGACATAACCGCTCTTAGAAAATGGGTTACAGGTAGTGGCACCACTTACTGCTCACTTTGTTCAAGTGGTGGCACCACTTCTCATACAAAGCATGGATGTGGTTCCCTGTAGATGGCCAAAACAAAAAAGAGAACGATGGATCAGATCAAAAAAGACTAGATCAAATAAAATACTCTTGAATTGAGTATGAAAATAGAGCATAAAAGACCAAAATGACTCAGATCTTAGCAGATCTAGAAATTTCAAACCCAGATAATGCAAGTCAGAAAGTAGATCTAACTAAAGAGAGTTGAAGAAAACAGAGCTTGGATTCGAACAAGAGTTGCAGACTGAGGAAGATCAGAACAACCGATACACAATTCCCCAGTGGAGTCACCAGATTTGTTAGCTGGAATATTTCACCTCCTGTAGACAGCAAGGTGTTCCACTGGTATAAATGGTTCAGATCCAGAACAAATAGAGGACAGAGGTTGAAGACTCTCCCTGGATGTTGTGGATATCTAGAATACAATGCTTTGATAATCCACCTGTGTACCTGCAATCAAGCTCAACACGAAACAGATCAAAGCAAATAAAATATGATATACTAACCTATGCTAGTGACTAAGGAATCTAGCAACATATATGTGAAATCACAACAACAACAACATATGTGGGACAGAAATCAACTTGCATTAATGAAATATGAAGAAGTTTACAACCAAGCTGTAGTGTTGACATGCATCTCCATGAAACTAAATTCTCATCCCCAAAATCTCTGACTCTAGCTCTCTATGTTCTCTCCAAATGATCTTGGGCCAAGAATCAATCCAATAGCATAACAATACCTCCAATGTTCTCCTCTCAACCATGGCTATGAGCTCATATTTATAGGGCTTTAATGGATAGAGTAGGTTGAGAAATTAGTGAGTGAGGTGGCCTCTAAGATCCTAGAATGAGGGATCTTGAGCTCAGCCAACCCACAACAGTAGGGATAAGGGATATCTCGAGGCTTATCATCTAGAAGCCTCGAGAAACTTCTCTTTTTCCCTTTTTACCTAGGGTACCGCGCTTCTTCTTCTATGACAGAGCGCTTCTGGTAATAACCACTTATGGACCAAGGGTAACAGGCGGTGGCACCACTTATGGAAAACAGATGATGGGCGGTGCGAACAAGGGTACCACTCCTGGGTAAAGGGGCATGCGCGGTGCTGGGAATTTTCATGTAAGATTGATGAAAAATCATTTAGTTTCCCCTCCAAAAGCTGGGATTCAGGGCAAGTAGGTATGTCAAATGTCTTATCACATGATGGTGATAGGATTTTGGTATAACAGTTCCTGCCTATAGCTAGGGAAAAATCCCTACCACAATAGGAATTAATGCTCTTGCATTTGTCAACTACATTTATTAACTACTAGCTTATTTTTGAAAATAAACTAAATCCCTAGCTAACTAATTCTTCAAAAATAATCCTTCAATGATCTTCAAGCATCTTCAAGTATGTAATATATATTTGGGTCTTCTATATTTCTCGATTGATTTCCATTGATCCACAGATGGTAAGTCCAAGGTGGAGATTTATTTTGCTAGCATACGCACCTCCACGTGGTCCCTATATGAATAATATGGTAAATGTGCACATGTGACCTTGAAGGAAAATATCATCTCAAAGTCATCTGCTAGCCTGTCCACAATTGTCTTCCTCGATAATGACTGTTGCAGGTCTATAAATTTGGTGGGGTCTGACCTACGCTCAATTAAATGATCATGATATTTTTTCTGTCACAGCATACCACCTTTCTCTTCCCAAAATAAAGATAGTCCCTTTTTAAACAAGGGATCAAACATATCGAAAAACATCCTCACCTGGTGTGACATGATCCCAATCTTTGCCTCAACAATGTCTAAGTGATGGTGTTTATTGGAAACCTTTCATTCCCAAGTTATAATGGATATTCTATATTTAATAGTAGTTGTCTTCAAATTCCTCCTCTGTCAACCCATTTAGAAAATATATAGTGTTTTTAGTTGTCTCTATGATATTTTTGTTCAATATTTCCTACACAACTATCACACTTTATTTGGTTGATTGTATTACAATATATTTGTTGAAAATGTAGTCTAGGTAGGGCCTTAATTCAGTTGCTTCTAATATGAGTGCATCATAAATTATGTGTTTATCCCCTTGTACAGGAAACAACCCTGTAACCTGTTTTACTAGCTTATCATTTTTACTCTACAACTCTTGACACTTAACCTCCTAGGATTTTCCTCCTTTATCTCTTTTTGAAGCTAAACTTTCCAAATTTTTATTCTAGTTCCTTAACCTAACACTCTCCAACTCCTTAAAACTAACTCTCCGACTCTGACATGGCTTAAGAAATATATTTTTCACCTGATTCTACGAGAGGAGGAATTATTCTACTTTCAAGCTCCTTTTTGTTTTCTTTCCACTTCTTTTTCAATTCATCATATTTACCTTTGAAAGTATTCTCACTCTCAACCAAAAGAGACATATCTCTTTCCCACCATTTTTCCTTCTCTCCAAGTTTTAACGGTTTTTCTTTGTAGTCAGTTAACTCACCAGTCAAAGTTTCCTTCTCCTTTTTAAGCTTTGTTAGCTCAAAAGCCTAGATTAGCTAAGTGGATGGAATCTTTAAATTCTTTTTCAATAATTGAATGGTATTTTTCTTTTCATTAAAAAACCCTTGTGATGCATCCCCTTTGTGTGAGTCATTGTCCATAGACAACCAGTTTGTTTGCAACTTTTTAATTTTTGCTTGGTGAGCCTTATTTTCTACTTTTTCCTACTGAGATGATTTTCATTTTTATTTTGTTTGACTCCAACCTGGATACCTTCAATGTTTCTATTATTAAATCAGTATATATAATAGCCCCAGTATGTTTATGTAAGTGGATCATGTTAGGAATAGGACTATTCTCCAAACTCATCTTCATTACAGCAACCTTATTCTTAGTTGCTACTACTAGGTTTAGTGTATTTTGGGTATGATCCCTGATAGTCACTAGGGATACATCCTTAGTAGATATCTTCCTGACATCTACATATATATTCAAATTTTTATCTGAGCCCACCTCCTTATCATCCTTGTATGTATCAAATAGTTCACCTCTTCTCTTGAAATAGGAAGTGGATTATGTAGGTTTCTCAAAAAAAAATTATATTCCTTAACCTCAAACGCAAGTCATGTAACCTTCCTTTGCTTCTTATTTTGACCTTTTCCATTTCTTACTTGAACTAGCTGCCATGTTTCTTCAACTTTCTGGTTTTTAGGTTTCTTTGTTGTATCTTCTTCATCTATGTCCATGGCATCCGAGAAGTATCTTTTGTTTGTTCTTTCAGAGAAACTGGCTATTGGTGCCACTTTTTCAGATGCTAAAACTATGCTCCAAGGGTCAAGCTGTGTGGAGCTGACTTCTTTCACTAATGAAGTAGAATCTTCTTACATATATAAATCCTTATAGGTCTCATGAGTGTAGTATAACCAATTTGCAGTCTTAGACAAACTTGCAACCACAAAATGCTCAAAAGGTTTGTTCTTGTTGACATGTCTCCCGGTAGATGGGGATCATAGTTAATGGTCCAACATCTATCTAGAACCCCATTTCTCTCAATAATATAAATATCATTGAAAAAGTAGATCTATTATTTATAATGAATGGGCCTACATCCCATGGGAATTAGATTTATGAATACTTCTTGAAGTTAAGAAAATGTTCATTTTACACTATCAGCTTTTGTCTAATTAACTCCAAGGAAAATAGTCTAACAGTTAGGAATGAAGGTAAAATGTAGGGTTGTGTAAGAAACTCATACAATATGATCATTATTCCCTTCTCAAATAGAAACCAATATTCTATTCTCTTTTCAGGAGAGAACTACAACATTTCTTTCATATGTGGCAAGACCCTAAGCAATTTCTTTTAAAAAATGCATGATAGACTTTGGACATGAGAAAATTAACAAATCTGCTATAATCTCTATTCATCTTATATGTAAGTACCATCTCAGGAAGTTGTAGTTTATTCTCATTAAAAGATAATAACATCTTGAGCGGATATGACTGGAACCTGAAACATCTAGTTTTGTGGAAGTCAACTAGCTGAGAATGAATATTTTCAACTAGAGACTCATCATATTTAAGGAAGCATGATTTGACTAACTGACTTGACTCTTCTGAATCAATCTGACCAGTGCTGATGGTAAAAAAATAGACTCATTAAATTCTATGTGGCATACTTATCAGTATCACTACAACAAAAACTGGATTTAGCATCTCTTTTTGCATCCTTTTTTGCGTCTAGACCATCTTTCAGTGTATTTTTCTTCATTTTTTGGACAAAATGGTGCAATTTCATGGGTTGGTGCTATTTTAGGCATTTTTTTGTCCTTTTTCTAAACCTGGCACAAATTGCGGTGTAATTTGCACTGGGTTTTACACCTGGTTATGCGCCAGGTTTTGCGACAGGTTTTGAGCCCAGTTTTGCACCTAATTTTGTGCCTAGTTTGTACATCTACTCTTCTTGCGCCCCCTTTTACGCCCATGTTTTCCTTAAATTTTACACCCTTGTTTTCATCCACTTTTTAATCCTTTTATACACCCACTTTTCCATCCACTTCTGCTTCTTTTTTTGCATCCCTTCGTGCACCAAGTTTTGCATCAAAGTTAACATCCTGTTTTGAGTCTAGTTTTACATCTCATTTTGTTTCAGCCATTTTTGCATCCACTTTTGCATCCATTTTTTCGTCCACTTTTGCACCCACATTTTCATTCCTTTTTGCATCCCATTTTTCATCCATGTTTACGTATTTTTTTGCATCTACTATTGCATCCACTTTGGTCATGTCCCAATTCACACCCATTTTTGTGCTTACTTTTACACCCACTTTTGCTTCAACTTTTGCATCCACGTTTGCATCTTTTTTTGCATCCAATTTTACATTAGTTATTGCATCCCTTTATGCATCCATTTTTGCATCCACTTTTGCATCAGGTTTTGTGTTGGGTGTTATGACTACTTTTTCATCTACTTTTGTTGCATCCACTTTTGCATCCAATTTTGTATCCAATTTTACATCCATGGTTGTATCTACTTTTGCGCCACTAAGTTTCATCATGTTTTGCTTCCATGATTGCATCATTTTTTGCATCCACTTTTGCATCCATTTTTGGTGTACGCCATTATGCACCCACTTTTGCACCTATTTTTGTTGCATCCATGTTTGCATTCTTTTTTGCATCCATGTTTTTATCCACTTTTGCATTCAGTTTTACACCCAGATGTTGAAGATGAAAATGAGGATAATTATTATGATATTGAGGATTGTTATGATGATGATGATAATGTTGTTGATAATGAGAAGAATGATGACAATGATGATGATGATATGATTATGATGATGAGGATGATAATGGCAATGACGACATTGCCGATGATTATGATGGCAATGAAATGAATGATGATGATGGTGGTGATGAAAATGACAATGATGATGAATACAATGAGAATGATGATTTTGATCATCTTAAAAAATAAGTTGTTATTTGTCATGGATAAATCGTGTGTGTCCTCCATGACCCTTTTCCACTAATCACATATTTTGGGTAGATGCTATTTATAATGCCAAAGGTAATGATGAATAACTGATGAAAATGTCAATAATCATGATGATGATGATGCCAAGGACAATGGCGATGATGATGACATGGATGATGATTATACCGATGATGATGACTATTGTGATAATCATGATGACAATGACAAAGATGACGATGATGATCATGAGCATCATCATTTCCATCATCATCATCATCACAGTCATTGTCATCTAGTTCATCATCGTCATAATTTAAAGCATAAGGGATATGTTTACCATTTAAAGCATCCATAACAAGTGGGATTATTCTAAAACACCCCACCAAAGTACAAAATTCAAACCACAAGGGAAACATAATATTGAAATTGTTCCCATTTTCTTTCTCCCAACAAAACATGCTTCATTTTAGGGAATTATGTTAAAATCCATACATTCAGATTCCATCCATACTATACTTGTAATAAATGTAAATATAATACTTAATAGAATTTATAAAATAGGTAAATATTTTATAAACACCCTTATGATATATAAACTTCTTTCACCTTAATAATGGTAAAATATGTACATATAATAATAATATATAATTAATATAAATATGTTACTATAGTTCATATGTTAAAAGATTTAATATAAATAAATATATATAGTTCATATGTTATGTGATTTAATATAATTAAATATATACACGTATTATTTACTTATACATTATACAAATTAAAATATAGATTAAACCTATGAAGTCTCATAGGGAGGCAAAGCAAAACATGAAGTATTTTTCAAATATAGATCTATGTACAACTACCCATCTCCCAAAGGGGCTTCTACTAAATCAATGTATGGATTCGGGGTTATGAGTATCAATTTGGTCTGTCTGGTCCATCCCTAATTCGGCCATGAGAGGATTTAATTCAGTCATGAGAGGATTTAATATTATGCCGCCCATGAGGACTTCTCAAGGTGCCCAGTTGGCAACGTGGGTGTCTTGATTCTCGAGCCAGGCCATTCAAAGCCTGGGTTTTGTGGATGGATCAAAGTAAACTAGGAGCTCTACTGCTATTGATTCCTCTACTGTCTCTATCTTAGATGATTCTCTCTCATATATTATATAATATATACCTATGCTGGTGGTGATATTGATGCTAGGTCACCAAAATTTAGATCGCTATCTCATGATTGGATTTTTTATTACTACATATTGGTATTTACAGCTATGTTTTATGAGATGGATTCACACAGATGGACTAATTAGGACTAGCCAAGATGAGACCCAGTCAAGAGACCTAATTTGAGTAGCCATACCTCAAACTATACGAGGGTACATAAATTACGGGGACAAGGGGTCAAACACATATGATCCTTGGATGCTGAGAACGAATCGAGTGAGCCTGCTCTATTATAGGGACTAACGGATTGGGCACACAACACTGCGAAGCTTTCGATTTATAACAAGTAGCTCTCAAATCGGATATTACTCAAGTACCAATCATGATAATGCTTTCTCATGGAGCCTCTGGATGACCTCCCAACTTCCATCTTTCACATTTCGTTAAAGAAATCAATGTATTTTCCTTCAATAGGATCATTGAAGATGGAGAGAATTTGGGATTGAATCAAAATACCGAAGATGGAAATAATTGGGTATTGAATCAAATCATGTGGCTTCTTTATAATTTTATGTAAAGTAACGTGATTTCTAAGGACACATGCAAAGGATTATCCATAGTTGTTGTATTTTCATATTTTTCTGTTATTCCCTGTGTAGAATCTTCTACAACCATATTTTGCTTATAGGCCAAATACAAATGTTATGGCCTAAGGCTATGTCTTTTGACCTTGCCATTGCTTAAGTTCCAAAAAATATCAATGGTTAACCAAAATTCATAAAATAGGTACTATATCTTTCTCACATGCCAATACTCCCCTTCTAGGGCTTTGTGGTGGCCTAAGGCCCCACACATAATTCATGAGCCATAAGGAAAAAAATATTTTGGCCCAATAACTCTTTTCACATCAAATCATGGCCTAGGGACTAAAAGCCATACTTGGTGTGCCAAACCTCAAAATGACTAACATATCTTACTCATTGTCTAAATATTATCTATGAAGTATATAGGGCCTTTGAGGTGGTCTAGGGAATCACACATGACCCATGAGCCCCTTACCCTTATACGTTATGTTTTGAATTGATAATATGGCCCAATAAATGATAATTATTCTTGGTCGCACAAAGATTGAAATGACCATTTCTTGCTTATAAGCCAAATATTTCCCACATAGAAATGACATTATAGACTAGGGCCCATGACAACACATCAGACATGACATTATGGTGAAACATCCATATAACAATCGATTTATTTGCTAATTTTCTTAAATCTATTTTGTTAAATTTTAATCTTTTTATTTTTTTCTCATTAGTTTTAAAAATAAAAGAAAATACAACTTTAAGAAGAAGAGATGAAATCCTATGTGGTTGGGAGGGTATTAAACTCCTTATTGGTTATACATAAACACGCCAAAGAAGAAATTATATATCAATGTGAGGGTGGATATGTTAAATCTTGAGATATAAATGGGTTGGGTCGAGATTGAGCAGACCGTCAAAATGGTTAAACTCCATCACAATATTCGCTTGCAATCGATGTTACAGTATTTATTCTATTGATTACGACCATTTGATTCCATCATGACCCCATTCCTGCATTTTCCAAGGAGCCATGAAAATATTGCCACTATAAAATATTAATCGATAATTTAACAAGTAACCAATTGTTAGAGGCATTGACACTATTGTTGTTTCTGGGAATTAATGGTGTTATCGAAAATGTGGATGAGGAGTACTGGGAGGGTATAATTCTTGTTTAGGGTATGCCAGTCAGGAATAATAATAAGGGTTATGTTTGCTATTTCCATCAAGGTTTTACGACATGGCACCGGATAAAAGATGAGGAGGCAAAACAGTTGCCTATAGACAATGGAGGCTCCTCCTTCCTGTAGACAATGGAGGCTCGGAGATCTTGTGCTCACCAAGGTCAATGGATTTCTAGCATGGCCCACTAAGGTACACGAGTCTATTTTTCATCCCCATTTGATTGCCCTTATTTGATGTATTCAATATATGTTGTTGTTGTTATTTGCATTTGCCACATCAAATTATATACTTCTTGTGCCCTATTTTAATACCCGATTGTCATCCAATGGTTTGTGTGAATGTTTACAAATTTTCATACGGTTTCATTTCCACTGCGTCGACTGTAATGGATATCGGTAATATTTTTCGATTTCCCAATATGTGCCAATATTTTCTTCTTAATCCTATAATTGCAAAACCTTGTTCCTGCACATGGATTCTCTGAAACCATGCATGAGAAATCAAACCCTATATCAGATATTAGTGTTTAAACCCAAGCGATGGATGAAAGTTTTTGTTTTTTTGTGTTTAAACCCAAGCGATGGATGCAAGTTTTTGTTTTTTAAGGTGGAAATTTCCTCATTAGAGGAAATTTCAACTCAAAATGGGCCTTTTAACTTTAACTCAAATTCCATGTCATCATGTGTTAGCCAATGAAATTTCTTTAAATTTGAAATACCGTATAGGTCTTAAAAAAAATTTTAATATAAATTTGGGGATAGGTATCATAAAAAAAAAAAAAAAACTACTTTTTTTGTTTGTATTTTCGACATATCTCCCCATGTTTTTACTCAAATTTCGATCAAGAGAGCTCGTTGGGTGTGGAATTAAATTCTACATCCAACGAGTACCCACTCGGCATACTTTTGATGGACCCCTCTACCCCAAAAACAAGAAAATATTGAAAAATGTGATGATGACATCATCATCACATTTTTTAGGTATTTCTTGTTTTTGGGGTAGAAGGGTCCGTCAAAAGTATGCCGAGTGGGTACTCGTTGGATTTAGAATTTAATTCCGCATCCAATGAGCTCTCCCAATCGAAATTTGAGTAAAAACATGGGAAGATATGTCAGAAATACAAACAAAAAAGTAGTTTTTTTCTTTTCTTCCTCCAAAATTAATAAATATTATTTTATTATTTTAACTATTATTTTATTAATTTTTTTTAGGAGGCCCATTTTGAGTTGAAATTTCCTCTAATGTCTATCTAGCTCCAAGAGGATTACAATTGGCTTGAATTCGTCAAGGCCACAAGCGGCCTATTTTTACCAAACTTCATGAGACAAAAAGACATTGTGTTGGAAAAAATGCGGGTGATTTGAAGGTTTTTTGGGATTTAAAAATCAATAGGCCAAGTCGCCACCATGGTTTGAAAAAAAAATTATCTGATTATGAGCTCTACAATTGGAGCTAACCAAAGTTGCAGAACTTGAAAAAGAAAGAAAAACTTATGTGAACTAAATTCGTTCTCTACCATATTTTTGTCCATTGGTTCTCTAATATCGGTGTACCTTCAATACATTTACACAATCTCACTAAATTCCCCTTCAACTCTTGCTCGTCCAGTATTTTTATTTTTGAATAGTCCACAATTACAGTTTTTGAACGAAATCTATGAAGTTTAATGAAATGCTTCATTTCTTTTGTCAATCTTCTTTAGGGAATGACACTTTTACCATTCGGATTCCCCCAAAGCACCCCACCACAAAGGTCTGCATGGGGGAATATACAAGCATCTCGACATACCATTATCATTTCCTGCTATGATTCCTCTAAAACGCAAATAGCGATCCCACCATCTAAAACTATTTGGTTCCGTCCAACATCAATCTACATGATATAAAATCTTCCTTAATTTTAAAGAAAATCACATAAAATGCCAACGGTATCGTATGCACCAAAAGAAGTTTTTTTATCATTAAAATTAAATATCCACTTAGGGATAATAAAACTAAAACTAACAAGTTCTCCATAAAACTAAAACTAACCCAAAATCCATGAGCTAGAAAGACATTGCCACTGGAAAACACATGGATGATTTCAAGGTTGGTTGGGATTTAAAAAATCAACAGGCCAGGACGCCGCCATGGTTTTGAATTTTTTTTTTATCCAGTAATGAGCTCTACTAATGAAGCTAACCAAAGTTGTATACCTTGAAAAAGAAATAAAATTTTTTGCGAATCTGAAGGTTGAAGAAAGGTTCATGGGAGTCTAATGAGCGGTCATATTTATATTTGTTATTTTCAAAAGAAATATAGCAATAAGAAAATGACTTCGCATTCGTTGGATTGTAATTTTCAATTTCATTTATCAAATCTTACGACTCAGAGGGCCTCCACATTCCATTGTGATGGTTTTGGGATCCACAAGGAGGGAAGGGCACCATGCATTTGCCTTTATGTGTAGTGAAGAGAAAAGGTAAAAATAAATTCAATGGAATTGTTACATCTATAAAAACTTGTGTCCCATGAGCTACAATATGTGTGTGGAAGGGAGTTGTTTTTGCATTCATTATGTCATGAAAATTGGACAATAAGCTACTAATGGACATCTTGACTATATACTATCAATATTCAATACGAAGATTGACTTGGGATATTAAAAAAATTGAAACAAAATATTTTATTTACCTGTCAACCTTATTTGGTCATTCAATGATCTTCAGCACAAGAGATTATAAGAGGACCCATGCTAATGGTTGACATGAAAAATGGTGTCGCTTGTGCAAATATTTCAAGTTTCAATTTCAAAGGTATAGTCTCTCCACATCCAGGGGTTTCAAGGTTCTCTAAAGCTACCTAAAAATTGGAAAAAATCCTATAACTATTGCCCTTGGATTTTTGAAATTTTTGCATCGTAAGATTCCATTTGCATTCAAAAGATCGAGGAGAAAACATCAACTTATTCATGGAATGTTTTCAAATTTAAAAACTTTATGTACAAAATCTTTTTGTACGAAACTTATTTTCACTTATGTGGTGATTTAAAAGTTTGATGTAACTTATTTTCACTTATTTTCCTAGACTTGCTTTCATCACATAAACTTTTTATTTACACAACTTAATATTTTTTTTTAAACATATCAAAGTTCTCTCCGGTGTTTCATTTCCCCCGCTTTGGAGGTATGCTAGTTTATAAACACCTTTATGATATATAAACTACTTTCACCTTAATAATGATAAATATGTAGATATAATAATAATATATAATTAATATAAATATATTACTATAGTTAATATGTTAAAATATTTAATATAAATAAATATGTACAGTTCATATGATTTAATATAATTAAATATATAAACATATTATTTACTTATACATTATATAAATTAAAATTATAAAAAAACAAAAAGAACAAATTTATTTTGTAATGAATGACCATTGCCATGGGCGTGGTGGTTTCATTTTTGTCGAGATTGAGCAGACCCTCAAATTTAAGATCACAGTGTTCCATTCTTTATTCTTTGGCTTTCCATTAATTATTACTGCCACTGATACAAAGGTCGAAACCTGCAGCTAGCAAATTCCATTGTGAGCCCATTCCTCATTTTCCAAGGAACCATGAAAAATATGGCCACTGTAAAATATTAATCGATAATCTAACAGTTACCCAATTGTTATGAGGCATTGACACTATTGTGGCATCAGGGGCAGGGGAAAATTAATGGTGTTATGGAAACTGTGTAAGAGGAGGACTCGGAGGGTATAATTCTTGTTTAGGGTATGCCAGACAGGAATAATAATAAGGGTTACGTTTTCCATTACCATGAGGGTTTTATGACATGGTGCCAACTAAAAGACGAGGAGGAAAAAATATTGCCTACAGACAATGGAGGCTCAAATCTTGTGCTTGACAAGTTCAAGGGATTTCCGGCATGGACCACTGTTGTGCACCTGCTCAACAGCCTTCTAAAATCATTATTGCATCAAACAAAATCCCATTTTGTTTGATGCAATGTCTTAAGTTTAGAAGGGATAAACTTAGCTACTGAATGGTGGATTTTTCTCTAGCTACTGATTTATCGAAATACTGCATTCAAATTGAATAAATTTCATGAGCAACCTTAGAACAATGATGTCAATGGTTTTTGAGTTATGAGTTGGTCGATATTATCCCTAGGGGTATTAATCAGAATTTGCGGATATGTTAGGATATTTAGACACTTAGGAGTTAGTTAAGATCAACTTGTGTAATATATCCGTTAGGTAAAAGTGTGTTTCTTTAGTATGCATTAGTATGCATTTGTAAATATTCTAATCCGACGGTCACGATATGTTCTAGACATAGAGTGATCCGACGGTTCAACTTCTCTTAGATCATACCTACCATTGATCCGTGGCTTAACACCCGATTGGTCTATGATCTCTATTTAAAGAGCATAGAGGGTCCTTGGCTAGTTGATCGATTATGAGAAGCTCATGTAACTTTCTTTCTTTTGCATAATAAAAATCTTCGAAGTAGCTATTTGGCCGGGGCCGTGGACTGTTTCCCTCTCGAGGGTTTTAACCACGTGACAAACATTGGTGTATTGATCTGTGATCTGTTTGTGTGAAGCGGCTATTCTTGGTGTTCAGTCCTTTGGGAGTACCCTGTGTACCCTAACATGGTATCAGAGCTTTTATGAAGAGCCGCTTTCGGTTTTGATCAAGATCTGGAACCGGTGTTGCCGAAACTTTTTAAGGGTTTCGGGTTCTGAATTTTCTGTGCATTTGTGGCCTGTGGGAGCTGTTCCATTGCGTCCGGAGCACCGTTTCCATTTGGAAATAGTTTTCGTTTCATCGAAAACCGTTTCCGTTTGCTCCAGAAACACCCATTTCGGCAAATCTGAAGGTATAATGTTACAGTG